>CM034708.1:191276670-191300394 GCA_020142125.1 Phrynosoma platyrhinos | reverse complement strand
ATTATTATTATTATTATTATTATTATTATTATTATTATTATCAGTTGGAGCAAGGTGCAAAATAGTAATTTGGGAATGGTGTATGTGACATATGGTACACAAAGATTAAAGAACAAGGGTACCTGAAGAGCATATGCTCACTTTAGCATTTTTAATCTCAGGGCAGTGTTTGTAGCATGTTCACACAGGCTACAAAGCACATTCTAGGCTTCCCCTGTCCTGATAATGTTTCTTCCATCTTAACAACCTGCTTTAGGCAGGAAGAAAGGCCCAGCTGTATAGTAGTTGGTTGTCAAATCACAAGAAATCAGAAACACTTGGAGATCTATAGCAAATTCTCTTTTTGTTTTAAAGTATTTTAGTACTGCTCATATTTGTGTGTTATGTTCTACTAGTTTTTATATTGTAAACTGTACTGAGATCTATAATATACACAGTTTGGAAAAGTTATACAACTTCTAGATTCTTGTACTCAGCAAGACCAATGATGGTTGGTTCGTGGACCCTGGGATTAGAAGTAACTTCCAACTCTGAGCGTGTCCCAGGTCAATTAATATTAAAGTACCGGTATATATTATGGTGTTACCTTTATTAGGCCAACCCCAAATTGCTCTAGCTTTCAAAGCTAGCAAAATTAATTTTATACCATCTTGGTTAGCCTAATAAAGCTATTACCCCAATGTGGACTACAGAATATGTTTCATGGCAAAATGGCTACCCCATATCCAGATAAATAAAACACTCTCCCTGCCAAAAGCTTGGGTCTTCTGTATATGCTCTAACTGACATTTTGTCTTTGCTTGTGTTTTCATCTTCTTCTACTGTGTTTGGTATCAGAATCATTTCCCTGGAGGCAAACAGTTATATGAGCCAGGCAGTTTGTTAAATGCAAACATAGTGACTAAATTTCAGCTGACAGGATATGGAGATTAATGGATGTGCTTTCCAGACCCCAGCTGTCAAAATTCATTTGTGAAATTCAGACAGTCATTAAACCCAAATAATGGCAGGCAGCGTACAAGCATGGATCATAGGCAAATTCTCCTGTGGTGCAGCATGGCATCATCAGCATTTCATGCTTACATGCCAGAACTCAAGTAAATGGGATACATGCTTACAAAAGGGTAGTCTCTCCAAAATGGCTACTCTCTAGGGTATATTTATACAAATATTCCTGTAAAGCCACAGAAAATGATCCTCTTTATTAGCTGGTGGGACCTGATTCTATATAATTATTGTCTCTGCAATAGGCACCTTGGAAACCCGCCATATTCGTCTCACTCCTTCCAGTTAAAAAACATACTGGGCTTTTATGAGGTCACATCTGAGTTGTTGTAGTTATATAATCTCTGCCTTGACAGAACTCAGGTAAGTTTTTTTGGATTTTTTGGATTAGAACTCTTAGAATCTTCCAGTTGGCTGGGGGGATTCTGGGATTTACAATCCAAAAAATTAGGTTTCCCCAGCAATCCTTGGGCCTGCTGCTCTTGTAATATATAGGGCTCATCAATCTGTGGCTGTTGGGAAAGGTTTGTTACAAATACAAATCTGAAGCAAGTAAACTGGCAAGTCAGGTTTTTAAGTAATTGAAGGTTTGGATATTTATGCGGCATATTGTAACATCACTTATGGAGCCAGTGGGGACAGCAAAAATGCTAATAAAAATTAAAACTTCTGACCTGTTATGTGTGATTGGATACTAGATACAAAGCAGATTCTGGTTAGAGCATTAGGTCAAAAATCCTTTATTATGTGATAATCTTACATTCTTCTTCATGTTCTCTGTGACCCATACAAATGGATAATTCTGTGCACAGTGAACTGTTCAGAACGTTCTAGAATCTTGCAGAACTGTTTTGGTAGTAGATGTTGTTCCTATAGATGATGTTGGACTGCAAATCCAGCAGCTCTAGCCAGCATAGCCAACAGTATGGAATGCTGGGAGCTGCAGTCCAGTGACATCTGGAGGGCTGTATAATTCCCACCTCTTAAAATGGATTTGTTTTCTTACCATAGTAATGCCTCTCTTTCACCTGAGATTTGTACTACTACTGTCAACTGTGTTGGACACCTTTAATTAACAGTTTTTATGGATTTGCTTTCTTTAGGCACACCGTGAGGGAACACTTCACAAGCTGCTTGAAGTGAATGGCCAAGCAGAGGGACCATCTTATGACTACGATCTGATAGTCATTGGAGGGGGTTCTGGTGGGCTTGCAGCTTCTAAGGTAGGATCAATCAAAACACTCATGTGAGAAGTTTGGTTTTGCTCTGGCGCTTCTTAGATCCTGATCTTCTCTGGTCAAACGTAGAGGCCTAGGACATCCTGGATAATTTTTTTGCAATCCATCATGGGGAAGCATGAAGAGACCTTGCCCAGATAAGGCATCATCATTTAAGTAGACGTTTACTCACAAATTAAGACATTGGCTGGTGGTTTCCATAGCAGTGGAATGGTGAATCTGCTCTGGGTTTATTCTGAGTTTTTAAAGCAGTATCCAAGGGTGTGGAACCTATTTTGGTGTTAGGTTGCAGCAGCTTGGATAGCTTTTTTAAAGTTCAGACAAAGAACCAGAGTGGATTTGCTGCCCCCACTGACCTCAGAGCCTCCAACAGTCACTGAATCAGGATATTTTTCTCTCTTGCAGCCCTCTCCTCCATGCATCCCATAACTGCTCTAGAGTGTTTGTGACTGCTGGAAACCATTTCAGCCCAAATAAAGCCCAGATTTGCCATCTGGATTTGAATTGGTATGAGTTCCTACCCTTTCCTTGCCCTTAACTGAACAATATATGCATCCCAAATACCTAGAGAGATGCTGAAATTGAGAGTACTTGTGTTAACTTAGAAATTTTGTCCTGATATTATGATATGTTCAGTTATTTGTAGCATCTGTTCTGGAGAAAAGGGGATCATAGTATGCAGGCAGGGTATGCATGGCCCTCCAGATGTGGTAGGATTTCAGCTCCCATGAGCCCTAGTCTGAATAGATGATAAAGTTTGCAGTCCAACCACATCTAGAGGGGGCCACATCTTCCCTAATCTTGCCACGGTACAAAGTGAATCTCTGACTTTTAGTGGAAATACTCAAATTAGTTTTAGAATTCAGAACAAAGCAACTGATAAATAATTCTCTGAAATTTTATCTTTGGGTCTGAAATGTGCAAGATTCGTTTTAATATTTTTCATCTAGCCCTCTTATTGCTAAATAAAATAAGAGAGAGATTTTTAATAGCTTAGAAGGAGCAGAAATGCATAATGTGCTGTTCAGAGCTGGAGATTGTTTAAAGCACTGCTGATCGCCAGTTTAAGAGAACTAGCATAATGAATTTGGGAAAAATAGAAATAGGGGATTAATACTACCTGTATTGGGAAAAGAAAACATACCTTTCAAGCAGTTGAAATATTCCACATCACTAAAGTAGTTAGGATGGATTTTTTTTTTTAAAAAAGTTCACATTTATGAGCTAGACTACATCAGCCCTCCATATCCACGGATTTTTTTATTCATGGATTCAAGCATCCATGGTTTGGAAATATTTTTAAAATGTATACGATCAAAAAAGGAAACCTTCATTTTGCCATTTGATATAAGGGACATCATTTTACTATGCCATTTGTATTTAATGGGACTTGAGCATCCACAGATTTTGTTATCCACTGGGGGTCTTGGAACCAAACCCCAGCAGATAACAAGGGCCCACTGTATAAAGCTATTGATACAGGGAACCTAGTGCCTATCACATGATTGGGACTGCAGCTCTCATGTATCCACTTGTTTTGACCAATGGTTGTTGTAGTCCAAAATATCTGGAGAGCCCTGGGTTGCCCACCCCTGTGCTAAAGATTATTATAGAACCATAAACTTGCCCTAGGAGCCAGACCTTAAGGGGTGGGAAAATTTGTGGCCCTCCAGATGTTGTGGAACTGCAGCTTCTGGCATTGGCTATGCTGACTGGGGCTTCTGGGAGTTGCAGTTCCATGAGTTCTGAAGCAATGCATGATAACCCACCTCTGGTGACTCTAGAGTTTAAGGGAGTCTAGCCTACTCTTACCTGTGGATGAAATAGATTGGATTTGGGGCTGTTTCGATGCAAAGCACATGCTCATCTGTGGCGTACCATTTTATAAGCTTGAAAGCTCAACAGATGAGGCAAGGAAAATGGTTTTTGCCCTTAGCTGTGTGGGTACTTGGTAGACTTTTATTATACTCCTGCTAATACCCTAGGGTAATTTTGGTACTAATTATTTCACTTCTAGATGGCTTCTACTGAGATTTAACTGGCTTTTCCCACAGCATGTGTTTCATTATGACAGTCAGATATAAAATTGCTTTTAAGTACGGACTTGATGCTTTTTCAGAGAATACGCCCAGCTAATTTTGCTTGGACAGATGGGAATTACTCTGAATCTGGCAATGTCGCATTAATACAGATTTGCCTCTGGAACAGGGTACTAGCCCTGGATATTCCAGGGACAACTAAACTGGATTTAACATACCTGTTGTTGTTGTTGCTGCTGCTGCTGCTGCGTAAAAGAGGTACAGAAGAAGGGGGCTGAAGGGCTAAGCCCTGCAAGTAGATAAATGATATGATATACTTGGCTTTTCTGATGGGTCCACCACTAATACCAGTGCTGGCCCTTCTGTGCTAGATGGCAGGATATATACAGCTGCCTTCCATTTTGAATTCCTACTGTGGCACCTGACAGCACAACTGAGCAATTAAGATGGCAGGTGGCTTTTGATGGTCCAAAGAGTGGTAGTATATGAAAGCAGTGAACCAGGTATATGGACAATGAAGGACTCATTTGCTGCATTTATTTTACATATGCAAACTCTTTGTGGTTTAGATTGTGAATAATCCCTGGCAAACTACTTGAGAGGTGAACATAGAATAGAGCTGGCCATGAATACAAACAGCACAAAACTATCACAAGTATCTGATCTGGAACAGAGCTTGCAGAAGTTGTTTTTAGTATTATCATTCCCAGAGTCTTCCATCCAATATGGCAGATGATGGGTTACTTGTAATTAGTTTCCTTTTTGCCAATAACAAAGGAATTTATACTGCAAGTACAATTTTGTGGTGTAATTGTTCTAGTTACCTTTATAGTTCTAGGAGAGATTACTTAGGTGTGTTTTGTATGATATAACAATGGCTTGTAGCATTCTGATTTTCCTTTAAAGTAACCAGTTATTTTTTAATACTGGCAAAATAAAATGTCCCATGTTAAAATTACAGTATTATATCAACAAAAATGGATTTAGCCTAGAAACAGTAAATTTTAGCTAATTTGAAAAGTAACTATCCAAGCTCTTAGCTATTCTTCCCACTCTAGCATTTGAAAGTTTCTAAATTTTAGGGAGGTTACGCTTTTAAAGGGACTTTAGCATGAAGCTTCTGAGTTAGTGTCAAATATGCAAAACAATTTTATCAGTTATGCTTGAGCTCAATAGACTTAGGCTGGTCTCTGCTAACTCACACCTGAAATTAACTGTCTCTTTACGTGTTTATATATATTGTTTTTCCTTTGCCAATTCATTAGCAGCTGGAAATGGGTCGTACACCCATTATAATTGGATCTTTAATTCCTTGGCTCTTGTGTTTGTATATTTCGTGATGATGTGACACACCTGTCTCTTGCATTGTTGGGCCTCTTTATTTTACTTTGTAATAATATTTCCGTCCATGTTTGCTACTGCTGTGCAATACTCTCTGGATGTGGAATCTATAAATACATGTGCACATGCACTATCAACTGTGGATAACAGTTAGTGCATGCTGGGTGGGTTCTGGCCCTTAAAATCTTGTGCCACAATATGTTTCTTAGCCTTTGCCTGGAGACTGTTGTATTCTCCTGTACCTCCCATCATGGCTGCTTTTTCTGGCAACTGGAATATCTGAAAGTCACCATTCTCTTACTGTCACACTTGGCCTGAGGCTGTAGCAGCCATGATTGGGAAGTGAGCAGCTTTGCAGGTTGGTTTGACATCCTGCACTGAGGGCATACCTTGTGTTGGTGCTGGTACCAGTGCCATCTTCATTGCTCAGTTGTTCTCTGTCAAGGGCCATAGTGGGGAATCAAAATGGAAGGTAGCTGGACATACTCAGTTTTCTAGCCTGGAGGGTCCAGTTCTGTTGGGGTCTAACAGGGATCCTGTTATTGGGACCAGACAGGCACTGGTGGCCTAACAATTGTCTCTGGGAATGCCACATACTGAGGGAGTACTTGCAAATGAGGAGTGGCAATTTTTTACTTGACTCCTCCCTATTACATTCTGATGTTCTCAATTTTGGTTGGAAACCAGACATCCTATTATTTACACTTGGAGGGGGGATGTGCTTAATTTGCCTAGTTTACCTATTTTTCCTTTAGGCAGTAGAGAACAAAGGGTCTTGGAGATGTCTCAACCACAGGGCCACCAAGAGTCAGGGATGACTCAAGGGCAGTTAACAACAAGTTATATAGGCTTGATCAGCATCGTGGTTCCAATCTGGACAAAGGAGCACTTTAGATTTTTGTCCAGCCTTTCCCCCTGTGGTTCCTATCTTAAAGACAGAACCTCCAGAAGCAAATAAAAAATGATGTGGGGTGAGACTTTTTTGTTTGTTCCATCAACTCCTATGGTTGCCTTTTCTTCAAAAGAAGTGGTACATTTAAGTACCACTTTTAAAAAGCATGACTAGTGTAATGTGCAACTTGTTTCTCTGATCTGAGTGAGGACCAGTTGGGACCTGTATAAAGCAAAGCAGCTTCATTTATATAGTAAGGTGTCTTGTATACTTACCCTTGCATGTAGTGTATTTATTTGTAATGATTTTTTTTTGAATGCTTAAAATATAGGCCATGACTTGAGGGCTAAGACTCAGTTCATGTGCATCACATTATGTCTCAGAATAAAGCTAATATAGAAAGGTGTTTTGGATTATAAACAATCCAGAAGTCTTAAGGGCCATTCATGTAATGAATGCAACTCATCATTTGACCAAGTTGTGGTTAATTCAGGAGGCCAAATGGTCATTCAGTATTTAATTAAGTTCATGTTGTTACAGTTTATTTTTTCTCTCAGGCATTCAGCTAAATGTTGCTTTTGTTTCATGATTAAAGTAATTCCCATGAAAATCCAATTTTGTCTTTTCATTGAAAGAGAAAATGAAACAAGGGAATTGAATGAAATTTCTGAGATTTCTCACCTCAATCCCCCACCTGCATGTACACTTCAGGCAAAATCAAAATTACAGATCCATCTTGACAGTGAGTTTTCCCAATAATTGACTGTTGTGCCGATTAGTAAACTGCTTGGGGGAAGAATTGCCCCTTGTGATGTCTAGTTACTTATGTGCAGATAAAATCCTTTAGTTTTTAAAATCAACACTAACTGCATGAGTGTTTAGGATAATATCAGGTATAATGACAGTAATTATGAGGAATTACATGTGTTGTAATGCAGCTTGTATACTGTTTTAGAAACATTAGGGTTTCCATTTTTGACTGGCCTTTCCAGTCAGTACTTGATCAGCTGCTGGTCATTCAGTTTAAAAACGGATTGGCCTAGATCACATCCTCACCCTTTCGTAGGGAATAAATTGGTACCCATGTTAAACAGTGTTTAGCGTTTAATGTGTAACAGTGTTTGATGCAGTCATGCTGACCACATGACCACCTGAGTCGTCTTTGGACAATGCTGGCTCTTTGGCTTAGTAATGGAGATGAGTACTGCCCCTACATTTGGTTACAAATAGACATTCATGTCAAGGGATTACCTTTACCTTTACCTTTTACCATGTTAAATAGGATACACGGATTCTGTGATCTGGGCTAGTTAATCCTTTAGTCTGATACAGTAAGGCAAATTTTACTTAGGAACTGAGTTTGCATTTCCTGAATCACAGACCTTCACAGGAATGGTTTTCATTTTATGGACCAGGATTTACATCTGGTCTTTTAGACAGAGAGAGCCAACGTGGCATAGTGGTTTGAGTATTGTACTAGGATTTGGGGAGACTTGGGTCCAGATCCCTGCTTGAGTATGGAAACTGACTGGGTGGTCTTGGGCAAGTCACATTCTTTCAGTCTCACAGGAAAGCAATGGCAGTCCCCTCTGAACAGATCTTGCCCAGAAAACCCCATGATTGGTTTGCCTAAGGGTAACTATAAGTCAGAAATGACTTGAAGGCACACAGCAGCTTCTAAACAGCCTCTTCATGATGCACTATAGGTGTGATGTGATTGTAGCTCCTATCATACAGCTGAGAACAGTGGAAGTTATCTATTATTTGGGTGTGGGAATGTTAGAGGAAAGCTAAGCTTGTTAGTCTGAACATAGAGGAAGAAGAGTACTTCTGTGATTTGGAAATAAGATCTGGCTGTGAACTCTACAAAGCTGCTACCACAAGCTTCTGGAATGCAGTTGTCTGCTATTGTGTGATAATGGGTTGTTGCCCAACTTCTGTAATGAGTGGGTCATTCTGTTGCTTCTGTAATCATTGACGTTATTGTGGGTGGTATGTGCTACCTATTTCCCTCCTCTTCCTCAATCATGTTCAATGAACACCAGTAGGTCAGCTGCCAATTTAGATTTCTGGCAGTAGCCTTTGAAGTTAACAGGAGTAGTTCAGTATGTACTTCCTAGGAATAGCGACAAGAATCTTTTGGCCCCTTAAAGATGGCCAAATTTATGATGGCATAAGCCAGGGGTAGGTAACCTTTCCCCTTTAAGGGCTGAGGGACTTCAGCTCCCAGAATCCCAGGAGCTATTGGCCAACATGGGACTATTGGCCAACATGGCTGAGGTTTCTGGGAGCTGAAGTCCCTCAGCCCTTAAAGGGGAAAGGTTGCCTGCCCCTGGCATAAGCTTTTGTGGACACTGTATACTTCATCAGGTTCAAGATTTATTAGCCTCAAGTAGGGAGATTTATATATGGTATATAACAGAATATATATTTGAGGCATAGCAAATTGAGGTGAATTTGCCAACTTGGTGTTGGTGCTTAAGGTGGATGATGAAATGGAAAACATCTATGAAAGCTTGCAATGTATGCTGAGACCTGACATTGAGCCAAGGGCAAAATGCATTCCATCCCCTAATTTTTGCAATAGATATTATAATTACTCTCTGAGCTGTGGTGATACCAACCATTTATTTTATAAGGTATTATTTCTTCACTGTCTAGGGCTTCCAGAGTTCCAGACTTTCCCAAGATCTAAACCAGGGGTAGGCAACCTAAGGCCCGGGGTCTGGATGTGGCCCCCCGAGGCCTTTGGACCGGTCCCAGGCCAGTCCTGCCGCTGCCGCCCGCCATGATGATATTGATTGTTTTTATTACTTGTTCTTGGGGTTTTCTTGGCAAAATCTCCACAGGGGTTTTGCCATCATGGCTTTTCTGGGGCTGAGACAGTGTGCATGCATATTTTTTTTTTTAAAAAAAATTATATTTATTTATTTATTTATTTTTGGTGCTTTGGCCCCTCAATTGTCTGTGGGACAGCAACCCGGCCCCCGGCTCAAAAAGGTTGCCTACCCCTGATCTAAACCCTAGTGATTAATGTACCTTATCATATTTGTAATGAATGTGTTAGCCTTTGAGGTGACACAAGACTTATTTTTTCTGCAACAGACTAACACTGCCACTTTTCTGGAAATAATTCCTGTATTTGACTACCATCTTCACTTGTTTGGTGGTACACCTTGTCTGTGTTAGAAGGCTCTGAACAAGAGTATGGACCATTGCAGTTCCTAACTGGCCATAGACAAGTACTGATCCTGGGGCTGCATACACCCTTAGGCCATTTTCAAAAACATTCTGCTTGCTGTCAGAATCTGGCATATTCTGCCATAAAGTGGGGGTTGCTGTTAAATAATGTGTATTAATTTGTTATAATGGTTAATGTAGTAGTTTGGAAATTTTAGTGTGTCTAACTTTTGTTGTTGGGGAATGATGGGAGGCATTGTGCTGGTTTAGACACTTTAGATTTACTGTGAGTTTATCATATAAAGTAAGTAAGTAAGTAAACTTTAATTTTATACCCCGCCTTTTGCCTGGGCAATCAAGGCGGCTCACAACAATTGCATATAGAAACAACCCCATACCGAACAACAATAGCATAATAAAACAAATTACCCTCCCCATTAAAATTACATGGTACTAAAATTTTTTAACTAACTGGCATACTCACACCAGTGATCATAAAAAAATGTGACAAACATAAATATAGAAGTTTGAGACATAAAACATGAAACATAAAAACATAAAAACATAAATAACATAAGACATAAAAAAGAGGGAGAGACATACATTGGTCTGTTCTATTCCGGGAAGGCCTGTTTGAAGAGATCCATTTTGATGGCTTTTTAAAAATTCTCCAAGCTGGTTGCTAGACGGATCTCCTCCATAGTCTGGGAGCAGTGACAAAAAAAGACCTCTGGGAGGTTGCTGTTAATCTGGTTCTCCTTTGTTGCAGTAGATTCTTCCCAGAGGATCTGAGGGTGCAGGGCGTATTATAAGGAAGTAGGCGATCCCTTAGATAGGTTGGACCTAGGCCATGTAGGGCTTTAAAGGTCAACACCTTATACTGTGCTCGGAAACCGATAGGCAGCCAGTGAAGAGATTTCAAAACTGGTGTGATATGTTCCCTTCTAGATTTCCTAGTGACTCACTTGGCTGCCATATTTTGTACCAGTTGTAGTTTCTGAACTGGGTTTAAGAGTAACCCCACGTACAGTGCATTACAGAAATTGAGTTGTGAGGTTACCAGTGCATGTACTACAGTTTCTAGGTCCTTTATCTCCATGTAAGGATGAAGTTGGCGTATCTGCTGAAGCTGATAACAGGCGCTCCTGACCGCCGCATTTTATCTGATATGTCGTTTGAAGCGATGGATCTAGGAGCACCTCCAAGCTGCAAACACAGTCATTCGAGGAGAGTGTGACACCTTCTAGAACTGGAGATTGTATCCCAATACCTGGTTTATGGGCCTCTACTGTAAGCACCTCCATTTTCTCTGGATTCAGTTTGAGTTGGTTTTTCCTCATCCAGTCCATTACCTCTTCAAGACATTGATTGAAGGGAGAAATACCACCTGTTGTCGTGGCTGATGACCGAGACATGGAGAAATATATTTGGGTGTCATCAGCATACTGATAACACCTCGCCCCATGCCTCCGGATGATTTCCCCCAGTGGCTTCATATGGGCAAAATTGGAAGTTTAAACAGGTCAGAACCTGCGGTTATCTGGTATATTAGACACAATTGCACAAATGGTTTTCACATGATGTCGTATACAAACCGCTTAGAATCTGAACAGAAAGTGACATGAATCAGGGAATAGTCATTTCCGGGAAAATGCCGTGTTTTCATTTCCATTTCATTCAAGTTTTCCTTGCGCAATTGCTGTAGTGTGAAAGCTATTTGAGGGCTTCTCCCCATGTTTGTGCTTGTTGCCAGATTTCCCATGGTTCTTTGCTGCTCTGCTGTGCTTTGTTGGAACAAGAGGGACACAGCCTTTTATGCTTCAGCCAAGGCTCTTAAAGGATCAGCAGGAAAACACACAGAGAGAAACAGCTTGCTTCTCTCCCTCTCATAGCCCTCTCTCTTCCTTCAGCCTTCCCCATTAATTGGACTCTGAAAGGAATATCTGGTGAGGGGAGGCAGGGATGCAGCAAAAGCAGGGGTAGGCTACCTTTCCCTTTTAAGGGCCGAGGGACTTCAGCTCCCAGAATCCCATGAGCTATTGGCCAACATGGGACTGTTGGCCAACATGGCTGAGGCTTCTGGGAGCTGAAGTCCCTCGGGCCTTAAAGGGGAAATGTTGCCTACCCCTGAGCAAAAGCAAGAGAGAAGTTTTCTTTTTCCTTTCCTACTTCTTTTGGGTAATGTTCTGTTCTTTTTACTCAGGTTGGATACCATTTCTTGGAAAATAAGGGCAGTACAGTATATTTTTATAAAGAAAATTGTGTAAATAAAATTGTTTATTTCTCTGGGTGATTTCTGGTAATGCAACTACTCATTCTGTGCACATGCCCAAAAAAAAATTATTTCCAAACCATCAGTGGGATTTGTCCACATCTGTGCGAAAACCAAATGTGCTTTCTACCCACTTTCTCACATTATTAATGTGCTTTTAACACATTGTTGTGCTCTGTGTGTGAAAATAATTCACTCATTTGCATGCTTTTTGAGGATGTGGATGCTTTAACCATTTTCGGGATGAAAGCCCATAGGTCCCCATGTGATAAACTCCGTAGTAGTGGTGGAGAGGGAAGATTGTTGCCTGGTACTGGAATGTGCAGATATCTTGGGGGGGGGGTTGTCATTTGATCAGACCTTTCTCAGGGGAGAGACTGAAAGTTATGAGGAGCTGAGCAGACTTGGCAAATAGAGAGGGCAGGTATGTTTAAATTTGTAAATGAATCAAAATCAAGCCTGTGAAATATTAGGGTGGGACATTGTTAATTTTATGCCAGTGCTTATGAATGATGGCAGTTTTGTCTACAAACACCTATGGTTACTGAAATAAAGTTCTTACTGTTCGAAATACATAAAGCTGGTGCTCTGAAGTGTGTGTGTGTGTGTGTGTGTGAGAAAGGCAATTCTTGTCACTTCAGATTGTCAGTGTGTGGATGATGGGTGTTGCAGTGATGCTCTTTGGCACCCAGCAGAATCCCCAGGACAAGCTGGCTGCTGTGATCCACAGCCACTTTGTATTTTTTACCATCAACTGGCTCAGCTCCCCTTCTTCAGGATCCTGTCTTCCTCAGTCAAGAAGACACATTGTAAAGTCCAAAAGCATAGTTTATTAATGCATATACAAGAAAAATAAGATAACTAAGTAAAATCCATTGTGATGAACTTGACCAGTTCAGCCATGAAAGATTACATCTTTAACAATCCCAAAAGCATAGGATCCCAACTTGTTGTTGTTGAAAGTTAAAAAGAAGTTACAGATCCATGTTTCCAGATCTAGGAGTTACATTATAAAAGCAGTATAAACATACTAGAAGCCATCTCTTAACCCCATGGTTAGAAATCCAATGCTGCCAGGCAGTCACATCTTGAATTAAAAACATTCTTAAACAAAGGCTTTTCTAGGCCCTTCTCATACTCCACCTTTTAGGTGTTAACCTTATGTTGATTGGATAATGCCTGTATGATGTATATTAACTCAGCCTCTTGCTGTCCATCATCCACCACGTGACTATTTTCTCAAGACCTAACAATGTTTACCTTTTTGATATCTTTTGCTTCCCATAACAAAATCTGTGTCTATGAGTTGTACCTTTGGGAAAGTACATGTTTATGTCTTCTTGGCCATCTGGTGTTAGATTCACTTTGTTTCTCTAGATGATGTTCTCATGAGGAAAATTCCACACACATATCTCTACATTTCACCTTTGACTGTATAAACCATTCATATTCTAACACAGATCACTTTAGACCTCTGGAAAGAGCAGTTTGTTTTTCCTCTACAACCCACTGCCTTCAGAGAAAGGAGAAGGAGAAGGAGACAGAGAGAAAGAAATAGTGGGTTGTTCACACACTGATGTCATTGACAGAATCCCCTTCTGCAAAAATGTGAATCTTGAGGGGGGAAAATAGCTTTTCTGTTTCTGCTTTAAGAGGAGGAGTGATGCATTACTTGCTCAGATGAACTTTCATTCTGTCATATTGCCAGAAACTGTAGGTTGCATAAGCCAGACTAGAGGTGTACATGTGCAGAAATACACACAGAAATAAATCTCAAAAATATTTAATGGACCAATTGCTTGCTACAACTCACCCATCAATTTATATATGAGCATTGAGGGAAGTTATCAGAACATTGTCACTATCCATACAGGAAGCTTTGGGGAACCCAAAGGCATGTAGAAATACAATTTTTAAGGCAAAAATTTTCTAAGGGGACAACAAAAGCATTACAGCCCAGTAGGCATGGAATGCTGACTGACTATGGAAGAGAATAGAAAGGGGGAAACAGGATGGACTAAACTAGAAGAGGCCTTGGACTGCATTTTCTTGCAAACTCCATTGCCTATAATTTAAATTTTCAAGAGTGATTGATGTTTTCAATCCCCACTCTTGGTGTATCTTCTGCTTTTCAAAAGTTTGTCTTTATTTCATCTCCAGGAAGCTGCCAAACTTGGCAAGAAAGTCTTGGTTCTGGATTTTGTGGTCCCAACTCCATTGGGAACAAGATGGGGTAAGTAATTGGTTCTCAATACCTGTTGTTCTGGGAAGCTGTCTTCTGCTTAAGTATGGAATTTCTTGCTACCTTTAGAGACCATGGCTTGTGTTACTTAATGTTTCATTTTTGTCTGACATTCATTTATAATAATAATAATAATAACAACAACGACAATAATAATAAAAATGTATTTCTATCCCACCCCTCTACCGAAGCAATCAGGGTGGATTTTTAGGGCTGAAGATATGAAACAGTGCTCTGTAAACTGCATAATTCACTGCCACAAGAGGTGATTCCTATAAGAAAATGTGAAAAATTCATGGAAGATGGGCATTTCAATGGATTTTAGTCATCATAGCTAAGTAGAATACCAGGTTTAGAACATGTCCTTTTCTGGACAACTACAGACTTCTCAAGTTCTGTCAATATACTGTATTTCTGAATGTTTGGGCAGCGGAGGAATTGACAATAGAGGAAACAACTATTGTTTTCTTGCCCTCTTTGTGTAGTTCCTGGAGACACCTAGTTGACCAGAACACTGCAGCAGGTGGACTTTTGGTTTGGTCTTGCAGGACTCTTATTAAGACAAGTACAGATGAGTACAAAGGACAACTGTGCTGTATTGGGGAAGATGTTTTTGGATTTAGTGCAGCAGCAGGCAGGACTGGACAGCTTTTGGCCCATTAGATGTTTTGGACTTCCCACCAGCCTCACCCATCAGAGCTGGTGAGAAATGGTGGGAGTTGTAGTTTAAAACATCTTGGCAGTCAAAGGCTCCCCATCCTCTGGACTTATCTTCCATTTTTTAAAATGGATGGCTCGTGGAGAGATTTAGTAGTTCAGTCCTGCTTTTGTGCAATGACTTTAGTTTGTGAATGCATTTATTCTTCTTCTGCAGCACATCAACTATTGCTACAGGGTGAGAGTAATGTAAGGGCCCCCCAGCTCTTATGTGAAAATTTTGAGTCCCTTTCTTTCACTTGTCATAATTAAGAATCAGGGGCATGGAAATGTTCCCTTTTTGGATTACAACTCCCTGAGCCCCTCAACTAACATTTCCAAGCACTGTGTGAAGGGTATATGTGCATATCCATATGCCAGCCTTCTGATGTCTTTAAAATCACGCACTGTTTTTCTTCTTTCAGGTTATAGTCTTTCATGGTACAAAACAGGCCTAAAATATTTCAGTTTTGCTATGGCTGCCTTGGGCTGTCACTTTTATTCTCTGTATATTACAGAGATGCGGCCCAGAACAATATCTTTGGTTTTTGGAAAATCAGGGTATTATTAATGAACTTGACTTTGAGGGATTCTAATTAGCTCAGTTAATTAACTCTGAGGTCTTTATCCCTATTTAATATGAAGGTAGCTAGGAACAAGATTGGCAGAGACAAAGCTTTTCAAAGTAATTGTTGAATTTGTTGGGGAAATACACACACACGCTAAAGACAACCTTTCACTCACTCATATGCACAAAAATTTAGGAATAAATGGATTAGCTATGGATATAGACAAGAGGCCTTCTAATGGGTGGTAATTACCTGAATGAGGTTGCTCCTATAATGAATTGATGTCTTATAGACCCAAGCCATGGGGAATGGGACGGGGCAAGCGGCTGAAGGTCAGAGCTAAGTCAAAATTCAGTGATGTGAGGGACAGCTGAATTTCAAACTAGCACACAAAACAAAGGGATTTTCGGTCTTTAAATAGACCTGATCTAAGGCTAAAGTGAAGGTTGTTACTGTATACAAAGGATTCTCAGATTTCCATAAAGATTAGTTTGATATAGATAGATTGTGTGTGTGTGTGTGTTGATGGTTTTCTCTTTGAACCTTGCCAGAAGATATCCTGTGGCTTTAAATCATCTTGGGGCCTGAACAGACTGCCAGAAATAATGCAGTTTGAGACCACTTTAACTGCCCTGACATGGGAACTGTAGTTTATTGTGACATAAGAGTTCTCTGACAAAGAAAGCTCAATCTTTCAGAAAAAAATACAATTCCCACGATTCCCTAGCATTGAGGCAGGACAGTTAAAGTGGTCTCAAGCTGCATCATTTCTGGCAGTCTGTTCAGGTCCTTAATCTGTGTAAGGTGTGAATCTTCGCTGTTTGCAACTTCCCAAACTAGATGCTTTGATCTGCCAATTGGCTGTACCTATGTGCTCCCTGCGAATCAATGGCGAAGTCAGCATTTCTGCTTAAGAGTCATATCAGAAAATCTACATACCCAGAACTATGGGAAACAAACCGTTTTTCACAGCATCATAACAAGGGTTCTAATTTACTTATAGCTGGGATTGGAAGCTTATTCTCCAGAAATGATTGGGCTCCAACTCCAAACAGTCTCAGCAAGGCATAACTTAATTAATATAAGGTTGATGGGCATTACAGTCCAACAACATCGAGAGTACCACAGGTTGCTCACTCTTTATGTACAGACAATTGTGTACAGGAGGAAGCTTGAGACAGCTCTATTGCTAAATATCTTAGTGGAGAAAGCTACTACCAAAGATGGACTGATCTGGGTTTCTACTGATTGTGTCCTTGTTTCTTGTGTTTAAGAGCTAGGTAATCCTGGCATATGTTCTTATATGAAACTGAATAGGTTGCTTTCTTTTTGTAGGGCTTGGAGGAACTTGTGTGAATGTAGGCTGCATACCTAAAAAGCTAATGCACCAGACAGCTTTGCTTGGACAAGCCATAAGAGATGCACCCAAGTTTGGTTGGAGGTTGGATGAAAATGGTAAGGAATAGAATGCATTTATTGTATAGTTCCTGTTTGGAGGGCTAAGCCAGAGAAAGAGGGGGTTAAAGAGATGAGGAAGATTGGTGGGATTTAAAACTTTCAAGGCCTGTTTGTAAATACTCCAATTTAAAGTGCAAAAAGTGTTGTATTCTAAAAGAATTTATTATTGTTACTTTTTAAATTCTTTGTAATAGCCAGAGATAGAAATACTGTCATTACAAACAAGAGTGCATAGAGGTCATGATGAAACATACTTGTTTGTAGAAAAGAGATTGGCACAAAATTCTAATGGTATCAAAGCTAATATGAAGTTGACATATGTAAGACCTTCTCTCTCTCTCTCGCTCTCTTTTTTTTTTTTTAATGGAAAACATTGACATGGATGTTTTTAAGTATGCTGACACACATTCGAAATACTTTGTATCTTGTTCTTCCACATCATTATCCTTGCACCATGTCAGCAAAACTCCACAAACTCTGGGGAATTTTAATTTAATTTTCACAAAGGGGAGGGGCATAGCCATAGGCATATGTGTGTGTTGTTAAGCAACTGCTAGTAGAAAATGCTTTGGGAAACTCAAGAGCTAGGTTCTCTCTCTCTCTCTCTTTTAATGCTCAGCCATAAAGCACAGCTGGGATACCATGACGGAAGCGGTTCAGAACTATATTGGCTCTCTGAATTGGGGATATAGGGTATCTCTCCGGGAAAATAGTGTCACATATGAAAATGCTTATGGAGAGTTTGTTGGGCCGCACAAAATTAAGGTACTGAATCTCTTTGTCCATCTTTTGTACTCCTTTTTCTGGGAGGTTATAGACATGTCAACTTGAAATTGGAAGATATGGCTTAGCTTTATTTTATTTTATTTTATTTTATTTTATTTATGTGCCACTTTTTTCCCCAGAAAGGGACCCAAGGCACCTTACAAATAAAACCATTTTAAAATAAAATTAAAAAAAACCCTATTAAAATCAATTAGCTAAAAACAGTATAAAATTATATAAAATACAAAAGTTAAAAACATAGCTAAAGCACACATATTTATTTATGGGTTTGGCAGCCAGCCCCCAACAAGTCATTCTAGGTCAGGAATAGGTCATTATAGGTCAGAAATGTTTGTGGAGTGCAGTTTCTCTTGTTTCTCACCATTGGAAACGAGTTGAAGGCACACAGAAACAACAACAACAAAGTGGATTTGCTCACTGCAGACCAGAGGACATCAGCTGGCAAGGTCCATCCCCCTTTATGCTTTTGGATCCCAGCTAAAGTATCAGGTGAAGTTTTTACACTTGCTGCTTTAGCTAGGAACCTAGCTTGACTTCACTTTCTTTCCCCCACACACTGAGTCAGTGCTTAAGAGCCAACTGTGTTTCAGCTGGGTCTCAACTACCCTAGAAGCAGAAGCTGATGTCAGGAATAGTTGGATTCCCTTTTTTCTTGTTCAGTGATTAGAGTTAATGGACACTTCTCCCCCTGAGTTTCAGGAGGTCACAGAGGGACCTGGACCCTTTGTGAGCCAGATTAGTTTTATTGGTGGTAGGTTCTCCCTCCACTCCCAATATATAGGAAAACAATATTGCTGAAGTATCCATTGGACAGCTGTCATTTCATACCTACAAGTTGTTGTTGTTTGCCTTCAAGTCATTTTTGAGTTATAGTGACCCGGTGAACCTATCATAGGGTTTTTTGGCAAGTTTCTTCAGAGGGGGTTTGCCATTGCCATCCTCTGAGGCTGATAGTGTGACTTGCCCAAGGTCATCCAGTGAGTTTTTATGCTCAAGTGGGGAATTGAACCCTGATCTCCAGAATCATAATCCAGCACTCAAATCACTGCACCCCACTGGCTTTACCCAACCTTAATAATTGAAGCCAGCCCCCTAACACCATATTGTGCCCACAGGAAAAGTGGTAAGCATGTGGCTCTCTGGGCATTTTGTTAGATAACAAATGCTATCATCCATAGTGGTGGGGGATAATGGTATTTGTAGTCCAGCAGCATCTGAAGGTGCACAAGTTGTCAACAAGTACCCTCCCTTGACAAATGTTTATCTAGGAGATTTTCTTCTTCATAAACTTGTTTTGTCTGTGAGGCCGTCCAGTCAGTGCCACATGCATCTAGTGTCCACTTGGCAGTCATTTGAAGCAGGGCCTTCAATACAGTAGCTCTTACTGTATGGGGATACTGTATTGTGTGCTCTTCCATCAGAATTTCAGCATGCTCCAACTGCTCAGTTTTCAGCGCATGTTAAAAGCATACTTCTATTTCTTGTACTTCAAAAAGAATGTGTATTCTGAGTTTTTGTATACGTGTGTGTTTTAAATGTTAATATGTTGCTTTCAAACTTCTATGATATATAAATATTTGCAAATGAATAGATAAATAGAATGAGAATTGGGAGTATTGTAAAGGCTGTACTAAAACTAAGACAGAGTACATTTCCTTTTCGTTTTATTCCAAGGCAACAAATAATAAAGGAGTAGTGAAATTTTACACAGCAGAAAGGTTTCTGATTGCCACCGGAGAAAGGCCTCGTTACCTGGGCATCCCTGGAGACAAAGAATACTGCATCACCAGGTAAGAGAAAATGCTTCGATGGCTCTGAATGCCTGCTTTCACTCCCAGCATGTGCCAGAGGTTATGAATGAAGTAAACAGGGCTGCTTCTAATATTGGCTGTTTGGAAGTGTAGCAATCTGTTTTTGCCTGAGTGTTTCTTAGTGAAAACCATTTCCATGGTAAAATTGCTCCTCACATAATATACTTTTTCACATTGGGCAAAGAATCCATTTTCAAATTTTGATGGTGGATTTAACTTGCCCATGAAGACACATTTTTATGCTGGGAAGAGTAGGAAAGAGGATGGCATCTGCCAGCTGCAATGAGTTGTGGATGATGCTATCTGGCATCTTCCTTGATGAGTGATTTGTTTTGCTTCTCAGAGTGATGTATTACATGTTATATGAGTGGTTTCATAAGTGTGCATTTTTTCTTTGCTTGCATTTTTGTCACAAATGCTTTATATCTCTTTTATTTTCCAGTGATGATCTCTTCTCCCTTCCCTACTGCCCGGGGAAGACATTGGTGGTTGGAGCTTCCTATGTGGCTCTTGAGTGTGCAGGATTTCTTGCAGGCCTTGGCTTAGATGTGACAGTCATGGTGCGTTCCATCCTCCTGAGGGGCTTTGATCAAGATATGGCAAACAAAGTAGGGGAGCACATGGAAGAACATGGCATCAAGTTCATTAGAAGATATGTGCCCAGCAGGGTAAGCGTTAGAAACTGCTTTCCGACAACCAATGAACATACAATTTTTAAAGGTAGTCTTTGCAAAAATATGTTTAAAGAAGTTGAGGTTGCCTTGAGGCTTTGATAAAAATGCTTGCTTCTTTCATTGTATTTTTGCAAAAAAAGCTGCTGGCTTGGGCTTATAGAAGTTATAGGGCTTCTGCAGATGAGTCGGCCTGGAGGCAGAGATGGGGAGGGGCAGCTGCATGCCGGCCGCCCCAACCCAACGACGTCCTGACGCCGCGTGCTGTTAGGGGCACTAAAGAGCCACGCGCTGGTTCTTAGGGCAGCCTTTTACTGCCCCTGAAAGGAGCGGCATTTTGCTGGTCTTTCAGGGGCGGCAAAAGGAAGGATCAGGGCCGTGGCGCACGGTTGCCATGGCCCTGATCCGTGGCTAATAGGGGCGGGCCAGAGCTGCCCATCTGCATAGCCCCATAGTTTAGTTCTTGACAATGATGAGGAACTGGCCTTACATCATATCAGATTATCTGTGCATCTAGCCATGCAGTGGAAATCATGCAGCCATTCAGACGTTGTATATTCCAGCAGAGTATGAATGCTACTAGTAAACAAAAATCCCTGCTTTAGGCCATGTGAGAATTTATAACCTATGAATCCCATGTGTGTTTCATTGCTACAGTGTTCCATGGATTGATCTCTCTTCATTGTGTTTAAGGAAGGAATTGCCAGAAAAGGAGGCCTCATAAAAGGATTCCAGTTTGATTTTGGTGCACCTAACAAACTTTTAAGATGAAGATGGGGAGTTTAGTGTGGTGGTGAGAGGCAGTCATTCTGTTGTCCTGCTTTCCCACTTCATCTTTCTTTTTAAACAAGTTTGCAATTATGCCATTTCATTCTGCTCGGGGCTAGGGTTGAAACATCAGTTGCAGTACTGTTGTTTCTGTTATTGGGAAAAAATCCATTGTGACCACCAGCAGGGAAAAGACAATTGAAAAATGTATGACTGCTTTGGTAAGCACCAGAGTCCCATAAAGTCTTTTTGACAGTCTTCAGCATTTTCCCTGGGAAAACAGACAAAATGCCCCTCTTCTCCATCTTCTAACATGATGGTGAATTTTGAGTGTCGGTTTGTTTTTTCTCAGTCCTAGAAAATGTCACGTAATTCTGTCTGTCCTGAATTCAAAAGACATAGAACTTCTTTTAGCTTCTATCCTGTCTCTGTTTTTTTTACCCCATCCAAAGGCAATTTGCAATATCTAGTCAAACTGAAATCACATAAATAATAAAGTAGTTTTTTAAAAGAAAAAAATTGTGCTACTTTTCTGCATCGCTTGTCACGTACATGGACCACTGCCAATGGTCCTCCTGAGTTTCCTCCTGAGAGAGGAAGAATGTGTGTGTGCCATAGAGGGAGGAGAAGTATTTCCTGTAATGATTAATGCATAATTATTTCCCAATAAAGGATGAGGGATTAAACTGGTGCATTATAGATTTTCAGTTATTCACAGAGTGGAATATTAAATAAAGTAGATTCCTTCTGTGTTTTTTCTTAGCATACCAAGCCATGGGGGGACGGGGCCCTTTCAGTGTGTCTAACTATCCATTGCTGAGCCTTCCCTTAATAAATAATTTCAATTTTATCAGAAGGGTTCAATATACAAATCACAAAATATCATGCTTTTCCTTTGCATAAATTATATCCATTGCTGAGTTAAAGACAGAAGAAGACCTTTCTGTCTTTAATCAAGCTACATTTAATCAGTGTATAGAAGTTCAATCCTTTTATTATATTTGTTCCCTGAAGTGAAGTATATTCCTGTAGTGCAGTGGTTCCCAACCTTTTTATGTTCCACATCCCCAGAAAATGTTTGATTAATGTTCCTACCCCCTACAAAAGTAATATCACATTTGAAGATGAGGTAGTCTTTTTTTCTAATTTTTGAACAACATACAATACTGCAAATGAACAAACTGAACTTAAAAAATTAAGCTTTTAACTCAGTGCATAAAGTGCAAATCTAAATTGAGCAATTAGATCCCAATGTATTCAGAAAAAAAATGCAAACTGTATCTTTGTCTCATCCCCTGAAATTCCATTCTTCTTCGTGGTCTCTGCGAATCACACAAATGGGTATTCACTGCGCATGCGCAGCAACTTCGGATCCTTCTAGAATCGCTAGGCAGATCTTAAAGTTGCAACTTTCCGTTCGGCTGAGCTTAAGTTGCAACTTTTTGGCGGTAGCGCCGCCCATCCGTATATAGGCTCCGTGCCGGTACCGCCCCCTTCAGTTCCTTTTGTCCGCCGCGTTGGCAGCTTCGGAGGAACCTTTGCTTGTTTGCAATCTCGGCTTGAATCGCTTGTGCTTAGACCTCGGACTGATTTTGACTTCGATTTGGCTTCTGCGTTGTTCTTGTCTGCTATTGGTGACCCGGTTTGTACGACTATTCTTAAGATGTCTTCCAAATCTTTTAAACAATGCCCAAAGTGCAGCAATAAGATCCCTAACTCGGATCCGCATTCGCTCTGTTTGCTGTGTTTGGGCCAGGCCCATAATCCAAAGGCCTGCTCCGACTGCCGCTCTATGACTTCCCAAGCCCTGAGGAATAGGGACAAGCGGCTGAAGCCCTGAGGAATAGGGACAAGCGGCTCTTTATGAGGAGGCTTTGCGCCCACCCTCAAAAGAAGTTCCAGCAGGTGATATGCCTACAGGAGCTTCTTCGAAGCCTAAGAAGAAGGCTACCGCCGAAACTGCACCCGCGGAGGCCTCTAAAGCCTCCAAGAAGGCGCATTCGGAAAGAGGCCGCTCACCAGGCCCTAAAGGAGGCAAGGCGGCAGCCAAACGGCATCACTCTCTGGATAGAGAGGAAGAGCCTCCGAAAGATTTGCCGTCTAAGAAAAAGGCTCGGACGGAAAAAGTGAAGGAGCGCCACGGGCCCGAACCGCGCCCTCATGCAGGTTCTAAATCGCCCTCTCCGCCGGCGGTACTGCCAGTCTGCAGTCCTCCGATCCTGGAGGCGGTCGTTTCGTCCCCTCGGCCGCGCCCTTCACACTTCGCTTCATCTGGCTCGGAGTCGGAGGGCGAGATCAGGGAGGAAGCTCCGGCGCCCATACCGGGACCTTCCACCCTGCACCAGGATTGTGCGACCCTCGGCACTGAGGCTGAGTTGAGCCACTTGGACCCGGAGACGGAGAAGATTCTTCAAGAGAATCCGGATCTTGTCTACGATTCGTTCTCCAATCAGTTTTTGATGAGGGTGGATCGGGAGACACTTCGCTCCCGTCCTGGGCTCGCTAGATCTCATCCTCCTGCCCAGAGGGCCGCTTCTCCATCTCCACCTCGCCGTCGATCCCGCGACTACTCTCGGTCCCGCTCCCGCACTCCGCCTCGGGCTCGAGACCATCAAAGGCGGACCCACCGCCCCCTTCGGGACCGTTCCCGCTCTCGATCTCCCTCACTACCATCACGGTCGCCGTCGGTGGTCTCGATCCGTTCTGCCTCCTCTTCTGCTTCTTCCTCGCCTTGTAGAGGTCCGCTTCCTCTCGTC
>CM034708.1:191265123-191276570 GCA_020142125.1 Phrynosoma platyrhinos | reverse complement strand
ATGACCACTCGAAGAAATACTGTTACAGGTAAGCAACCTGTCCTTTTGCACCCTCAGGGGTGCAGGCACCCCAGGTTGGGGACTTCTGCTGTAGTGAAAGGGTAGGAAACCTCCAGGGCTGAGGAGGACTTGGAGGGCTGCATCCTCCCGGGTCCTCCCCAGTTGCTTTCCCTCTATTGAAATACAAAATGTTACCCCACCGCCATGGGAGGGACAATTTTACTGCATTTTGGGGCCCTCTATTTTGTTTTAGGCTCAGGAGAGGCTTTATTCTAAACAAGAAGATTACCTGAAGTGAACTTGTGGTTGACTTCCTGTTATAATAAAGGCCTATTTTGAGCCTAAAACAGATGAGAGGGGAACAAAAATATGGGGGAATTTCCCCCATACCGCAATGACATGGGGGCATTTTGGGCTAAAAAAAACATTTTGGGGGAAAAAAAATCAAAAATTTGTGGGGGAGAGGTCCTGGTAGCTTCAAAAATGCTTTGGTAGGGTTCACAGTCTGATATAATGGGATCGATTTTCTCTGATGCTGGGAGTAGGGGGAGGAATGAGGGAATATAAGAACCAATATTCATGACCATTCCTGTATGTGACTTCTCAAAGCTTGGCATAGGTATTTTTTTTACTACATTACCCAGAATCCCCATCCAGTCTCTGGAGGAGTCTGGAAGCTGTAGTCCAACAATAACTTGTTTGAGGTCCTATTTGGGATAGGAATTTAAACATGCAATATGCTTAGCGTATGTACTAGCATGGTGGAATTCACTTGTGGAGACCAGAATTCAGACTTTCCTAAATAGGGTTCTCAGACTGAAAACTGAAGAGGACTCCTGTATCTTCAATAGTTTTTTAGAAGAAGGTATTTCAGCAGGCATTGCTTTGTAACCTGGATGCATGACAAGCAACTGCTGAAAATTCCTCTTCTACTTAACCATAAAAGATATGAGAACTCTTTTCGGTTTTCAGTCTAGCAACCTTATTCCCATCTGTATCAGTGCTGCATGTTTTGGGGAAAAGTGATGTTTAGAACTGTTCACGTCTTCATTGGATTGTGGTTGCAGGTGGCTACCAAGGAGAGGCTACCTTGGAATTCCTCCAAGGTAGTTCTGTTGGTGCATAATATTAATGGAGGTCCAAGATTAGGGGATGAGAAACATGTGGCTCTCTAGATGTTGCTGGACTCTTGCCCCAGTTGCCAGCATGGTCAGTGGTCAGTCATGATTGAAATCAGAGCTCAAGAACATCTGAAGGACTACAGTCTTCCCCTCCATCCCATCTAGTGCTTTCATTTTATCGTGGACAAACCAAGCCAAGCTTGTTTCATTCTCCTCTGAGCATCAATTGTTAATTATATTTATCCAATAATGCTGGATTTTGCATTATTCTGCTCCTTTTGGTGTTATTCATTGTAAGATCTCTTTTGTTAATTGTTTTTAATGTCTGTTGTAAGCTGCCTTGAGGATTTTTATTTTAATAGTGGAAAGAGAGGGGAAGGGGAAAAGTTCTTTAATTGCTGCAGGGCACTACGGCAGGAAGGCTGAAAGAGAGTTTCTCTGCAGTCTCTGTGATCCAGAGTAGTTATTAGATGAGGTACTAATTAAGCCCATGCCGAGGTCTTTCATAATCAAACCAGCATGTATACAGACTTTGCTGAGTTGGGTATATCTTGATCATATTGCCCTCCTTATCCTGCAGAAAGCTGAACAACTACTTCTCCACATTGCTGCTTCATGTGGTAAAGTCATGTAAAGTAGGTCTGTTGTTGTTTTTTTAAGTTTGTCACTGGCTTGCCATGAGGTTGTGTAGTTTTTAATCTATAGTTAGATTTCCCCTCCAAAGACAGACAATGTTAGTTTAAATAAAGTAATTAGTGCCCTGTATAATGGACTCAGCAGAAGGAAGGGCTGGGTCACCTACCAGCCAGGAAGGACGCTTTTGTTGAGCGTCAGCAGCAGAAATTATACTTGCCAAAGCTGCTTCTGCTGCAAAGATACAGGCATTCTTTTAGGCTAAGGCTTGACAATTTGTGGAATTGGCAGGCCTGTTATTACACTAGGTACACTAGTTTGTACTCTCAAGGTGGTATTTTAATTTTTTAATACATTTTTAATGTTCTTATTTTTCTGAATACTCGGCTTCTCTTCCCTTCTGTTGTTCTGTGCATTTGAATTAGGATAGTGTAGTATAAATTGATGGAGGAGGTACAATCTTATTTTATCATATTTATTTCTTGCACAGTAATGTTCTAAAAGAACTGTCATAGAGCTATCATAAAAATGATTTATTGGTTTGTCAACAGCAAGATTTTCCGCACTATGTATAAAGCTAACACTGAGAAATGTTTAACTGCTCCTGGCTCAGAGAATAACCTTATATCTCTCATGTCACATGTATACATTATTATTTTTCCTTCAAGATTGTATTGAAGTGTATGGGGTCAATTTAAGGTTTTTTGTTCAAATCCTCTGGGTGCATGGCAGGCTTGTCTTTTCCCTTCATAGTCATTCCATACTGACATCAGGGTCAAACTAAGTGTAATGGAGGCATCCATGTTTGTTTCATAAAGAGTCTGCTTCACCAATTCACATAGAAAGTGAATGGTGAAGAAACCTTGAAAATGTAGTGGGTATGTTTATATCTCACTATAGCATCCCTGTTCTTAGAATGATGTTGCCAACCCCAGGCAGCAGATTTAGGGCATTGTAAAAAGGCAGCCAAACATGGGGCCTTTACAGACTGCCAGAAATAATGCAGCTTGAGGCCACTAACTGTCCTGGCAGTCTAGGGAAGCATGGGAATTATAGTTTTTTTCTGAGAAATTGGGCCTTCTCTGTCAGAGAACTCTGGTGCCACAATAAACTACAGTTCCCATGATTCCCTAGCACTGAGCCAGGATAGTTAAAGTGGTCTCAAGCTGCATTATTTCTGGCAGTCTATAAAGGCCCATTGTTTCTTTATTATGCTTTAACTGATACAAATTTGGGGATTTTTCTTTAGCAGGTGGTAAAAATTGATAGGAAAAAATGGATGGGGGGTGGCTGGCTGGTGAATGACTCAACCAAAGAAAATCCATTACAGGCATCTGGAACTTCCTGCAAAGCTTCTTTATTTAAAGCAGTAAAAAAAGACCAAAAGCAATAATAGTAAAAATGACTTAGCCTTAGAAGGCTAACTGGAACAGGTTAACCAACTACATAGTTGAAAAGTTAGATGCAACTACCTGAGATCTTTTCATCTCAGAAAACAGACAAAGAAGGAGAAAATTCTAAACATGGCTGCGAGATCCACATGTTTCAGTCCACCTTGCTCCACCTTCGTGGGCGTAGTCTCTTCAGACTGATTGGTCAAACATGTATGATGTGTCTCTAGTCCAACCCTTAAATTACCATAATAGAACATGTGACTACAATTCCCAAAACAATGAATGTTGATTTTTTCTTAACATAAACATTAGCTCATTCTCATGAAGCTTAACCTTGCTGGCTTCACTTGTTTGGACTAGATTCACACCTGGTACTGATAACATGTGTCTCTGGCCTTGTAGAAAAGAACATCTTTTGCACAGCATGTAAAAATACAGACACACATCATTGCATTTCAACATTTTAAAATCATTGACTCTATATCCCATTAAAATCCTAACAAAAATAACTTGGCCTGACATGCATGAGAGAGTGCCCCCATTTTTTTCTTTGCCTATTCCAGTAAAATGTCTTGAGTTGAGCCTATATGCCTGGGTCTGTGGGAAGATAAAATGGAGAAGAGTTCAGCTTTTCTAGCCTACCATGTTCTTTTGATGTTGACATTATACCTCCTTCCTCAATCTCTACTTTGTACATAGCTAGGGGAGGTATATAAAACAATGAACATGGTTTCCCCCATCATGTCTGGTGTGGTTCTTAATAATAATAATAATAATAATAATAATAATAATAATTTTTATTTTTATGCCACCTCTCTGCAGTGCAATCGAGGCAGCGTACAGCAAATTAAAACAATATTACAAGTTAAAACAGTCAAACAACCCTTTCCTTACCCACCCACCCCTTAAAAATATATTAAACTATAACAGGATTAAAATACAAGATAAAAGAAAACAATACAATACAAATAAATAGTAGCAATACAAATAAATAGCAGCTTCTGGGATGGACACATCTTTATTTTGCATTACATCTAGACTTGCAGAAAAAAAGACACATCCCTTCGTAGAGGAAATGTACACACTAAAAAAAGCATAATTGTTAGGATCTAATAGCCATGGGAGGCTCATGTGAGGATCAAAGAGGATAACTTGGTAACTTAGTAAGCAAGTAAATTGTTATTATGGTACTGGAGCAGCATTGATCACCATCAGGATTGATCCCAAACATGAATAACTTGAACATTTGTTACCTTCATATTTAAACTGTTGGGTTTTCACCCCTTGCTGTAGTTCCAGGAAACTGAGGCTACATTTGCACTGCAGAAATAATGCAGCTTGACATTACTTAAACTGACATTACTTAAACAGCATAAATTACTTAATGCTGTTAAAACCTGAGATTTGTAGTTTGCTGTGGTACCAGAGCACTCTTAACAGAGAAGGCTGATTATCTCACACCCTGGAGTTCTATAGCATTGAGCTGCGGCAGTTAAATCTGTGTCAAATGGCAGTATTTCTGCAGTACAGATGCAGCCTGAGTCAGAACTTTGTGCCTTTTGGAGAATTTGAAGGGTTCTGTATCAAAGCGCTTTTATTTTAAGTGACAAAACAGTGAATATACACTTCTATTTTGATGATATGAAGAAATGTTGTTGCTTTTCCTACATGAAAGTAATGGTCACATTTTTTAAAAAATTGCAGATTGAACAGATTGAGGAAGGAACTCCTGGAGTACTAAGAGTCACAGCTCGTTCGACAGAAGGCTCTGGGGTATTTAAAGGGGAATACAACACGGTAAATAATTTGTGTTGATCCTTTTTATTTCAGTTAAATTGCATCAGTGATTCAGAGAACTTTACATGCTCAATTTTCCTTTATAGAGGCATAAATTGTCATACACACCCTGCACACGCACTTGTGATATGTGGAGAATATGTGGCTACCATGAATTGGTCTGCAATTCATATGATTACTGCAAAGTAGCCTACATATTGCCTGTGGAACACACAGTTTCCAACATGATGTACAGGCATTGTTAGTTCTCTAGGATTGCAACACCATGATTGCTGCTTGTGTGTCAAAGCTGTATGAACCTGACCCATATACTCTTCACATAGTAATTCGTTCAGTGGATTCTGAATTCTGATGGATTTCCTTGAAAATATCTCAATGCAAAGTAATTAACATTTTAACAAAACATCATAAGGAAACAAAAAGCATCCTCATAACCTCCAAGGTTAAGAGTGACTAACACAAAATACTGATGTTCTGCAGGTATTGTTAGCTATAGGAAGGGATGCCTGTACGAGAAACATTGGCCTGGAGAAAGTTGGAGTGAAGATCAATGAAAAGTAAGGCTAAATCTCTTGACTGTCTAATTATTGCTTCTGTGTGGATTGTGCTATTTGCAACATCAATCTCATAGACTTAAAAGAATTAATTTGTCAGGGAGGCATAAATTTTCTTTCTAACACATTTCTGTTGGAGTAAGGAGGAATGCCTTAATATATAGCTTCCCATTACTGCACATGGCAAAAGGGCAAACTTTGCCATAATTGAAATGGTAATGATTAACATTCTGGCCCTCAAAGTGTCTGCATTATTTCATTGTGGCTGTTGTATGGGGAAAAAAACCCATTGCTACTGTGCAATGGAACAGTTGGGTTCTATTCTGTTGCCAGTTTTAAGGGAGGAGAGGGTCCCTTTCTGTTTAGCAATTACACAAAGAGGAGAATTTGAAAGTTGTGGCTTCATTTGTCATTGCAGAGATGAAACTTTGGAGACTTCTCTTTCTACCCACCTATTAAAAAGGCAAAGAAATCCTGCCATACTGAAGTTAATAACCACTTCCCTTTTTGTGTACTTTGCTTCTCACTGCAATATTCTGTGAACTAGTGACCTGACAAAGTTCTGCTTGACTGATTGCAAATAAATGAATGTCTTTAGCAATAGTAATAATAATAATTATTCTACTGCTATCAGAAAACATCTAGAGCTGTACAATAGTAGACCTAATGACAGAATGGCATTTAGAAAGTTTAAAACCCAGGAAGATTAAGAAGCCTGAGTAAAGATGCATTTCTTCAAAAGGGATCTAAAACTTTAATATGCCCTGTTTCCCATAAAACAATAGGGAGGATGTTCTAAAATGTAGGTTCTATGATAGAAACGTGAAACTAATTTTGGGTCACAGTGGGATGATAGTCAATTGACCATGGAACCACAAGCAAGATTTCCCAAGATCTTAATGCTCACATAGGTCTAGAAAAGAGGAAGGTAACCAGATCTAGTGTTAATAACAAGACCATGAAAATGGCTCAATAGCTTAATTAATAATAATAATAATAATAATAATAATAATAATAATAATTTTTATTTATAGCCCGCCTCTCTGCCCAACAATCGAGGCGGGTTACAACATTAAAACAAGACAATGTAAAAACAACCTCAATCCCCAAATCCCAACCTCCCAACCCCTTAAAACAGAATTAAACAAGGAAAAGTTAAAACCATTAAGCAATAAACATTAAAACAATAAAATCCTATACTGAGCAATCACGCGTAATGAGCCAGCTAATTAACCGAATGAACTAGTCTCCCTGGGCAGATGTATTCTAGGGGGGTGTTATTCTGGGAAGGCCTGCTGGAAGAGATCCGTCTTCACTGCCTTCTTAAAGGCAGAGAGCGTGGTAATAAGACAGATCTCATCTGGCAGGCCACTCCATAACCTGGGGGCAGTGGCGGAAAAGGCCCTCTGGGAGGTCTGAAACAGCCTAGTTTTTATTGGCTGTAACAGGTTCCTCCCAGAGGACCGAAGGGCACGAGGGGGGTCATATGGGGAGAGGCAGTCCCTGAGATAAGATGGCTTATAGTCAGTCCATGCAGTTCAGTCAGGATTAGAATAATATGCACTTAGTAACTTGCCTCAATGATCACCTGGGCTATGGCATTTTGTACCAGCTGCTACTTCCAGATCAACTTCAAGAGAAATTCCATAGAGCCCTATTAAAGTAGGACAGATAATTCATAGTGGTGAAACTATATCCAGGAATGGCCACTGTTGGCCTACATGCCAAATATGCAAGATAATAAGCACTCCTAGCCAGAGAAGTAACTTGGTGATGATTCCAAGAGCACTCACACATTGTATACTTTTTCCTTCAGGAGGAGGGAAACCCACATCCAAGACAAATAAAAATTGCCAAATTGTAGGTCTGGAACTATTCACTTAATGATATCTTGGACTTTCTAGGTTTCATTGTTAATGTATTACACTCGTCCCTCTACATTTGCTGGGGTTAAGGGCAGAGGACCCCCCTGAATGTGGAAAACCACAAATAACAAAAACACTGTGTTTTTACCTGAGAGAACACCTCTCTAGGAATCTCTAGGACAGGTCCTCCAATACAACTCTGTGGTCAACATCTGCCAGACATTGACCATAGAATTGCACTGAAGGAGCTACACATGCCTAGTGGAGTGTTCTCTCTAGGAATCTCTAGGTCCTTCAGTGGGACTTTTGGTTAAAGTTGACCATAGAGTTGCACTGGAGGACTAGAGCTTCCTAGAGAGGACATACTAATAAAATCTGTGAATAAGCAAATTCTCAAAAGTCAAAACCGCAAATGTGGAGGGACTTCATTTGATTCTACTACTGCATTGAGGCACTGGTTCTGCCTGTACACAGCCTTCCTTGACTCACATTTAACAGAGAAACAGGAATGAAGATGATCAGTATAGTAGTGATACCTTGCCTCCTAATGACTTTCACCCAGCATCTGTATATGGATGTTAAATAACATAAAGGACAAAGTAGTATCTGTAACATTCTGCAGGAGAATTGCTTAGGTACCATCATATAACCATCCAGTTATCTTCTCTGCAAGTGATGCAAATATGAGTGCAAGCATTGTAAAGTGGGATTTTCAACACCCAGCTCATGCAGATAATCCAGGAAGGCACCATAGTCAATGGTATCAAAAGCCATTAAAGAGAGTAAGAGAAACAGGGTGGGACTCCCTTGGTTCCTCTCCTGAAGTCAACCATTAGGGTTAACAAGGGTGATTTAGCCTGAAATGGCTAAAAACAACCAATTTTTTATAGTTTATACAGCAGCCTAGTGGTAAGGATCAGGAAGAAACAAGTGTGGAAGTGCCTACCTTCAGACAATGCAGGGCAGAGAGTGCTTGCGTGCATCGGTCAAGGAGGCTTGAAGAGAGGCAATTGACTAACAAGCCTCAGCTGGCATGGAGGAGGGAATCTCCTACTTAATCACCTGGGAGAGGACCACTCAGTGCCAAGCTTATTGCAGTTTCCTTGTGTGATACTGTCAGCATTGGCTCCTTGCTCTCTGGAACTCTTGTGTGCTGTGAATCTTTGACTTCGGAACAGACTGGACGCTTGTTACCTTCTGGCTGCCCCGACCTTGGACTGAACTGGCTACTGTGTACTCTGGAATCCTGACCCTGGCTTTGGTACTGGTGTGCTTCTTGGGAACTAACAGAAAGGTCTGTAGCCTGCCTTTTAGCTCCTTTCTTGCTAAACCATTCTTATCAGCGTTTGTTTGGACTGGTGTTGGCCGTAGTCCAAGACAGAATAAGCTCTGGCACTGAGTGGTCCTCTCCCAGGTGATTAAATAGGAGATTCCCTCCTCCATGCCAGCTGAGGCTTGTGATTCAATTGCCTCTCTGCAAGCCTCCTTGACCGATGCACGCAAGCACTCTCTGCCCTGCATTGTCTGAAGGAAGGCACTTCCACACTTGTTTCTTCCTGATCCTTACCACTAGGCTGTTGTGCCTCCATAAGGATCCTACTAGTGCTAGGACCTGGCTGCTCTTCCTTCTCTGGGGCTGGGAGGACAGGGCTGGGATCTAGCAGGGCAGGATTAGGACCTGGTAGAGCCTCCCTTTCCTCCTGCACTGGAGTAGGCTCATCCTCCTCCTCATCCTCCGAGTCCAGCTCCTGACTGACCATGACATTGGGCTCCATTTTGGATGCCAAAATGGCGGCCGCGCTTGTGCATGGGGCAGCAGCGCCGGTGGCAGGACTGGCCACAGGCCGGTCCGAAGGCCTCCGTGGGCCGCACTCAGCCCATGGGTTGGGGGTTGCCGACCCTTGGCATAGATCATAAAAGGCTATGGAACACCCTTAAAGACATGGGAGTGCCAACACATCTGATAGTCCTAATGAGGAATCTGTACTCAGGACAAGAGGCTACTGTCAGAACAGAAACACGGAGAAAGAGAATGGTTCCGAATTGGCAAAGGAGTCAGACAACTGCATCCTGTTACTCTACATATTCAACCTATATGCAGAACATATTGGTGTGGTATGAACACTTCTAGATGTACTAGCAATTAATATGGCTGTCCTGTTTTGAACTAATTGAAGTTTCTGAACTTGGTATATAGGTAGCCCAGTGCACAATACATTGCAAAAGTCCAGGCTATATGCCTATGATATCACCATAATAATCCAAATGGAAGGTCATCAGAGCATGAATGAAGTTGTAAGACTATCTTTGTCCAGGTAGAGTCATAATTGGTATTTCATTGAAAGACACTCCCAAGCCATTGTGGCTGCCAATGCGCTCCCTTATGCTTTGGTGTGACAGAAATACACTGAAGTGCAGGAAAAGCAAACAGGAGGAGGTTGCAGGAACCTGCAAGTAGATCATTTTGTTCAAATTGCAAAACCTGGTGTATACAGGAATGACATAGTTTATTCCCCAAATAGTAAAATAATTTTAACAACATTTGATATTTTCAATTCATAACCTATAGTTCACATAATATCATCTCTTTTTCTCCCTTCACCTCTTATGCAATCTTGTAGAACTGGAAAAATCCCTGTCAGTGATGAGGAACAAACTAATGTGCCATATATTTATGCCATTGGTGATGTATTGGAAGACAAGCTAGAGCTCACACCGGTGGCAATTCAAGCTGGTAGGCTATTAATACAGAGACTTTATGGTGGAGCAAACACAAAGGTAAGGAAGCTATAATACAGGGGCTGGCAAGTTCCCCTTACCTGGGGCCAGTCTGGGGATCCCCTGGTCTTCCGCGGGCTGCTGCCGCCATGCACGCGTCACGGCCACCATTTTGTTTTTCAAAATGGTGGCCGTGGCTCGTTTGCGCGTGTGCAGGAGTACTGCGCATGTACAAACGAGTCGCGACCACAATTTTTTTCCAAAATGGTGGCCGTGATGCGCGCGGGGCAGAGGCCAGTCCAAAGGCCTCAGGGGGGCAGACTCGGCCCACGGGCCATAGGTTGCCAACCCCTGCTAGAATAATTGGGACTGTGTCTACTGGTTAATGAATGCTAATTGATAAATTACATTTGTACAGCAGTCAAACCAAAGCTTCTGAAGCCAAAATTATGATTAAAAATCATTTGCTTCTTCAAACTCTGTTTAAAACAGTGTTTGGATTACAACTCCCAAAAATTAGCCATTTTTGGTTGGGGGGTTCTGGGAGTTGTCATCTAAAAATTGGAATATTGCTAAGCTCTGGTTTTAAATTGAGGTATATTGTGTGTTGCAACAAATGTTATCTTAGGCCAGCCTTCCCCAACCTGGGTCACTTCTGGTTCTTTGGTCTACAACTAGCCATCAGCCCCAGGCAGTATGGTCTGTGGTCAGGGATGGCAGGAGTTTCCTGAAATATCTGGAAGGATCCAGGTTGGGAAAGCTGGACTTAACCCAGGAATGATTAACAATTGGGGTTAAGAGGGCTATATATATACTGTACACCTGCGTCTATACCCACCATGTGCCCCAGTAATCCCCTGGCGGGTGGGGGGCAGTTGTTTTGAGCCCACCTCTGATTTAAGAGTATGTATGGAAAGAGAGTTTCCATACATACTCCTCAATATTAAAGGTATTACAAAATTACTAAATATATGATTTTTCCTTAAAAATTGTTGCCCTATTATTTGAAAGGAACAGGATTTTCTTTAATCAGTGAAAGTTTTTAACCAGGGGTAGGCAACCTAAGGCCCAGGGGCCGGATGCGGCCCCACGAAGCCTTTGGAGCGGCCCCAGGCTGGTCCTGCCGCCGCCGCCCCCCCCTGCTGCCGCTGCCTGCCATGATGATATTGATTATTGTTGTTATTACTTGTTCTTGAGGTTTTCTTGGCAAAATCTCCACAGGGGTTTTGCCATGGCTTTTCTGGGGCTGAGAGAGTGTGCATGCATATATATTTTTAATTTTTTTAATTTTTAATTTTTTAAAAAAATATATTTTTAATATTTATTTATTTATTTGTGGTGCTTCGGCCCCCCAATTGTCTGAGG
>CM034708.1:191251085-191261935 GCA_020142125.1 Phrynosoma platyrhinos | reverse complement strand
TTTTCGTAAGATGAAGCATTCGTAAGTAGAGGTACCACTGTACTTATATATCTTTATTGCATTCCTAGGTTTACCACAGCTACTTCTGGCCATTGGAATGGACTATCCCATCCCGGGACAACAACAAATGCTATGCAAAGATCATCTGCTATATTCCAGACAAGGTAATTCTGGCATGCAGCCAGAATTTAATGTAGTTTTTTCCAACATTATCTACATCTTTGAGATTTTTTTTGTTCTTCATGTTGTGTGGTTTGTAGTACACTAACTGCTTATACATTTTGTGTGAGTGCATATACACCCACCCACACATGCACACAGTGTGTTGTATACTGGGTGGTGCATTACATACATATACAAATACCTTGGATGCTGTGTCACCCTTCAGATATCTAATTGATAATGACAATGTAAGGCTTCACTTTGATTTTAGATAAAGTTTCTTCCTTCACTTTAACAGACACAAATGTTACCTTGTATATATTAGTTAGCTAGAAACCACCCACAAACCCAATTCTCAATTACATTGTCTTTGCAACTGTATAATAATACCTTAGCTGGACTTCACAGTCATTAAATAGCATCCTCTTTTAAGTTCTATGAAGATAATATCTGTTTAATAGGCACTGATGCCATCATTTTTATGTCCTAATAATGCCTGGAATCCAAAGTATTATGGAATAAAACAGACCCTTGTGCCCGTTTCAGACTGTTTTGAGATCCAGAGGTCTCACAAGAGCAGTTTGAAATAGGACATTTAAAGAGAAAAAGTAAAGTATCCTTTCTTAATCTCTTTGGATCATGTTTATAGCTTCCACCTTACTTATTTCTCTTATGTTTTTTAAATTTGATTAGCTATTGCCTTCTTCAACCATTTATCTCAGATTTGGACTCCTGAATTGGGAGCATTGGCTTTTGGGATATACAGCTATTCAAAATTTGAATACCTAAGAAGTATAGGCTGCAGTGAACCATACAAATGGTTTCTTTAGTCTGTGCCCATTGTCCTATCCCTAGGGGCTGTTTTCAGAATGTGTTATTAAGCCAAATGCTTAAGTAGCATTGATGTGCACAGGTCTGTTAAAGTGAACTTGGCATTACTGGTTTTCTCAGGAACATTTCCTGTAGAATAATAGTAAGGTTGTAAACATTTGGAAATCATTTGAACATGCATTTCAGTCTGCATTCCCAACATTTGGGAATTAGTCTGTTGCTTTCTTATTGGACTTATGCTAAAGGAAATGTCCATATACTTGGGACATGAAAGTTTGTGTGGATGAGGAGGGATCCTCCTCCTATGCAGATGAATGTCCAGTAGTCCTTTTGCTTTGAAACATCTCTGCTGTTCAAAGTCATTCACCCTAAAAAGGGGCAGTTCTAATGCAGTGAGTTTCTAAACAGCACAACCTGAGATGGGGGGGTCCTGGCCAGAGCTTGGAAAAATTACTTTTTGGGATGTTCCCTGAAACCCCAGTCAACATGGTTAGTAACTTTTTCAAACTCTCTACCTGACATGCCCAAAAATATTTCTTGCAGACAGAAAATGGGTACATTAAGGAGAAGGCTAGGCTACAGCCTTTCTCTTTAACATTTAGTTTTCTGTGTGAGAAAAATACTTTATATAGAGGAGCATTCACCCTTGTAAGCCCCATTAGCAGCCAGAAGTGTATGGGCAAGAAACAAGCCATCACATCAAACAGGCAGATGATGACCATGAGACTTGGATTATATTAGAACATTTCCTAAATGTCTGACTCTGCTCAGTGATGTAGGGTTTATGCCCAATAAGGCAAAACAACAAATGAACTGGCCCAGTTCATTTCAAGGTGTAGGGCAAGTAGGTCCAATTATTTTGGTACCTTAAGCAGGACACCTCATTTTACCTAATGGTGAAGCTCCTGCATTTTTGTTTTAAGTAAAATGATCTTACAGTGAGTAAACAAGAAAATATGCTATGGGTGTTGCATACAGTAACATTATAAAGCAGCAGCTGTATGCACATATAGTTGGGAGTAAGTTCCATTCAACTCAGGGGGGCTTATATACACAGAAAAGCATAATTTTGTGCCATAAATACAAAATACAAAACAGTATTAAGCAAAGTGACTTCAGTCTCAGTGATGCACTTTGTGGTGACAGTATAACTCCAGACCATAGTTTAGCTTTATGGATCTTAGATCTGAATCCACATATTCTGTTCTCCTGGTCCTCTCATGCCTGGCTGTTCCCTCCTGCATTCTCTTCTTCATTTGATGGAATAACTTTGTCCAAGTTGTGGACAAAATTTGAAGCGAATTATGGATTACTTCAAAACATGAAAGGAATGAAGGGAAGAGCTAGACAAGGGGGCCAAACTTCTTTGTTCATGTGATGTCAAACAAGATCTTGGAAAAGTTATCTTAATATATTTTTGGATCACATGGTCATGCTGGCTGGAGGGTTCTGGCAATCAAAATGTAACTTCCAGAAACCAGAATGTTTGTGTGTGAAATACTTCTTACTAACAGAGGAAAAAGTTAACTAAAAGCACTAATTTTAATAAGTTTGTTAATTTTTTGTCAGTCAATTTAATTTACATTTTATTCTGTAAGGTGGAAAATTAAAACAAGAACAATGTAAATGTTGACCTAAATACAAGAAATGCCTATTCTTCTGCAATTCTTTGTTGTACATTCAATCCTTGGAATTTATCCCAATAGCATTAAAACGTATCCCTTGTGCAGATATCCAATTAGAAAAATTGGACTGGAAAGAGATCAGTGACAATTCTCTTAGGACGAAGTAATCCTTAGATAATCTGAAGAAAATAATTGTTTCAGACTGTCTGAATAGGGCTTTTCTTGTTTGCTGTTCTTCTTTAGGAACGTGTTATTGGCTTCCACGTGCTTGGTCCAAATGCTGGAGAAATCACCCAGGGTTTTGCAGCAGCCATAAAATGTGGAATGACAAAAGAAGTATTAGACAGTACAATAGGAATCCATCCAGTCTGCGCAGAGGTATGTATGAGGCATGCGTTTGCAAAATATTGTGTAGCTCTTTCTCAACTTATTTTCTAGTGTTCTAAAACTGGAGTAGTTGTTTCCAAGGTATTCATACTCTGTGCATTGATTCACATGTTCCAGTCCTGCTATTGAAAATAGATCTAGTAAGTTGAGGCATATTAAGTACAGTGGGCCGTTGGTATCTGTTGGGGTTTGGTTCCAGGACACCCCACCCCCAGGGATACCAAAATCTGTAGAAGCTGAAGTCCCATTAAATACAGTGGCATAGTAAAATGGTGTCCCATTTATAAATGGCAAAATCAAGGTTTGCTTTTGGGAATTCCCCCCCCCCCCCCCGGAATATTTTCAAGCCATGGATGGTTGATAAAGAATCCCTGGATATGGAGGACCTATTGCAGGGGTAGGGAACCTAAGGCCTGGGGGGGGGGATGCGGCCCCCTGAGGCCTTTGGACCGGCCCCAGGCCGGTGCCGCCGTCGCCGCCCGCCATAATGATATTGATTATTGTTGTTATTACTTGTTCTTGGGGTTTTCTTGGCAAAATCTCCACAGGGGTTTTGCCATGGCTTTTCTGGGGCTGAGAGAGTGTGCATGCATATTTTTTAATTTTTAAAATTTTTAAAATTTATTTATTTATTTGGTGCTTCGGCCCCCCCCAATTGTCTGAGGGACAGCAACCCAGCCCATGGCTCAAAAAGGTTGCCTACCCCGGCCTATTGTATTAAGTATATTTCCTTTGTTTCCACTCTGAGCCCACAGATGCATATATTTGGCTGCTCTTTCTGTACCCCTAAAGCTGGTAGCTCTTCTTCCTCTCAGTGGCAATTCCCATGTCAGTGAGGCACTGAGTTTCCATTCCAGCACTATCCAAAGTACCTAATCTTATCACTAAAATAGCTACAGTCCCATAGGTAGACCCTGTAAAATTCAGATCCTGGAGCAGCTTCTCCACCCTACTGATGTGAAAGCTGACACTTTGTTCCCTTTGGTTTTTCTCTGTAGCCAGCTGATCAACTCAGCTGTGAGAAGGGAGGAACATTGTCCTCTGGCTTATGCTATTTTCCTAGAGGTACCAGTAGAGGAACCATGATGATAGCTGCAGTTGTTTCAGAATGGGCAAGGTTTTTATTTCCATTGAAGCACTGCTTTCCCACATGCTTAGCAGGCAACGAGTCCTCATCTCCGTGTTAAAAGTAATTCCATTAGCCATTATTTTGTGTGTTTGAAGAAGCAAAAAATGCCAAGTGATATTGCTTCTAATTTTTTTTAGCATCAACATGTCCATGTTCCAGTTTTCTGGAGAAATTTTACTCATTACTTCAAAACAATACTTTTGGGGAGGGAGTTTTGCCATTGTTATATTTTCAGTTGATTTCTTTAAAAAAAAAAAAGAATCTCCCATAGTGCACTATTTAATGGGTAATGGATGAGAAATTACTTTCCAGATAGCAACTCATGGCAGCAAGCACCTTTCTTTAAAAGAAACACTAATGTATTACTTTTGAATGTTAAAATTCAAAATAATATTTCCAAGTTGTATGTACTGTGTGCTCTAGTGCTGTCATTCAGGGGAGTGCAACAGAGTTTTCTAGCAGAGTATTCAAAGTATCTCATGAGATTATAAATCCCAAAATTCCATAGTACAGAATCCTGGCAGATTCCACAGTACAGAATTCTAATTTCCTTTAAAGAAGATTAAGCCGGCATTAGGCACTGAAATATTTACATGTATGGTACATAAAAACCATATATGCTTGTTTTTCCACAACCTTGGAAGGCAAACCTTTGTCATCATTTTTGAGAAGTATTTTTGTGAGTGACACAAAAAGTATTTATGTGAGTGACATCCAAATCTGTGTTTTAAAAAGTGTGAGGGGTGAGATTCATTGTTGACCCTAGCCATTTTTCTTTCCTTAAATACAGAGCTAAATCCAATCATATCTAAATTGCTAGGAAGTTTTTAAAAAAATCCAAGATAGCTGTATGTGATTGTAATGCAGTAAACAGGCCAAAAATTAAAGGCCAGATTACTGCAGTTTGTAGTTTACAGTTTAAAGAAAATAGATAAATAAAAATAGATTGTGGCTGGAGTTTTAATATTTAACATGGATATGTAGTCATGGTGCTTCTTGAATATGGAAAAGTTGTTCTCTGTTAAATGTTTAGATCTTTGCTTTCTGTATGAGCTTCAGGCTTATTTGCATGGCTAACATGTGCAGATGCTCTTTTCTGCTCTCAATTTATTCTCCCTCAGAGATGACTTTGATGCCAGCTAATTACTGTAGCTTTGAACCATTTAGACTGAAGTGGATTTGATTTCCTGTAATCCTCCTACCTATACTTATATGTCTGCAAAACAAAGCTAGCTGTTGTCCAATAAACCTTAACTAAAGCAACTTCCCACATTTCTTGTAATTTGCTCTTTCATTTGCTCTCTCAGTTTAAAACTGGAAAGCATCCCAAGGACAAAAGTCTTACACAGCACCTTTGAAGGTCATTTCCAGCCAGCAAAAAGCCATTGTTGCTCAAATTGTGAAGTCAGTCTGACCCAGGAGCTTTTATAGCAGAGATGGACAGAGTGTGGCTCTCCAGGAGTTGTTGGATTACAGTTCCCAGAAGTTCCTCATCACAGGCCATACTGGCTACAACTGGTGGAATTTCAGTCCAATATCTGAAAGGTCATGCTTTGCCCATCCTTCTTTTCTAGGGATCAGAGGTAATTGATCCCTGCTCACTTTGTATGTTTTTAATTGTTCTTTTAAATTGTGAACCACTTTGAGTCCCAAATTTTTGGGGAAAATGTGATATAAATATAATAAGAATAAATTATGATTATGATATCACCACTTGGAATTGACAAGCATGTGGAGGCTAGCTGTTTTCTTTTTAGTTCCCTCCTGAGCTCAGATTTGGATGTTGCTGGCATATAAATTAAATCCCACCCTTGAGTGACCTGTTCATATCCCACTGTGATTTTGCTGTGATCCAATGATATCACAGTACAGTTCTTACAACCTGCATCTTTTCTTTTAAAGTGTATTGCAGAATTGAAGGAGCTAGAGAGCAGTGCAATTAAAATGATACAAGAGACAGGTTTTGTTTTTTATAAATAGTTTGGGGGTCTTTTTGCTAGGGGAAGACCAAGACACTTTGCTACTTGATGCAAAGGACCAGATGATTTCCCCCTCCATTCTATGTTATGTAAACCTCATGGGTCCCACCTTGTGTGACCCTGTGAAGGCATATAGAGAAGCTGCCACCACCTACTGATTTTAACTGTGTTTTCTAGTAACTCAAGTGGGAAGTTACAGGGGAAAACCTGCACTTTCCAATTCTGTCACTGCAGAGGTTTCTCTCGTCCTACCCCTGTGGGGGAAAATGAGATTGAGCTGGTACAATAAAGATTTTGAAAGATAGAAATACTTCAAGGGAAAGTTTTATTCTAAGCAAGAACTTTACATTAGCAAAAGATGTTTCTTTTCATGAAGGGCACCTTCCCTTCAGGCACACTTAGAAATAGAAGTTACAGAACAGTCTAAGGGATCACATTCAGCCAACATAACGACATAAAAATAAGCCCAGATGTGGCTAAAGTTAATATTCCCCAGCTATTCCCAACTATTTGGAGTCCTTGATATTCCTGGAGTTAAATAGTAATCTGGATGTTTTTCTCCAGTCTCAACCAGCTTCCTCAAGGTGGGACAGAAGCCCCCCTGTCCCTAAGCCTCCCTTTGTTCTTCTCCTTGCCTCATGGTCACTCGAGGCTTTTTATAACCTCTGCTAAGAAGGATCTCAGATTTGCACTTCTGCCATCTCAATGTGCAATTGTCTCTCCTGACCTGTGACTCCTTCATGATGCTGGCCCCAATAAATGCAACGTACACCATCACATCATTAACCCTTTGTTTATCTGGAGGGGAAATTATCCCTCAGCTGTGTAGCCCAGATCATGTGAGGGCCCATTATCACACATGTGCAGAAATTAATTGAACTGGCAATTGGATCCTACTTCAAAACTGGCCATGGGATAGATAGGTTCCTCCACCACATCCAAAAGCACCAAACTATTTTAGAGTGTATGGAAGAGCTATGTGGCAAAGGAATGCAAAGCAGCTTCATTTATATACTGCTTCATATCGTGCTATGGGGTGTCTAAGCGGTTTACAACTGTAAGCTAATTGACCTCCAACAGTTGGGTACTCATTTTAGCGACCTTGGAAGGGTGCAGGCCTGAGTCTAGCCTGAGCCCTGGTTAGTATTGAACTCGCAACCTTGTGGTCTATGAGTGAGTGGCCGCAGTACAGGCATTTAACCACTGTGCCACCAGGGATTCTGGAATGGATTGGGGTATGGGCTGCCACTGCTGCATCCCAACATCTTCCACATCCCAACATCTGCCACCTAAGATAGTTGCTTCATTCTGCCTATCAGTAGGACCAGCCCAACAGGCAAGGTCACTTGATACACCTAGCTTTGTCCTCTAGTGCTTGCTACTTTTCTCCATGTTCCCTGATTTTGCGCCCTGGTGCAGCCATCTTATTCTACCTAAAGGCAAGCCCTGGGAAAGAGTATAGAGAAGTTTCCAACAATATGAACTATTGAAGTTATCAGTGGTTACTCAGTGGTAGTTATATATTGCCTCTAGCTTCAGAGACCCTATACTCTTCAGTATCAGTTTCTAGTGAACAAGAGGAGGAGCAGGGTGATCCCAGCAACAGAAACAATACTGAATGTGTTCTGATCCATGAGGTCTCCCTAACATTATTTTAAGAGGTTGAAGAATATGAATGGAGAAAATACTGTTCTTCCTATGTGCTGAAGCAGCAAGTGTAACAGGTGATTTTTACAGTAGATCAGCAAGGATTTCTTGCTTTAGTTGTCACAACTAGAATTCAATTTTACAACAATAGCATTGTTGTTTTTTTTTTAAAAAAAAAATTCTGTCCCACTCCCCCATCAAATCAAATTAGATTGCTGAAAAATGCTTCGTGACTGTGGGGAACCATGAATGGGTTTTTGTGTGGAAGAACTTATGAGTTTATTTTTGATATTGATCAAAATTTTGTGGATTGCATAAGCCAGCATATTGTAGCTGTTTCGGGTTGATGGCTATCATGAGCCCAGTAAAAAACAAAAACTGATAAAGATCATTTAAGCCTGCCTGATGCTATGCCTTTTCCCACCAAGGGGCCTAAGATCAACTGTTATTGCCTCCCATTTATGCTGGGTGGGGTACACTTTCAGTTTACTACTTGGAAGAATTACCCTGTGATGACATTTCCATTTTTGCAAATACAGAATGCAAGTCAGCCCTCCATCTTTGTGGCTTTAACTTTTGTGGATTTGATTATTTGCAAATTTGATTAATATGTTCTCTAGACCCTCTAGCATGATTCTGTAGGACATTGACCATAGAGTCACGCTGGAGGATGTAGAGAAATCCAGAGAAAACACTTCTCTAGGCATTTATAGGTCTTCCAGTGTGATTCTGTGGTGGTCAGCTTCCTGTAGATGTTGACCATAGATTTGCACTGGAAGACCTAGAGATTTGCATTTTCCCACTTTGACAGGGGGCATGCATCCCAGCAAATGTGGAAGGCACATTGTAGCCCTCAGCCCAAAAGTAAAGCTAAACCCAGACATGGCAATAATAATAAAAAATAATAATAAAATTTATTTATATCCCACCCCTTTGAGGTCAATCGGGGCAGCTAACAACAATAAAATAAGTCTTTCTCTGGAATCCCCTCACATGTAGGAAATAGCAGTCTGCATGTAGCTAGTCATGTATGATCACTGAATATGTGGCTATTCCATTAGCTGCTAGTGGAAACTTCCCAACACAGCTGGTACTGACTCCCCACATGCATACAGTTGCCCCACATGATGATCTGTGCTGGGGTGGACAAAGTGCAGCCTGCATGATGCTTCCAGGCTGGTTTTTTGGGTTTTTTTTTTTTTTTTTTTTGGTGCTCAGTGGCTCTCCACAGGTTAAAAATCTTTTTGGGGCAAATGCTCTCTAAGTAACATGGAGGCATTTTGCCATATATTGTCTCCTAGGTCATTTTAGGACCAGGAGAAGCCTTTATTTAAAATTTTCTATTGTGAAAACAGTCTCCCACACTCCATGGGGGGTATTTTATTTTATTTTATTTTATTCTTATTTATTTAATTGCAAAGGGGGAATCCACCTAGGCTCTAACAATTGTCCACATTGATCTATATCAGGGGTAGGCAACCTAAGGCCCGGGGGCCGGATGCGCCCCCCCGAAGCCTTTGGACCGGCCCCAGGCTGGTCCTGCCTCCGCCGCCGCTGCTGCCGCCACAGCCCACCATGATGATATTGATTATTGTTGTTATTACTTGTTCTTGGGGTTTTCTTGGCAAAATCTCCACAGGGGGTTTGCCATGGCTTTTCTGGGGCTGAGAGAGTGTGCATGCATATTTTAATTTTTAAAATATATATATATATTATTTATTTATTTATTTCTGGTTCTTCGGCCCCCCAATTGTCTGAGGGACAGCAACCTGGCCCCCAGCTCAAAAAGGTTGCCTACCCCTGATCTATATACTGGTTGTCTTCAGTATAGCAGTTTGGGGCATGTAAGCTTCCTTTGGCTAAAGACATTGATATTGGTCTGGCACAGCCCATGTTAATTTCAATGGGATCTATTTGAAATAGAAAATCTTCTTTTCTTTTCACATATGTTTCAGGTAAATCTTCATTTTCCCATGAAGCAATTAATCCCTGACCCACATACCAATAGCTTCTCATTAATTCTTGCATCTATACAGTGAATTTTCAGATCCCCACATACCTGTACACCCACTTTCATGGAATAAGCTTTAGTTCATGTAGATAAGAGGCACTTAGATTTGAAAACAACAATTTCTCCCATATTTATTTCCCTTTGCTGGGTCAAAAACCCTGAGAAAAAAGGCAAGACAGCAGGATTTTCTGCATCATGAGAGTGTTTAGTATGTGTTTAACAGTGCTTACAGTGATGACAATGAAGTAAGAGTTGGGTGCAGTGGGTCTTTTCTTTTTTTTTTTCTCCTCTCACACCCCCATGGATTTTGCAATAAGACCTAGTGGATTAGCCTCTTGGATTCACAGGCCCATCCTAGTCATTTGGAAATGGCCTTGAAATGAAATCACAGTTGTTAGTTGTAGGTTCTTCAGGAATGTAACAGAATAGAACAGGTAGACAACATGTGAGGTTTGGGGAGCATATTGGTCTCTCGTATCATCTTGGAGGCCAGCCTGGAGGCAGAGATGGGTAGGTGCAGCCACACGCTGGCCGCCCCAACCCCATGCTGAGGACATCCTGACGCCGTGCGCCATTACGCATGGCGTCAGGACATCCTTCCGGCACAGTGTTTTGACATGCTGCGCCGGACGGGGTGCTAAAGAGCTGCACGCCGGTTCTCAGGGCGCTGTTTTGCTGCCCGTAAAAGGAGCAGCATTTTGCCGCTCTTTTACGGGTGGCAAAAGGGAGGATCGGGGCTGTGCGGTGCGGCAGCCTCAGCCCCGATCCGCCGCTTCCCGGGGCGGCTCTCTGCCACCCCTTTGGGCCCGTCTGCAGAAGCCTGTAAAGTGCTTTGAGGGTTATTAAATCAAATCAAATCAAAATTTATTTACGACACACAGCTAACTCAAAATCTGAGGGTTATCTAGCTCAATCCCCTGCCAAGAAGGAACCCACCATCCGCCTCTGTTTAAAAACCTCCAAGTGAGGAAGGTCTTGTAGTTCTATAACAATCCCCAAGATTTCCTTATATGAGAGTTTCTTCTTCTAGACCAGGGACTGGCAACCTACAGCCCGGGGGCCGGTTAAGGCCCTGGGCC
>CM034708.1:191237003-191250985 GCA_020142125.1 Phrynosoma platyrhinos | reverse complement strand
GTTCTAGAGTCTGCTAATAAGTTTTTGCTCATTATATCCTGTTACTCTTGGATTTTTTGTCACTAAAAAGACTCCCTGACATCCCTAGGGACTATGGGATTGTAATTTCACCATTTGTAAAGCCTCCCTTGGCTGTCTTAGACCCAGATAGGCTTTTTTCTCAACCAGTAAACTAAAAGCCAACAGAGCTAGCCAGTGCAGCATAGTGGGTTGGCTGTATGGTAAGTAATCCTAAGGCTTGTCCATTTTAAAAATCCTCCCTGACTTTATCTTAATGTTGTTGTTTTTTCTCTCTCCCCCTTTCCCTCTTCTCACTTTCCTTTTTAGATATTCACCACATTGTCTGTGACGAAGCGGTCAGGGGCAAATATCCTTCAAAGCGGATGCTGAGGTTAAGCCCACCCGCTGTTGTCTGCCTTTTGCCAGAGACTGGCTTTCCTCACCACTGCTGGCCGGCTCCCAAAAGCCAGAGGAGAAGCAGCTTAGGAAGCAAGAAACAGCAATATCATCTGTGGACTTCCATTCTGTTCAATATAAGTCATTCCCATCAGTAGGGTAAACAGAAAATGTTGGGAACTGGAAAGTTAACTGGTGATGATTGAATGGCAACTGGCACAACAGCGGGACAATCCCATATCAAGATGATGCTTGGCAAGGCATTCTTCAAGATGCTTCCATGAAGTCACAGTCTAAAACCAATGCTTTCTGGTAGGCAGTGATGGAAGGATTGCTGGCACAGCTTGAGACTTGGTCCTTTTCTCCTCTCAGACTTCATTATTTCTTCACTTTCTCAGCTTGTTGTTAGGGGACACCTGTAAGACATCCTTGATGGGAAAAGCTACACATCATCTTCAGCCTTGTACCAAAGCAGGGTTGTGAAGGAGTGAGTGCTTGTGTTCTTTTCAGAAGTGACACTCTTTCATATAATTTATTTGTTTTCCCAGACTCCAAAAATCAAAGAACAAATACTCCATGCTCACTTTTAAAACTGTGTCATACAGCCGTGATGTTAACTACATTGAGTCATTTCCCTAAGTGAAATGTCTTCCTCCCTTTGATTATATGTAACCCTGTGTGAATTATTTATATAAAAGATTCTAAAAATATAAATTACATATATATTTTGAAATGTTATATAAATGTTTATCTGAATATAGTCCATGTTCATATATATTGTCTGTGCTGAATGAAAACAGGTAAAACCTTCCTTCCACTTTTTATTTCAGTAAAATTTATTATAATTTATTACACCACATTTCCATCTACATCACGTTGCCTAGACAATGCAGGGCTAGGCAACCCATACCTTTGGACCATTTGATTTGGTCCTTGGCCTATTTCAAAATTTTGCTATAAGCAGTTTAGATCACCTGGTAGAATGCTCTGTCCTAACCTACATGTTTTTAACTGTTTGTTAGAAACTCAGGAAATCTAGAAACACAAGAGTAGGAAGAGGAAAAGAAAAACAGAAATGGGAGAAGTCCCTCACCCCATTCCAACTGCCATCATTATGGCACCAGAGGTAGAGAAGAGCAGCCAAGCATAGCACTATTGTGCCTTGGTTGGCACAGCAGCTGCTGAGAGGACCTCCTTCCATGTTCCAACTGCTATTTCTCTGGCTTCTGAGAGATTGAAGAGCAGCTAGGCACAGCTCCATTGTGCCTTGGTCCAGTGATTGGTAAGAGGTCCTCCTTCCATGTCCGAACTGCCATTGCTTTGACCTCTAAGGGAGAGAAGAGCATCCAGTTACAGTTCCTCCATGTCTTGGTCTAGCAGCTGTTGGGAGGCCCTCCCTCTGTGTTCTGGTTTTTGAGGAAGTGAAAAGAAGCCAGGCATAACTCCATCATGCCTTGGCCTCAGCAGTTGGAGAGAGACCATCCCAACTGCCATTGCTGTAGCCTCTAAATGCTGGACTTAATTCCCTCCCCTCTTTTCCTTGTGTGTCTTGTCTTAATTAGAGTGTAAGTCTGAGGACAGGATACTGTCAAAGTAATGATTCCTAAGTGGCTCTGAGGTTGGAGTATAAATACTCTAAACGAACTAAATAAAAAAGATGGTAAAAAAGAAGGAGTGGACTTACCTACTTTTGGCATTGGTCCTACCAACTGCCAGTATTCAGCCCTCATAATAGGCTACCATCTGAGGGTAAAAATGTTTCACATTTCTGGAAGAGCTTTCTGCTGTTGTGGCTTAGAGAGATTTGGAGATGTAATTGGAGGGAAAAGCCGATACCGCTTTTCTTCCAAAAACCAAAACCCTAAACCCCTATGTGGTTACCACAGGAATTGACTTGTCCACTCACATTGGAGTGAGCTCAATTTAAAGCAAAGTCAAGATACCTGTGGTTCTCTAGATATTGAGAAACTCCAGTTCCCAGCAGCTGTAGTTCAAATGAAGTATGATGGGAGGGGTAGTTCTGGAAGTCTTGAAGGTTCCCCATCCTGAGCTAATTTAATGGCAGCTCAATTGATTAATTTACTGTCTTGAATATCGTTCATATTTCCCTTCCAAGTGTTGTCTTACTGTCTGTTTTGGAATCCTTAAGAAGGGGGCAGACTCCAGTGTACCAGTAGACATGCAGACGTTAGGCATCAGGAGAAGTTGAATCAATTCCCTTAGATGTTTTATCAAATACAGAATGAAATAAAAGCTGTTGCTATCTCAATGACAACAAAAGGTTTTCTAGAGAGGTAGCTTTATTTTTTCCAGAAAGCAGGAATATGTCATTCTACTCTTGTTTAGTAGGTATATCTACATATCAAAAAAAAATAAAAAAATGTAGATTTCCAGTATAAAGTTGTGTACTTAAGTGGGGGAAAGTATTGAAGTCACAGAGTGTGACTTCAGTGGCCATGCAGATAGACAATGTACAAAGATATGTACCTGTCTTTTGTTGTGTGTCTTTAAGTCGTTTCTGACTTATGGTACCCTAGCTTCAGGGGAAGGCAATGGTAAACTTCTGAACAAATCTTGTCAAGAAAACCCCATGATAGCTTTGCCTTAGGGTTGCAGAGAGTAGAGTAACAAACTGGGTGTTTTTATACTAGGTACCACTGTTAAAAATTCGCTGAAGTAAGTTCAGTATTTCACAGTCCATGAAACTCACATATGCCTCTTTCTGTTTTAGGAAGCAAAATCTTAACTTCCTATTTCAAGCTTATCAATTGCTGCCACAAAGCCTAGACATAAAAATTACTGATTACGTAGAGATCCTAACTTATTTAGCAACTGTTGATTGGTGTCAGTTTTGTTCTGAGAAACTCTCTCAACTGTTTTTTTCTCCTTCCAGTAATAGATTGGTTTGGCTGAGTCACAGACTTGGCAGGCCTAGTACTAAAAATGGAACATGGGAAGTAACACTGAGAGCAAAAAAAGAAAAACATGGCTAAGAATACCTGGCTTGTGGTCTTCAAGCAAGGATGTTTCTCTTATTAGTGCTCTAGAGATCTCACAAAAAGAATTCTAAGAACCACTCCAAACAACAGATCCCAAAGTGTGGAGTTATAACTTGTTAACTTCATGCTCTTACTGGCAAATCTGCTAGTTGTCTGCAGCTGAGGAAATGGGTTGTGTATCAAAACTGATGTTGCAGAGCTTTGGAGGTTCTTCAACCACAGATTCTACTCTTCCTTTGCATGACTGCTCTGCCATGTATTATCCTAGACCAGAAGAGTGTATCCATAGATGTTTCACTGGTCCTCTGATATCTCCCCCATTAGGTTTAACATCCATCTGTGAAAAAGGGCAGGGTTATTTTTGTGGGTGCATAGAAGAGGGTCTCTTGAGCTATAGCAATTGGAGGGGCAAAGAAAGTGATAATGAAAGCTAATAAGCAGATAACATCTGGATGCAAAAGGAATGGTGATAATAAGGGAAACTATGGTGCTATGTATCCTAGGCTTCAATGAAGATAAGCCCATATGAGATGGATAAGAGTCACATTAACAGTGCCTCAAGACCACTCCTCAAAGCCAGTGAGTGGAACTGATCATGCTGACTGGAGAATTCTGGGAGTTGTCCCCAAATGTAATTTTTCCAGTCTTTGCCTCAAAATACTTGAAACTAATGATTTGTTGGATGTGTCTAGAAATGTATGCTCTCCAAACAAAACCCATCTTTGGGCTTAGTTCCTATACAAGTACCACATCTCCATCCTTTCAGTACTTTAAAGGCACTCTGAAATGATCATATTGGGCACCATTGCAAATTGTTTGGTAAATAAGGTATGGTATGAAACTGTCTCTGGAGCACAAAGGTTGTTTGGCTAGAAATGAGGTTTAGGTGGGCCTTTCTGAAGTATAATAGGGATGCAATTGAAACTAGTTTTGAAATGGTCAGTGCTGAAGTGCAGGAGCTCAACGTGAGAATCTTCTTTCCCCTATTACATGCACCATAGTAGTGCTTACATGCACTTCACAACACTTGTGTCCTTGTGAGCTTCCCATAAGGATCCAGTTGACAATATGGGAAGCAAGAAGGATGTTGGACCAAATAGGTCTTTAGTGTGATCATGGGGAGAGCTTCGACATGCCATCTTCTGGATTACAACCCATAGTATTCCACAGACAAATGTTTCCAGATTTTAGTTTGATTTAGCAGGACTGCAAACTGTTTCAGCTACTACATAAAAGGTACTGTTTAAACTCTCCATGTCTGTTAAATAACCCTAACCCTTGTTCTCCTCTGCCTCATTCACCCTATGAAAACTACGAGTTCCTGTGGATGGCAATTGTATGCATTGACCATAGGTCTATTTGTGGCCTATTACTGCAAGGACAACTTGGGTGAATTTTCAACATTTATTCCACTAGAAACTCTAAACTACTTCTGATGCTTTCAGAACAAATTAGTTTTGCATTAAAATTTAACAGAAGTGAAATATTTGGAACTTCCAGATGAATTTTCCTCAGGCTTTGTTTCAGAACTGCTGCACATGCGTGTTGTGAGCAAAGGCATGTCTTCCATAAACATAACTTATAAAGTTTTATTGCCTGCCAACGAAAAGGCTTGATAGCAAATCAAATGCAATAAATTAAACAGAGCCTGTATTTGTCCCATGCTGTGCTCTTGGCTTTATTAGATATTAAATGGCTTTTAAAAAAGTGTCAATAAATGTGAGCCAAATTCTTCCAAAGATATTTCATGCCACATTTACAGAGAATCAGCAATTTAAGCAAACTGTTGTGTTAATCGGGAGCCTTTGTTGGTATCTGCTAAGAGTCACTTTTTGAAAGATTAGTTCTAAGGGCCTTTGCAGACTGCCAGAAATAGTGCAAATTGAGTCCACTTTAACTGCCCTGGCTCAGTGCTAGGGAATCATGGGAACTGTAGTTTATTGTGGCACCAGAGCTCTCTGACAGAGAAGGCTCAATGTCTCAGAAAAAACTACAGTTCTCATTATTCCCTAGCACTGAGCCAGGGTAGTTAAAGTGGACTCAGTTTGCACTATTTCTGGCAGTCTGCAAAGGCCTTAAGCCACTCATAAAGGGCTATTCTGGGGACAACCTCTTAGGGTCACTCAGTTCCCTTTATGTAAAATGTGATCTGTTGCTCCTGATACATACTGTCCTCTTTTTATCAAAATACTCAGTGACTTTCCATTTTGCAATCTGAAACTTGCAATGACAACTAGATGAGACTGTCATCTCTTTAGTATGGGCAGCATCCACACAGCATCTTAAGAATAGATACATTCTCTGCACACTGAGCCTTCCACCGCTCACTATTCTTTTAGTGAGTTCCAGAATTTAAAGGGACATGGGTAAATGCCACAGCCCATTTCTGCCTTTGGCAGACTTTCGGGAAGCAGTGGTATCACCCACCATTAGGGTGTCACTTACTGCAGTCCACACTCAGTGCACACCCCTAATGATGCCCCTACAGATTGCCACTCATTGCATGCAGTCTGGATCTTGTAGTTTCCCATTCAGAATCTATCTCGAGGCTACCTTAAAAAAGGGAGGGATCTGAGAGGGTCAAAAGTGGTCATGTATTTGTAGCAGGACCTGCAGTGTTGAGGCCCTGGGATTTTATTATTATTATTATTAGCAGGACGGTTGTCACCATCTTCCACTCTCCTCAGCTCCACAGTTCCTACTGAGCTTAGTTGCAATGCTCACAGTAGCTGAGGGTAAAGAATTAATTATCCCAGCAGCAAAATAGAGTTGGGAGCTATCCCTTTCGAGTTGGTCAAATGAGCAATTAAGACCTATTGACTTTACAAAAACCCTGCTCCTGGATGGCAATCAAAATTGCTAGAAGTGGTTTGTTGATGGAGATAGCATAGCCTCTTGAACTCTTGGCAGGCATGGCTGTGGAAACCATCATCATGAGTGCCTGAACGTCCACATTTGCCATTATAGTCAAAGGTCTTTGTGTCAGCCATAGATGGCCTGCAACCAAGTCTCATAGACACAGATGTTGCCTACCCACACTCCTATTTTGCCAAAGGAGTGACCTGTGTCCTCAAAATGATGCTTCCACTTAGAGAAGCCATGCAGGGCTGTAGGCAACTGGTTTGACTCAATATAAGAAAGCTTCACACTTTGAGTATGACTGACCCAAGAAACCAGATTCTACCCAAAGATATCAGTGGTTTTCCCTAGTACAGTAAGCTGTAATAAGAAATGATCTAAGCAATGATCAAAATTACACCTGGAGCATTTTTGCTTGCCTCATATACAAGGCTAAACTTCCTTTTAAAAAAATGTTGAAGTTTTGAATCAGAAGAACCTTTTGATAGGTACAAAATGACTATTTCTGCTTCTTATTAAAATGACCTATTTTATTAAAGATTCAAGAGTGTTAATTTGAAAGGTTTGGCTATTTCTCTTTCCCACTATAGGTAAAGCGTTTGATGGAAGATGTGGGGTCCTGTTGAGACTTGAATAGTTTAAGATGCCTTTGAAGGTAGCCTGCTTGAAGCGGACATGAGAAAGTGAGTGGGAGAGTGTCACGACATTACATTTACATTATAAAGCTTTACAAATGTGCATTACTTACCCTTACACTGAAATAATGACATTCATTTTTATTATGTTGATTCCAAACTGGTGTTTACATTGTGTTACATCACTGCATTTAAAAAGTACTGAAATGAAGCTGAAAAAATATTTTCTTTATTTCACTCCTCCCCCTTTGTATTTCGAGCTTGGGAGAGGATGAAACAGCTGCATGAATTTGGGAAAGCCCCATTATTCACCCACTCAACCTATTGAAAGGGAATGAGTGAAGTTAAAAAGAAATGCTACACAGAGAGGAAGGCTACAATGAACTAAAACTATATAATCTATAAAACTACGAGAATCTAGTCTAGAGCCTCCTCACCATTCTTTTCAGCAATACCCAGTTAAACTCATTGCCAGTACTCATCTTGAGCTATCAGACATTTTTTTTTAAGAAACAGAGGTGGACCAACAGTGTTACTCAAAATGCAAGGGTCCCAAGAGGCCACCCACAATCAATATTCAAATAAAAGAATTTAGGGCCGGTGCAGACGGCCCCTAAAGGGGGGGCTCTGTGCCGCCCCTGGGAGCGCCAGATCGGGGCCTAGGCAACCACACGCCATGGCCCTGATCCTCCTTTTTGCTGCTCCAAAAAGAGCGGGCAAATGCCGCTTCTTTTGGGGGCAGCAGAAAGCCACCCTTAGAGCCACCGCTGCAGTTCTTCTGCACCCCTTTTGTGCCCCTGACGCCACACACCGTGCGGGTTGGGCACGTAGCATGATGGCAGATTTGGAGCAGAGTCAGGGCAGGCGGCGGGTGGTCACCCTGTCCCAACTCCACCCCCAGGCCGGCCCTCTAGGCTGGTCTGCATCGGCCCTTAGTTAGCTCAAATGAAGGATGCAAGAGGGCTTTGGGTAACTAAAAAGCCAGGATCAAACTATGCATTAGGGTTCCAAAAAAGTGAACTTCTAGAATGCAAGTTCCAAATGTTTTTATTTATAACAACAAAAGGGGAAATCAACTTTCACACATAAACAAACACACACATACATGCAAGAACTAGCAATTTAAAAGGTGTTAGCAGATAATGGTTGTTTTGGGGTTTTTTTAGGATTGTAAAAGGGAATACTGTACCAGTTCTAAAAGCAGAGGTTCCAGGGGAATCTGTGAACTGAAATGGCTCAGCAGCTGCCTGTGGATCCAGCAATGTTGAGGAGTCAAAAGAGGTACTGACAGAGTTTCTGTCTGACCTCAACTGAGACCAAATTGGAGTGACTGACAAGTATACTTTATAGGGCAAAACATATCCCGGGGCAGTTTAGGGATTAAGGTGACATTCCCAGGAGGAAAGAAAAGAACTGGAAGTCTATACATGGTGGGACAATCACCAAGACTGTCCCGGAGTCTCGCTCCCAAAGGGAGATAATCTTAGACTTCTGTTCATGTGCAAACTCAAAGTTTATCACCCATCCTCACTCCTATCAGTGAAGGGATTATGCAGATTCTGATCTCAATTGATTTATCCTGGCTACAAATCTCAGAATTTTGTAGAATTGAGCCATAGCAGTTAAAGCAGAATTTGCATTAATTCTTCAGTGCAGATGCAGTCAGTATTTCAGTAAACTAAAGACAAAAAGGGGGAGGACGAGAGAGAAACTGGGACATTTTAAAAGCAGATGAAAAAGTGGAATGACAGGATTAATTGGGACTGTCTCTGCCAAATTGGAACACTTGGAGCATTTGTTGTTGTTGTTAACTGCCCCCGAGTCAATCTCAACCCATGGCGGCCCTATGGATGAGACATCTCCAAGACCCTCTGTCCTTCATTGCTCTGCTTAAATCCTGCAACCCCCTCATACCCGCGACTCATTAATAGAGTCCATCCATCTGGCATGTGGCCTTCCTCTCTTCCTATTTCCCTTCACTTTCCCCAGTACTATTGTTTTTTCCAAAGAGTCCTCCCTTCTCATGATGTGTTCAAAGTATGGCAGCCTCAGTTTGGTCATGTTGGCTTCCAGGGAGGTTTCTGGTTTGATCTGCTCTAGGACCCACATGTTTGTCCTTTTGGCTGTCCATGGGATCCTCAGCACTCTTCTCCAGCACCACATTATCTCAAAGGAATTGATTTTCTTCCTACCATCTTTCTTAACAATCCAGCTCCCGCATCCATACATGGTAATAGGGAACATGATGGTTTGTATGTTTCTAACTTTTGTGCTGAGTTGTATATCTTTGCATTTTAGAATCTTTTCTAGTTCTTTCTAGGCTGCCTTCCCCATTCTTCGTCTTCTTCTGATTTCCTGACTGCAGTCCCCATTTCTATCAATGTTTGATCCCAGGTATGGGAATTTTTTTTCACTATTTCTATTTCTCCATTGTCTAGGTTGAACTTGTGAAGGTCCTCGTGGTCATTATTTTTGTTTTCTTTATGTTCAGCATTAAACCTGCCTTTGCACTTTCTTCTTTGATCTTCCTTAGTAGGTGTTCCAGGTCTGTGAAGTTTTCTGCTAGTATTATGGTGTCATCTGCATATCTTAGATTGTTGATATTCCTTCCTCCTATTTTCACCCCTCATTCTTCTGTGTCCAGACCTGTTTTTCTTATAATATGCTCTGCATACAATTTGAATAGATAGGGTGAAAGGATGCAGCCTTGTCTGACTCCTTTGCTAATTGGAAACCATTCTGTTTCTTCATGTTCTGTTCTGACAGTAGCTTCTTGTCCTGAGTACAGATTCCTCATCAATATCTGAGTATCAGATGTGTTGGCACTCCCATGTCTTATGTGATGATAATACTGATATTGTTTCCTGGAAAACACCATAAAATGATATGAAGTTTCATGGGGAGAGGAATTCTGCTTTACCTTCTGGCTTATACCTTTGTTGTTGTTAGCTCTCCTCAAATCGGTTCTGACTCATGGCGACCCTGTGGATGAGACAACTCCAATAATAATAATAAAATTTATTTATATCCTGCCCTTTGGGAAACCCAATCCCTATCTTCCACTGCCTTGCCCAGCTCCTGCAAGCCCTTGCCCATAACCCCCCTTATTGAGTGTATCCATCTGGTTTGTGGGCTTCCTCTTTTTCTTTTATGTTCTACCTTTCCTAGCATTATTATTTTTCCTGGTGATTGTGCCTTCTCATTATGTGGCCAAAGTACAATAGTCTCAACTTGATCATTTTTCTTTCCAAGGAGAGCCCTGGTCTGATCTATTCAATAGAACCCATTTGTTTGTCTTTTGGCTGTCCATGGTATCCTAAGTACTCTTCTCCACATTTCAAATGAATTGATTTTTTTTCTGTCTGCTTCCTTCACTGTCTAACTCTTGCATCCGTACATGGTAATTGGGAATACCTGAAGGATTCTGACTTTAGTGCTCAGTTGTATGTCTTTGCTCTTCAGTATCTTTTCCAGTTCTTTGATAGCTGCCCTTCCCATTCCTAGTCTTCTTCTTATTTCTTGACTGCGGTCTCCATTCTGGTCAATGTCTGATCCCAGATATGGAAATTCTTTAACTATTTCAATTTCCTCATTTTCTAGATTGGATTTGTGTATTTCTTCTGTGGTCATTATTTTTGTTTTCTTAAGTTCAGTATCAGACTTGCCTTTACACTTTCATCTTTGAACTCTTATTAACTGTTTCAATTCCTGAACATCTTCTGCTAATATTATGGTGTCGTCCACATATCTTAGGTTGTTAATATTGCTTCCTCCTATCTTAACTCCTCTTTTTTTCTGTTTCTAATTCTGCTTTTTATATGATGTTTTCAGCATATAAGTTAAACAAGTAGGGCGAGAGGATGCAGCCTTGTCTGACCTTTTTGGCTTTCGGGAACCACTCTGTTTCCCTGAATTCTGTTCTGATGGTGGCCTCTTGTGCTTGGTAAAGATTCCTCATCAGGACTATCAGTTGTAATGGTACTCCCATGTTCTGAGTGCATTCCATATTTTTTCATGATCTATACAATCAAATACTTTTTCTGTAATCTATGAAACACATGCTGATTCTTTTTTGGAATTCTTTGGTGTGCTCCATTAGCCATTGCATGTTTGCATGTGGTCCCTAGTGCCCCTTCCTTTTCTGAATCCTGCTTGCACCTCTGGAATTTCTCTCTCCCTGTATGGTTGGAGTCTATGCAGCAGAATTATGAGCATTATTTTTACTTGTATGTGAGATTAGTGCTATTGTTTTATAGTTGCTGCAGTCCTTTGTATCTCCTTTCTTGTGCATTGGTATGTATATCAAGTGTTTCCAGTCTGTTGGCCACTGCTTTGTTTTCCATATTTGTTGACATATTCCAGTTAGCACTAAGGTTGCATCTGTCTGTAGGCATTGTAGCAGTTCAATTGGGATATCATCTGTTCCTGGTGATTTATTTTTCCCCATTTCCCTTATTGCAGGTTCCACGTCACTTCTTAGAATTTAGGGTTCGTCTTCATATGGTTCCTCATTCCAAATCTCATTCATTTCCTCATCTGTTTTGAATACCTCTTCTGTGTATTGTCTCCAGTGTTTTTTTTATTTCTTCTTGTTTCTGTATTATGTTCTTTTTTTCTCCATAGAGCATACCTGCCCTTGGTTTGAACTTGGCTTTAATTTCTCGGATTTTTTGATATAGGTCTCTTGTTCTTTCCTTTTTGTTGTTGTCTTCTATTTTGCTGCCTTGGTCATTGTAGTATTTCTCCTTACCCCTGCATGTCAGATGTTGGACAACTGTGTTCATACTTCTGGCTTTGCTTTTGCTTTTCTTCTTTCTTTTATTGCATGAAGTGTTTCATCTGTCACCCATTGTTTCTAATCTTTCTTTTTGGCCACTGTTAGTGCTTTCTTATTTCTACCTCCATGCAATTTAATATAATTAATATTAACACATTGGTTCTGATCTCTTGAAGCCAGAGTCATTGGGATTTATATTACCTTCGGCTATAAAACAAATACCTTTTAAACCAAATCCAGACCAGCTATTGCTGAGCAAATTAATGTAACAAATAACAAACTGGCTATAGAGTTGGGACATGACCAATATGTAATCTTTGGCACAAAAATGGAGGTGTTAAGTGTGCTTCTGTTTGTTATTCTTTCTGTTAATGATCAGAATAATAGTATGGCACCCAAAATATTCAAGCTGGGTAGATGGGTAGCTATGTTAGTCTGCTGCAGCAACAGCAACAAAGACTAATACATTTTATTTGGCATAAGGTTTTGTAGACTCCAGCCCACAAAGGATTATAAGGTATAGCTCATGAAATGGGAAGGAACCTATGAAAACTTATGCCAAAGAATACTTGTTAGTCTCTAAAGTACCCTCCAAAGGTGCCACAAGTCTCCTTTTTTATTTTTACAATATTCTAAGTGTTTGGCAAAATGATACATTGCAGTGCACTCCTATACGTGTCTCCAATCCTGCCAAAGTGTTTAAGTTGGCGAGTTGGCAAAAAGTATTAAGAAGAAAGAACAGAAAAGCTAGGAGACACTGCCATAGTTTGCTTTTGCCCAAAACCACTAAGAATGGTGAGAACCAGCATGGTGTAGTGGTCTCAGTGTTGGACTATTACTCTGGAGACCAGGGTTTGAACTCCCACTGAGCCATGAAACCCACTGGGTGACCTTGGGCAAGTCACACAGTCTCAACCTCAGAGGATGGCCATGGCAAACCCTCTCTGAAGAAACTTGCCAATAAAATTCTGTGATCATGTTATCATAAGTTTGAAATGACTTGAAGGTGTATAACCACCACCACTGTGAATGGTAAGATTCCTCTCCTCTCCTCCCTGCTGCATTAATTGTAAACTACAATGGGCCCTTATTATCCACTGGGATTTGGTTCCAGGACTCCCCATGGATACCAAAATCCATGAGTGCTCAAATCCCATTAAATACAATGGTGTTCCTGATATAAAATGTCAAAATCAAGCTCTGCTTTTTGGAATTTATATATATATCCCCCTCTGCAGACCAGGGCGTTTGGGACGCCCTGGTCCGGAGCGCCGCGGGGCTATGGCAGCCCCACCGCGGCGCTCCTAGAGCGACCCTGAAAGGAGCGCCAAAAAGGCACTCCTTTCATAAGTCAGAGAAAGGGCGCCCTAAAAGCGGCGGGCGCCCTTTCTCTGACTTATCCCCCGCAGCGCGTCCGGACGCTGCGGGAGGAGGTCGCCCTGAACGCGCCGGACGTCCGGTGGCCCGGAAGCGTTCAGGGCGACCTCAGGAAGAGGAAGGGCCGCCGCGCGTGCAGTGGCCCCTCCTCTTCCTGGCCTCGGAGACGGCTCAATTAAGCCGTCTGCCGAGGCCTATATATTAACATTTTTCCAGGCTGTGGAGAGTTGAATCCATGGATAAGGAATCCGTGGATAGGGAGGGCTGACTGTACTTTTGTACTTTGCTCTCAGTTTATAGCAATTGAAGCAAGCTGAAAATAAAGGACAAAAGTGGAAGGAGGAGAGAGAAACTGGGACACTTTAAAAGAAGATGAAAAAGGGGGATTACTGTGGATTAACTGGGATTGTCCCTGCCAAATTGGGATAGTTGGAGGGTATCCAACAGGAGTCCTGTCATGATGGAATGTTTTTAACTTTGATCTATTTTAATATTGTTGTACCCCGCCCCAATTGCCGCGCAGAGGGGCGGGTTATAAATAAAAATTTATTATTATTATTATTATTATTATTATTATTATTATTATTATTATTATTATTATTATTATTATTATCTTTATTAGGCCAACTTGCCCAAAAGGTAGAATCCCAAGAGTGTTGATTGCACCAGCCTATAGTGTGATGGCCATAAAAACACAATGGCTCAATGGAAAACAGCCACATTATTTTGACGTGGGATCAACTCCTCATTGGTGCCTGTGATAAAATAATTTGGTTTCAGACATCCAAAGAGAATTGAATTGGGAGTGGGGTGGAGAAGTGGGGCATAAAACCTGCAGGTTTTTTAAACATTTGGCTTACTTCTGTGTAGACACATATAGGATTGCACAGTGTATGGACCTTATCACACGCTGGCCACGAAGCGAAAAGTAACTGAAAT
>CM034708.1:191184832-191198933 GCA_020142125.1 Phrynosoma platyrhinos | reverse complement strand
GAGCTAACTGCCTAGCCCACTTGTGACTTAAAATCATTAGAGCTGGTTCTACTCTTCCCTTCCTGCCAGTCCTTTCTCAGCTGTTCTCTAGAAAGAAACTAGATTAGATCAGCACTCTGGGTAACTTTCCTGTTCTACTGTGGAGATCCTTTAATAAAACCTATATTTTGTTTCTCCAGGTTTCTCCAACTTGGTATCTTTACTCCTTAATCCTCCGAGTTTCTCCAAGCCATTGGTGTTTTTACTCCTGAATCTCCTGAATCTAACAGCTGCATGCACTTGTTATCAAAAATGAAGTGCCTAGAATTGAACACAATACTCCCGATGAGGCCTGACTAGTGCAGAATATAGGTACTGAGTATAGTGGGACTAATACTTGACCTGGAAACTATGATTTTATTAATGCAGGCAAAATGTTTGCCTTATTTGCTACAGCTTCACATTGAAGTATCAATTGACAAGTACCGGTATGTTATAAAGGAATAATTAAATTTTAGATGGCCATGTGTTTTACTTGATAGAGGACAGTTTTCTGTTTGGACTCTATGTCCTATTCAACTCTGGTTTATCAGTAAAGAACAATTGGATGAGACAGAGAAAATGTCTGTCAATCATTTCCATTTGCATAGCAAATTGAACAGGATACAGCCTGGTAACAGTTTCTATTGTAATAAGATGTCTTGCATTTCTACTTAAATCGCAACAATAATTTCTAAATATGAATGTATACATACAGGTAAACACAGGCAAACATTATGCATAATTGTTTTCCCTTTAGTTCCTCTATTTTTTTAGTCAGAGTTCCTGTTTCTTTTGGCCAAGCACGAGTAGTTACCCTAATTCTAAATTCCTGGAGCTTTTGGGTTGGATATGGCTCATCCTTTGTAAGTCCTAACAGCACTCTGTTGGCAAAGGATGGACAACTGTGACCCTCCAGATGGTGGACTGCTACCCCAGGCATCCTTCACTATTGTGACCCAGCCTGAGAGAAAGGTGGGATATAAAGAAAATTATATATGATGGACTATATTGGACAGGACTGATGGAGTTAGCAGTCCGACAGCATCAGGAGGAATGCACTTTGCCCACCACTGCTGTAGAATCTTGCTGGAGTTCTGATCTTTGTGCAACATTGTCATCTTGAGCTTTGTGAAATAACATCTGAAAATGGGTGTGATTCTCTAGTGCACCTTCATATGAAACCGGATCAGCTCTGTTCCGATGAGTTAATTCTGACAGCACTTAAGAGTAACTGTGCAAAATTGTATTTGTTGAGCCTTTGCCATAAGCCAAAGATCTGAGACTGCTTCAAAAAATCAGTTCAGAATGCAGTTTGCTTTACTCTTTGCAGCCAGTTCAGATGATTTGACACAAGTGTTGTGGGATATAGGCTAGAGGGAAAAGCAGTAGTCTATGCACATCCCATAGCAGAATGCTTGCATATTTGTGAGACAGTTTGAGAATGCTGAGCAGTTGTGCTATGAGTTGCTAGTGTTTTGCAGAGGTACCTAAGCCAGTCTTGTGGTGTAATGGTACCAGACACCAATGGCCTGCTTCTTTTTTTGCATTATCTGTTAGCACCGCACAATGTTACCTAACTTGCCCAACTAATTATTATCACTGTTCTGAGACCATCTGCATAATTACATTGGTTTGTCTTTGCTAAAGTACTGCCAATTCCCATTGGCTTCATATGTAATGGAGACAATACCTGACAGGTTGGGTTCTATATGATTTCCTTGTTTTGAGCAATACTGCAGAACTATGTTTCACAGCTACATTTGAGCTCTAAGTGGCAATGGACCCTAGAATCAGTTTCCCCACTGTCAATGTGTTTGGGACTTGTGTTGCACCTTTCTCTCACACACACTTCACTTTGTCCTATGGTGTGTTCTGTCAGTAAACATGGGTCTGCATTACTGGGCATTTGTGTGTTTGTTAGGATTGCCACATCAGGCCTATCCCAGGCCTTGAGATTTCAGGTCCAAAATCTGAGATGTCGGGATAACCCTATGCAATGTTACAAGGGGCAGCCTTTATTGATGTCATTAAACAAGCTACATTAAGCATTACCCACAGTTGTTTAGAGTATGCCATTCATTTGAAAAACATTCAAGTCTAACTGATGTGGAGATACACAGATCTTCCAAGGTAGCATTTCTCCATCTGAGATTCCTCCCTTCTGCTGTGAGGGCTTAAAGAAGAGGAGCACAACCCTAAGTCCTAATGCCTGACAACTCTAGTGTGCCTGTGCATTTCCAGATTGTGATGAATAGTTATGATTTTCTCCTAAAGAAGCCAGCCATCTAGTGAACTCATACATGAACACAGGACTACTCCCACTGGGTGGGAAACCTCTTTTGACCCAGAAGCATAATTTTGATTTGGGACAAGTGCAGTAGGCCCTTGGTATCTTTTGGGCCTTGGTTCCAGGACTCCTGGTGGGTACCAAAATCCATGGATGCTCAAGTCCTGTTATATATGATGGTGTAGTAAAATGATGTCCCTTATATAAAATGGCAAAATCAGATTTGCTTTTTGGATTTTTCTTGGAATATTTTCAAGTCATGAATGGTTGAATCTGTGGCTGCAGAATCCATGGCTGTGAAGGGCAGACTCTACTGCAAAAAGCTTCATTCCTGTTTTGGGAGGACCAAAGCAAGGTGAGCAGAGTTGGATGTAATTATTTCCAATTTGGCAATTTCTCCATCAAGCAGACAAAGCACAGATCAATTGTATGCATGTCTACTCAGAACTTAACTCTAGTGTAACATGTTCATGGGCTAAAAGGTACAGGTTCACTACAACAGTTTCATAGGCTGTAAAGCACAGCTTACTTCCAGGCAAAAACATTCTGAGCTTTACATATAGTGAAAGGACAATAAGTGGTTCTTTCTTTTTCACGAGGATGTAGATATACACCAAAAGTGGATAATACTCTCAACATCAGCTTAGTGGTTTGAAGAGTTCTAAATACTTCTTTACAACAAGGGTCGGCAATGCACTATGTTAAGGACTACATTCCCCATACCTCTTGACTAGTGGCCATGTTGGGTGGATCATTAAAAAACGATGCATATCTTAGAGTAACCCTTTAAGACAAAGCATTTTGACTGCTCACCATATTATAGATGGGACAACCTTGGCAGAAACAAAAAGAGTGTTGGGTTGCCTATGGCCGTCTTTTAAAGATAGCTTTGGAACAAACATGTTTCTGAAAACTATAGTGTTTATATATCTCATGTCCAAAATAGAATTTAATTGTTGTTTGTAATGCCAAAGTGGTTGAAGAGTCTAACAGACCATAGTGGGAGGGAGAAATGAGACCAGTTAGACCAATTCTGATTAGTTTATCTCTTGCTTTGATTTTGGAACTTCACTAGGATGAATGAAGCTGCTTTTTAGGTCAGTCTTGACGCAATTGGTGTACTGTGCTCTTTCCCCATGTTAAGACATTGACTTGCTTTGGGGAAATAGTGTAGGGTAATGATTGGTTTGGTTCCATGAAATCTAATCTTACTGTTATCTGGTTGCAATCTGTGTGAGAGAGTAATAAGGGACACAGCTGTCATTAGAAAGCCAAATTGCTTGAAGTGATAGTTATCAGGTGATTAAGCTTAAGCTGTCCCAGCTTGCATCCTGTTAAATGCAGTGTTTTTTTGTGATAAGAAGGTTCTGTCTTTAATAGCTGAATTATGCGGGCCATTTTGGACAGTCAAGTGAATAATGAATAATTGTGGCTATTGCAGCAAGAGACATGGTTGTGTCATGCTGCATGGAACAAAGTTGTAACTCTAATTAAGCAAATATCTGCTGGTATGACTGGTTTAGAATTATATTTTGAATTGATTAATTGCTCCTTTGAGTGATATTGTACTCTCTTAATATTTTTGTATTAAGCCAGCACTTGAGCCACCATGGTGTAGTGGTTTAAGTGTCGGACTAGGGTTCAATTCCCAGCTCGGCTATGAAACCCCCTGGGTGACCTTGGGCAAATCACATGCTCTCAGCCTATGGAAAGGCAATGACAAACCTCCTCTGAACAAAACCTGCCAAGAAAAACCCCTGATAGGGTCACTGTAGGGCTGCCATAGTCAGAAATGACTTGAAAGCACACAACAACAACAAATCCTTCTGGTCCTCATTGACTAATAATGTGTGTTTGTATGCTCCTTCTTGTTTCTCTCTCTCTGTATCATTTGACTGCTTAAGAAATTTTGCCTGTGAACCTAACTCCTGCCAACAAAGGTGGGCAACCCATGGCCCTCCAGATGTGAGAGTGCAAATCCTGGCATCTCACAGCATTGGTAGTGCTGGCAAGGGCTGAAGAGAAATGTGGTTTGACACATCTTTTGCCGCAGTGGTAAAATTCATACACTTTAATTGCCCTTTTAAAATCAAGCCACCCCAAAATGATTTAAATCGTTTAGGGATCTCTTACAACAATGTATGCACTGAGAAAAGCCACCCTACCCATTACTGTGACGATTTCAACCAAGCTTAAAAGAACAGGGAAGCTTGAGAAGAATGGAAAGTGATGTCATTGTTTGTTGTATTCAAAAAATTCTTAGCACTTCAACCCTGAAAATATTTGGCTCCAGTACAGCACTTCCCTGTTTGTTATACAAGTTGTCTAGAGCCAGCTTGACATAATGATTTGAGTGTTGGACTATGACTCTGGGGACAAGGGTTTAATTCCCAGGTCAGCCATGAAGCCCCCTGGGTGGCTTGGGCAAGTCACACACTCTCAGAGGAAGGCAATGGCACACCTCCTTTGGACAAACCTTGCCAAGAAAAACCCCATGATGGGTTCACGTTAGGCTTGCCATAAGTTGGAAATGACTTGAAGGCACACAACACACACACAGGTTTGCCATAAACTGTGCCAGTGGGTTGAGGAGGCATGTGAAGAACTGTGGCTTTGTTCAGTTGCCCATTATCCCAGTTCGATTTGAGCTCTTGTTTGTATGAACAGGAAAATACGAATATTCCCCAGTGGTGTGTGTGAGTGTGAGAAACCCAGAATATTATTTTTTTTAAAAAAAACTTGACACTCAAAGTCATTTTGAATTTCAGTATGTTGATGTAGCTTTCAGTGTGTTGATGTTATTTTGTTTTACATATGGGGTACTTTGCCCTAGAAAAGAGTTGAGTCATGAGATTATGTGTGGAAACTATAAATAGCCCACAGAATGAGTGAACTGGATTTTAACCCAAGATTTTGGTGTAACACTAATTTATTAGGAGAGCAACTGAGATAAAGATGAAGACGAATGTGCCACTTAGAATAATAAATGTATAATATGCTTTTGTCAGTTTAGCTTTTTCTGTGTTCAGTACCTTTCTCACACCCTGTAATTTCAGTTGTAAAAAGAAATTAAAAATGAGTATAGTTTCTCATATTATTATATTTAACCCCCACCTTGAAGGCCATAACTAGCTATATGTGTATATATGAAGTGAGATGTAATGGTATAGAAGCAGAAATAAAAATAAGAATTTATTCTGATAAATTGTTAGCAGAACTTGTAGAAATTAACTTTTTGGACTTTGGCTGCCTGCTTCCTTCAGCTATCATGGCTACATGATAATTGAAGAGTCCGTTTCACCTCTGCATCATTGAACTACAGTTCCCAGAATCTCATTTGATAGGAATTGACTCTTCAGTGAACATGTACAACTGCATATTTTGGGACTAATACTCAAAGCTTGACTCTCTACAACAGGGGTCGGCAACCTACGGCCCGTGGGCCGCACTCGGCCCGCTGAGGCCTGCCAGCCGCCCCCCACTGACCCTCACCCCCACCGCGGCGCCACCACCGCGCGTATCGTGGCCTCCATTTTGTTTTCCAAAATGGTGGCCGTGACTCATTTGCACATGCACAGTACTCCCGCGCATGCGCAAACGAGCCGTGGCCGCCATTTTGTTTGCCAAAATGGCAGCCACAGCTCGCTCGCGCATGCACAGAAATCCGGAAGTACTCTGCATGCGCGAGTGGAGGGTGCGAGCACATGCGCGCGCACCGCCATCCCCCCCAGCCCGGCGGAAGACCCCAGGACCAGCAGACTGGCCCCAGGTGAGTAAATCTTGCTGACCCCTGCTCTACGACCTCAACTTCCTGAATCCCAATGCTTCTTAATCTATCTGATCAGAGGAACTGATAGGCTTCTTCCATCCATGCCCAGTGTGCTAAGGACCAACTCCTTATTTGTGCCAGTTGACTAAAATGGTTTCTTATCTGGATTATCCAGGGAGCAGCAGCTGATGGCTTGTAGATCAGCACTGGTCCATGGACTACCATTTTGAGTACTATTGCCATAGTCAACATGGCTAGCAGCAATGTCAGCTGGAGTCTAAGTGAATAGAGTAGTTTACTACCAGTAGGCTCTCAGTGTGTGTCCCACTGGGATTCCAGAGAACTATTTTTGCCAAGAAATCACTTGGGATGATTGGCCTTTTGAAATTTAAGATCTGACCTTAAAAACATGAGGATCAAAGAAGAGAGGATGCAAACATCTCTACTGCAGAAAAAAAAAGCACATTGTAGACTTGGAAGACCTTTCAAAAAGCTGGTCTTTTATTTTAGTCTTTTATTCTCTAGCAGTAAGTGCTAGAAATATAAATAAAGCAGGTCAGCCTGAAGTATTAGATTTTCTTAATGTGAAGCTCTGACCCTTTTGGTGCTGGTTCAAGTAGTCCCTTGGAAGACCAGATTACACATTTCATTACTCAGATGTTTTGTCCCTGAATGTAGGTTTTCCTCTCCACTCCCCGGCCAGACACAAAAACTCAGTGAAAGGAAGCCCAGACCTAAGCATGGAACAGGACTGTAACCCTATGCTTCCCACCAGGACCCCAGTCCAGATCTGACTTTCTCTGGCTGAGATCCTATGAACAAAATTGCACGATAAGGTAGATACCAAGCTCCCCTGTTACCAGCTCCAGAATTGATTATTGCACTCTGATAGAACCGTCTTCACGGACAGGAAATGTCTGGCTTTGTCCCTATACCCAAGTTTAGGTGGAGGATATCTTCCACTAAGATCTTCTGGGGTACTTTGGAGGTCTCAGTGGATGATAACATTGGTCTATGTCTGGCTATGGAAAGATGGGTAGATGTTTCTCTGATACTTCTGCTCTCAATTGGCAATGGAATGGCATATTATATATGGCACACACACACACACTCTCTCTCTCTCTCTCTCTCCAACATTTCACAGATGGTAAATGAGACTCATGTCATCAAGCAACAAAGTATAGTCAAGATGGCAAAAGGAAGAACAGATAAGCTAGGAGATACTACAGCAATTTCCTTTTGACTGGGTCTATTGGGAGGGACAATATCTGATAATTCATGATGGCAGTGATAGATAAAATGGACTTTGTTAGAAATTTTATTACATGGATAAAAGCTGTTCACAAAAAACAAGCAGCCCAGATAAATGGTGAAATGACGAGAGCTTGTGATATACAAAGAGGCATTTGTCAGGGGTACCCACTTTACCTTTTATATTGAACTTTAGAAGTGTTGATGACTTGCATTAAAGAAGAAAATAATATACAAGGAATTAAAACAAGAAAAGAACCAGGACAGTGGCTGAAAATGTGGGAGCACAGAGGAATAATCAGGAGATTGTCAAATTGGGAGATTGAAAGGCATGGGATGGTCGTGGGGATGGTTGTCACCATGGAATAATGAGTGCTGGGATGACTTTGGACACTGCGAAGAGAGAAAGAGAATATCAGCCTCCACAATGGCCAAACAAAATACATATATGTTTGTCATTGACGGGATGCTGGACTCTGTGTTTCTGTTGTTTGGAAGCCCTCCATCCCCAAATAATGTGCTTTTCTCTCTGGTTTGAGAGCACAGATAATGAATGAGATAGTCAAAAGCAGGGGTAGGCAACCTTTTTGAGCCATGGGCCAGGTTGCTGTCCCTCAGACAATTGCGGAGCCAAAGCACCATGAATAAATAAATAAATAAATAAATAAATAATAAATAATTTTAAAAAATATGTATGCACACTCTCTCAGCCCCAGAAAAGCCGTGGCAAAACCCCTGTGGAGATTTTGCCAAGAAAACCCCAAGAACAAGTAATAACAATAATCAGTATCATCATTGCGGGTGAAGTCTGCGGCAGGACCGGCCTGGGGCCGGTCCAAAGGCCTTGAGGGCCTGCATCCAGCCCCTGGGCCTTAGGTTGCCTACCCCTGGTCAAAAGCTTCTCCCTCTGACCCCATTTGACTTCCTATATTGGCTATTTGTGGAGACTGGAGAAAGAGAAACACTTAGAACATAAGGGTCCCATCCTGGGAGAAAATATATTAAATAAGGAGAGAAGGAAGGCAGAATCATGACTTCCTGGTAGAAACGAAGGGAAAACCCTGTGGAATTTCCTACAGATGATGTGGCTTGTTCCATGACTTTTCTGCTCCTCTGTGAGGCCACTACACATTTACTGTACTCTTTCCGTGTATAAAGCCTGAATAGTTTCCAGATTTCCCCTCCAAACTACTGTGCCACAGTGCCAGCTGTCTCTTTGCCCATCTAGCCCTTACATTTCAGTGACATTCGGTTTATATATTAGCCAAAGCCTGGAAATATTGAAGCATGCATGTTATGCCTAATGGCATACATGTGACATTTCTTGAACTGGTTCCAGTAGTATTTACCTGTATGAGACATTTGAGCCGGGATAATGGTTTGATAGCCCTGCTGTCAGGTTTCTGAAAGACCCTGAAATTCTCCTAGAGGCAGGGTTGCTATATAAAAGACTATATTGTCATTATTTTAACATACTTGAAACTTGCCATGGAACAAATTACTCTTAAATCCATTTTGAAGACTTACCTTGAGAGAGAAAAAATAAGAGAGAGTGCTCTATATGCTTCTTTCTGTTTAAAATTCAGTCCTGAAATTTGTGCTGCAAAATTGTTTAAGCATATGATGTATTGATCAGACTGATGCAATTTTCCACCATAGATTGGCATACAGCTCCCATTATCCATGCTTAGACAGGGATGGTGGTGATGGGAGTTATAGTCCAAAATGTTTCCAAGGTGAATATTGTAGAAAGTCTGGCTCAGTTTTTATAGGAGTACTTGCATGTCCTGTGAGCTCAGCCTTGGCAACTTGTCTTTACACACTGCTGCAGTATGATTTGTATCTGTCTCTTTTTAGCATCAAGCTTATACATATGAAATCTGGTTAACATATATATTTATATATATGACTTTTTAATACATTAAAAATATGAAAACGTACAAACAAAACGACAAGAGAGAGATAACAAATAAAGAAAATAGAAGGAATAAGCAAGAATAGGGAAAAAGAACAAAAGGGAAAGAAAACACAAGAAATATTTACATTGACTTGTCTTGCTTTATGATGGTTATTTCTGTTAATATATAAAATCATACTTCTCTAATTTTTTAAATAAATATTTTCAATTTAGCCAATCCTACAAATTATTCAACCCCACAGTTAACATATTATTTTCATGTTTCTGCAAAAAGTCAATCAAAAGCTCTCAATCTTTCAAAAAAGTTGCCAAAGATTGCTCCCTAATCAAAGCAGGTAACTTATCCATCTCTGCTCAGATATTTTGAACAGCCAGTCTTCTTTTATTGGAATATTGATGTTTTCCTACTTTTTGCATGTACAATCATCTTGCTGTAGTTGTCATATATTGCAGGAATATTCCACATTTCTTCTCCACTGGGTCATTCATCTGGCCCAATAAAAACAATTCTGGTTTCAATTGAATATTAATCTTCAAAATCTTTTGCTTTAAACCCTTTACATGAGTCCATTTTTAAAAGCTTTCTTACAAGTTTACTATATGTGGAAAAATATCCCAGACTATTGTTTACACTTTCAACCTATATTAGGGGTTCCTTATACATTTTAGCCAGTCTTTTTAGAGTCAGACACCAATGGTATGCCATTTTATAAAAATCCTCATTAAGATCATAACCCAAAGTAAATTTCAATCTATTTAACTACATTTTCTTCCACTGTTCAGCTGCATGTTATATCCACAATTCTGTGGTTTTTATCATACTATTTTAACTTGTTCCTCCTCCATCTGTCTTGGTTTAAAGTTTAACATTGTTGGGTAGCCATACTTACAAATAGATGAAATTGGATAGCTAAACTCTATGTCTTCATCTATGTGCAAACTAGGATTGCCCCATAGTAAAGCGCCATTGTGCATCTGAGGTTAAGGACTTCACAAGTTTTGCTTATTTTAATGGGAAAGTAAAGCAACAGAAACTGTTCTTCACTGTTTAGTATAGCCTACTGTTTGTTTCTTATCACTTTTAAATTAGCATGAATGAAATGGTGGCATTCATTGCTGCTGATTGTTAGCAGGCTGAAATGGAGCGGTAGTCTAAGATGCTGAATGATTGTTTTGGGGAACCACAGTGCAAAAAGTCCAAGCTCTGGACCCCTCATTTATGAGAGAAAGGGAAGCCCTACTCAGTCAACCAATGCAATGATCAATAGATTGAATGAGTTTGGGATTATTCTTTCTGGCATCACTCCCTGCCTTCTGCAAGAACAGGGCTGAGGAAACTTTGACACTCTAGATATCTTGGAGCCTCTGCAGACGGGTGGCCATGGGCTGCTCCGAGATGCCGCAGATTGGGGCTGAGGCTGCCACATGCCTCAGCCCCGATCCACTCTTTTTCTGGCCCTGGAAGGAGTGCTAAAATAGTGCTCCTTCTGCAAGGCGCAGAAAGGGCACAGCAAGAGGTGGCATGTGTCTGAACGCTGAACTGGAAGGACGTCATCGGAGTGCCCGTCGTGTGCAACGACAGGCACTCCAATGATGTCCTCAGGAAGGGGTTGGGGCATCCGGCTGCCCCTCCCCTTCCTGGGATTGAAGATGGCGATTTGCACTGTCTGCAGAGGGGGTCAGTCTTCAGCTTACCTTTGGTTAAAATTAATGCATCTGATGGTAGAGGACTGTGTGAATTGAGATCCAAAATAAGGAAAGCCAGGGGTTCCCTTCTCTTAGTATAGAGTTATCCCTATTGATACTATGAGGTTGGGTGAAGCCATCCCTCTTTTTATCGTGCATTGATTTGGTCAACTGAGCAGTGCTATAATGAGAACTCTGTCCTGCCAGCTGCAGGCAGTGAATTGACTACAGAGCAAGAGACTTATCAAGAAGTATTAGCACAAGTGCCAGCTTCTTGTGGGTTAGAAACCCTTTGTTCCTCCACATGATGCTGGTGCTGTTTCTCTTTCCCTTTGCTTTCTCCCTTCTAATATTCTCCCCCCACTGATATTCTGTTTTACTTATCTTTCTCTGCCCCACCTTTGTACCCCATCAGCTCACTTCTTCCAATCCACCTTGTCTGTCTCTTTGGCTTTCTCTTTGAACTGTCTGAAGAGTTGCGAGGAGAGGAGCCTGTGGAAGAAAGTACCCCTTTCGAGGAACTTAAGTCTGATTGAACTGCTGCAATTCAGTGGGCAGAGGAAAATAATGATATCTGGTAAATAGTGCTGGGCAGTATGCTGTAGTGGTTTGAGTGTTAGATTACAACTCCATAAAACCCATTGGGTGACCTTGGGAAAATCACCCACACTCAGCCTCAGGGGAAGGCAATGATAAACTTCCTTTGAACAAATCTTGACAAGAAAACCCCATGATAGGGTCGCCTTAGAGTTGCCATAAGTCTGAAATGACTTGGAGGCACACCACCACCACCATGACAACAATGTGTTGGAGAAGCCAGTGTGGTGGAGTGTTCTTGCATGTTGGAAAATTATGTTTAGTGTATAAATTCTGGCCTAAAGTATCAGATTCCATCTCATTTTGGAAGTTAAGCAGAGTCAAACCTGTTTAGTTCTTGGATGGGGGACCAACAATGAATACAAGATGATGTTGGGTTATATTTCAGAGGAAGGCAATGGCAAACCACATCTGAGTATTTCTTGCCTTTGAAAACCCTATAAATTTCATGGGATCATCATAAGTAGACAGGAGACTTGAAGGCACACATACAGAGATTGTCAGCCACCTAGTCTGCTCTAGTGGTTTGAATGTTGGACTAGGATTCCAGGAGACTATGTTTTGAATCCCTGCTATGTCATGGAAATCCACTGGGTGGCCTTGAGCATGTCATACTTTCTCAGCCTCAGAGGAAGGCAATGACAGATCCCTTCTTAACAAATATTGCTAAGAAAACCCAGTGACAGATTCACCTTAGAGTCACCATATGTCAGAAGTAACTTGAAGGCATACAGCAACAATAGTGTTGGTTGGTGCCTCCTGGGGAATATTTGGGTGAAGTCAGGATTACTGGAGAGGTAAATGAGTTGTTTGAACTTTCAGCAATCCATATATCAGAGAAAGGAATCTTCAGACTCATGAACCTGAAGATCTTGTCCTTAATCTTATTGTTAGTCTGAATTACAGTAGACCCATTAAATCAGTGTGATTTACTATGTACTGGTACACCATTTAACTATTAACTAACCCTAACCCTAACCAGTAGAATTCAGGACCATGAGTAAGAAGCTGGAAGGGGGCAATCCATACAGGCACGGAAAGGTATTCCTTTGGATCCACATTCTCCTGATCCCATTGCAAACAAAATCAGTTGATGTTGAGGTCATGAGTACCAAACACCAGTGTGAGGAGAACAGGAGAAATGTATCTAGTTGCACCAAATAATAATGTTTGTCCATTACAATCTATTTCACACACTGAGAAAACTTGCCTACAAAATTCTGTGTGGGTTTCGGAGGATGGCAGAGATTATGTCCTCAGCACCAGAGAAAAATAATTGGGGTTGTTGCTGGTACAGCAGTCAGTTTGGACAGCATCCAAAATCCACTACTTTGCATTCACCACCCTTTACAGTTTTACTAAAGCGAGAAGGAGTGTGGTATTTATCTATTTCAAGCATTTACCTATTGCCTCTCAACCCACCAGATAGTGCATAAAAGCATTCAAAACCTTGAATACAAGATGCAACTTGGGTTTTGTCCACTCAGAGGGATGAAGGCCTGAATAGGAATTCTTTGTGGAGCACTATTTTGTTGTCAGTTCCACTTTTGCTCTTTAAAAAACTCTTTGATACAGTAAGAGAACTTACCTGTGTATCGAGTTGATCAACAAGTTCACCACCTCTATCAGAAGACTGCATAACATTGCACTATTTCAACAACTGGATTCTTTTCAGATTGAACAATAATATTACAAATCTAGATTTTTATAATAATTTTGGTTAGAGGCTTAGTTGTGTGCAGTTTGTGTTATTTCTTATAACAGTAACTTGCTGTTCAACTCACTGCAGAGGGAAAACAAGAACACACCCTTCTGGTATTTTCTAAAAATGTTAATACCACCCAGGGTAACTTTCCACTAACTTTCATATTGTGGGAACACCCATCACTCCATAATTACAATTTCCATACAGTAAAATGTATAGGTTTATTTTAATTTTTTATTGGTCAAAAATGCTAGCTCTCATTAGTACGGATATTTGCTAAACACCTTATAAATAGCCAGGAGCCTTTGTGTTGACGTTCATAATATTAACACTGTACATTAAACTTGTCATGACTTGGCTGTTGGCTCAAAGCTCATTTTTTCCAAGACACAAAATTTCCTATAGCTTTAAAGATTTTTTCCTTTTTTTCCTTTGTAGGAATAAGTTGAGCTGTGTATTCTGTTCGAATAATAAAAAGAGTAAGAATAACGAAATATCTTGGCCTTGCTCGAGAGTAATTTCTTGTCTCTTTGGACTGACCATTTTTTCTGAAAACTTAAATTGTTTCCTTGACTTGCTTAGCAGGGCAACAGGATGGTTTATCTCCTTTGGTGATGCATTTAAATGTTTGAAGCTGTTCAGAGAAGTGGAAGAAATTGCATTCCAGTTATGTTCCCCAAAATGCGCTTTGCAGCATTTTGAGATCATCCTCCATAGAGATGTGCTTTCTCTCCTCTCATTCTCACACACATTATCCAGCCTCTCCTCATCGCCTGTCTTTGAGATTGACTTGTTTTGTCCTTGTGTGAATGTCATTATAATACAATCACAGTTTATTTTCCAAGCCATTGGGGTCCAAGCCAAAGG
>CM034708.1:191170552-191184732 GCA_020142125.1 Phrynosoma platyrhinos | reverse complement strand
ACTGGATGGCCCTTGTGGTCTCTTCCAACTCTATGATTCTATGTATTATTTATCAGCTCCAAGATAATTCATATCTGTGCTGGGGATGGCGTCGGGAAAGAATGCCAAATAGTTTGGAAATGGGGACTGACTCATTATTACTTCTTTGGAGGCATTTCCTTAAAGTTTGCTCTTCGGCTTTTTGTGTAATAACAACTGTTGTTTTTAATTTAGGATAGTTATTAATTGGATTTCCTGTCTCATAAGACTTTCCAAACCTCTGGCAATACACTTTTCCTCATACACATAGGTGAAAAGTCAGCAATGAGCATTTGCTATCAAAACAGGGAACTAAAAATGTTTTGACTGGGATCCAGAGGAAGTTAGCTGTGGCAGAAACTGACAGTATGTGATAGGGCTTAACTTGAATGGTGACTTAACTTGTTTCATTAGATTTCATGGGGCTTAGTTATGACTGACATTAGGAAGATTAGGGTGTTATTTTGCTACCTTCGCACATAGGAAGATGCTGAACATGAAGCAAAGGACATTCATACAAAGTCCAGAAAGCATACTGTTAAAATGTATTATTTGTGAAAAGTATTCATATCCTGCTTTTCTGCCTGTTGTTAGGTCTCCAAAGTGGCTGACAGTAAGTGAGAATGAATACATAATAAGATTCCTTTAAAAGTCATTGGTGATTTATGTATCTGCTGGGGATATGATGATGAAAAATATAAATGTCCCATGCCTGGCTTAGGTTATATGTGGGTGACAGATGCAATCCTGTTCATTGCAGTGCCCCCCACTGGGACCTCTAATGCTGCTCCTAAGATTTTGCAGCAGTAGCAACGTCAAAATAGGATTTAAAAAAGGATACAGGTGGTACTCAGTCAACAAAATAGATGTGTTCCTAGGCATTACTCCTTTAACATGATACCAGAGGCAGAAATAATATGGAAAGAATAGGGATGGATCCCTGCATGACAAAAAAGAACAGTTCAGCCTGTTTCAGCAAACTTTTTATTCAGAAGTAACAATATGCACATGTGAAATGAAGCAAGCAGGTTGGGTACATCTTGTGTGAGTAAACAAAAACTATTAACTTTCTAAAAGAGTTCTTCCAAATTGCATCCAAGAATGACTTTTTCTTTCAGCAGCCTCTTATGATATCCATTTTAGACTACTTAAAAAATATATCAGGGTGAACGGTGAGGCCAGCTTATCTGTTCTCCCTTTTTCTCTCTGTTTTACTGTTCTCACATGCTCTGTAAGGGATTCTAGAGGCAGCTGCTGTTTACCTGGCCTGTTGTAGATAGGCACACACAGTTAGAGGATAAGCTGTGTGTAGGATCCTCACAGCTGCCTTGAATACCATTTTGGGAGAAATATGGGATATAAATCCGATAAATAAATAAGATCAGCTAGAGCAGAATCCTGTTCTTTCCCACTCAAGCTTTATTGCATTGTTTACTGCAGGCATATTGCTGCAACTTGACACCAAACGTCTATGTTATTCCAGCTTTTAAATAGGACATACTCATTTTCAAGGGAGATTTTGCAAGGGAAAAATGCAGCCCTTTGAGGATTGGAGGGATGTACCCCCCTGACTGTTGTAACTTTTACATCCTTGCCTTAGTTGTTGCTGCAGTTTCTATGGCTGGTGTGGGTGTTTCAATTCTGGCTGTTTGATGGATCCATGGAGACCATAAGAATAGCACTCCTATATGCGCTACTTAGCAACAAGGGAGAGGTATAGAATGGCCATTTTTACAGAGGAGAGACATTTGCTTAGGCATACTCCTCTCCCTTAATGGCTGTTCACTCCAAATCTGGCTTATGGATGAAGGTTCCTTAGAAAGGAGAGCAGAAGGCTTGATTGTGCTCATCCAGCCTTTTTGTTGTTGTGTGATTTGAAGGTGATGCTGACTTATGATGACCCTAACCCAGGGTTTTCTTGGCAAAATTGATTCAGAGATTTGCCACTGCATTCTTCTGAGACTGAGAGAGTATGACTTGCCCATGGTCATCCCATAGGTTTCCATAGATGAGTGGGGATTTAAACCCTGCTATCCTGGTGACATAGTCCAGTACTCAAACTGCTACACCACACTGGGTCTTCCATCAAGCATCAACACCTAGATAGGAGCCCAAGCAGGCATATGGGTCACCAAGCCACATTCCCTACTGCAGTGAGATATGTTGTAGTTATAGAGATTGCATCTAAATATGCATGTATACATAAATCTGTGCATGCAGTTTCTTCTTTTCCCCTCTCTTTATGGTGATTTCCTTTCTTCTTTTGGTGGTGATGCATAAGTGGTCACTAGTCAAATAGTGCTCAACCTTTTTGTCTGTGGGAAGCATAGAGATGCCCTCATAGAAGCAGATAGGGAGTCTGAAACACCTGGCTTCTCCTGCTGGCAGGAAGACCTGATAGAAGCCCAGGGAGGGAGGATATCTAGTCACCAAGACTTAGGTGTTTCTGCTGGCTCATGTATCAATAGCCTTCTGTTCATTTGAAATGTCTAATTTTGTGTGCCTTCTCTGTGAAACAGTTAGACTATATGGATGTTTTCCCAGAACGGGAGCGTCTAAGAAGAAAAAAATGTATGTGACAAATATTTCTTGGAAAATATTTAATTTCCCCTGTTTTTTTTTTAAATGTGTGTAGTCGTGTGTGTGTGTGTATTTGTGTCTGTGTCTTCTGCTTTGGCTAATACCATTTAGCTAAGGGGCTACTTCATTTTGGATTGTTTTATCAATGAGACAAATGGTTTATCAGTGGCTCCTGCACAGTGCTAAAAATGCTAGCTTAGTGTGCAGCTGCCATTTGCTCATTGGAAAGGACAGTAATACTTGACAAGACAGAAGGCAGTAGGAAAAGAGGAAGACTGCATTACAGGTGGATGGATTCAATCAAGGAAGCCATGAGCCTGAATTTGCTAGACCTTAGAGCTGCTTTTGATAGCAGAGACACTTGGAAGTCTCTTATTCAAAGGGCTGTCATAAACCAGATGGCAGTCAACACCAGCATAGTGGATGCTTGTATCAGTGGGGTGGGAAAGACCCCATGTGAAAACCCAGAGAATCACAGCAGGGTCTCAGCAGTACAGGGAAGATAAGATAGCAAAGGGAACATGGGAGTTGACCTCCAAGTGTGCTTCAGAGCTCATGGAGTTATTTCTTACAAGCTCCTGTATTTCTGCTTAGTACGAGGTCTAAAAAGTAATCATAACAAGGGACTTTAAAATTATGTGCTGCTGGTATGTTATGCTGGTCTGCAATCTTGCTGTTGCATTTTCCACTAGCTGTTGCTTCTGAATCATCCTCAAGGAAAGCATTATCTAGATAACATTTAGAGAATGGGAAGAAGGCAAAACAGCATTGCCTCTTGATTACTCCGAGGCTTTTTCTGACTGTCTGGGAGAGAGATTTCCTTCCTGGGGGCTATATCGAGCCCTTTGGGTGGAGAGACGTCCCTCACATCTCTGGCTATTCTGGGTGTTTAGGGTGTGTGAACAAGGGTTTGTTCATTGTTTCTTTTTTTGGTCAATCTTTTGTTAGTGTTAGCTTGGAGATTCCTGGACCTATTTTGGTAGTGTTGGCAGGGCCAGACTTTAGAGCAGCTGTCCAAGGCCCTACTTAGCAGAATGGACATGAAGGCCCTAAAAGAAACAGGGATGGCTCACAACATTTTAAAGTATCAACTAAAACTGGTCTAGGGGATAGTTTTCTCTGTCTGTGGCCCCCTTTAGGCTGCTGCCCCAAAAGTGAGGGGAATAGGAAAAAAACAAAACAAAACGAAAACCAGAAGTAGCCAGAAAACTTGTTACCTGTTTTATTCCCACTTCCCCCCCACAGTTGGGTTTTGTTGAGAAAACAAGGAAGAGGGGTCTGTATGGCATTTTTAAAGTGCAAAAAGCACAGTGTTTTCCAGGTCAGGAAAGGTTTGTTGGTTTTTTTTTTTTTGGAAGGAGTTACTGAAGAAGCCTGTGGCTTACAGAATACAGCCTTCAGAAGTAGGTAGGTAGGTATATTGACATTAAGTTTAGTATCCACAATTCTTTAACTGCCCTTTTACACTACACGATTATAAATTCCGCTTCAGATCCCATGGCAACATCCTGTGGATTCCATACGATGTTGCCATAGCAGTTGAAGTGGAATCAGAGTGCAACACTATAATTGTGTAGTGCTGTAATTCAGGGGCACCACTAGGGAGTGTGGGCGATGTGTATCGCACTTCCAGATGTCACCTGCTGCACTGGTGGGAAGGGGTACCTTCTATATTTGGCAGCTCTGCTGTTGCAGTAGCATCCCTTCCCGGGGTTATCACATGGATGATAAGGACAGGAGCAAAGAGGATTGCTCCTATCCTTATGTCATTCTTATTGCGCGAAAGATTATCACACACATCATGCTTATCCCATCATTATCCTGTCAATGCAGTAAAATTGTCCCATCAGTTTTCATTAACGGAAACTCATGTTGTCGAAAAATGACAGGTCAATTCCACTTCATCGATGTGATATGACAGGATAAGCAAAGCAGCTTCATTTATATACCGCTTCATACCACACAGTGCAGTGTCAAAGCAGTTTACAACTGTAAGCTCATTGCCCCCCAACAGCAGAGTACTCATTTTAGCGACTTCGGATGGATGCAGGCCTGAGTCAAGCCTGAGCCCTGGCTAGTATTGAAGTCGCAACCTTGTGGTTTATATGTGAGTGGCTGCAGTACAGGCATTTAACCACTGCGTTACCAGGGCTCTAAGCACGACGTCATCTGATAATCTTCACGTGATTGCGCAATAAGAACGGCATAAGGATGGAATAATGACAGAATAAACGTGACGTTGTCTGATAATTTTTGTACAGTAAGGACGGGAATGATCCTCTTTGCTCCTGTCCTTTTCCTCGTATAATAATCTGCCCAGTGTATGGAGATGGGGCTTCTCCAGGGACAGGGCCAAAATGGTACTCTTCCTACCTTCCTGCCATGGTGTCTAGAATGGGCACACTCAGCCTTCTCAGCAGCCCTGCCGGCCTTCCGAATCCTGTGTGGCCATGGCTGGGTGGGACCCAGAAGGAAGTCACCTCCCTCCTGGCCTTCCAGGTACATGGGACCTGGAAGGTAACCGTCTGCTCTCCCCAAGGTTTACTACCCTCCTCTGGAGTGTGTCATTCGGTACGGACCGCTCCAGCGCACCCCTCTAGTGACACCACTGGCTAGCCGGATGCGAAAGCCTTCTGCATCTGGTGGCTCTGTGTGAAAGTGAGCCTTCTCCCTTTGCCACCTGGCCAGCAGCTCTGCCAGACCTGGAAAAGGCTGTTGCAGAGAAGGTGTGTGTTAAAAAGTAATCTGTAACAGGGTGTCAGCTGTGCTAGGTGCACCACCATTGTAATAGCTCTTGGTCTCTTTATATATATTAATCGCTTCATTTGTCCACCCCCCCCATGGTTAGTTTTAAAGAACAAATACATGCAAGGCCCCTTTATTTTGTGAGAATAACACTTGCAGTCCCCTTTACTTGCTTTGCAAACAGACTCTCTCTCTCATTCTCTCTCTTTCTTGCAAGCAGCCAAAGTCTTGCGAGGCCTCCTCCGTCATTACTATGGTTTGTAAACAGTTCTGGTTGTTACTGAAAACAAGTAATTTCTTCACAGAATAAAAGGCACCAGCTCTGTCGATTTCAGACAGAATTGCTACGCTAGATTCCTAGAGGCAATTTCACTTGGAAAAAACCCCTGCCAAAATGTCCATAGAGATCTGAAATAAAAAGGCCTAAATAGTGCTTTTTAAAAATGGTGTGAAGTTTGAGGATTGGGGCAGATGGAGGTCTCAGTTCTCAAAACAGTGTTACTCTGACTTTGCGAGCAGTTGTTGAGGTAGTGCATGTTCAATAATTGTTGGGATAATGCTGGTCTCATTCAAATGTGGTTTGGAATTACTGTCCCCTTTTGCATCATAGATTATGGGATCTATGTAGATATATAACACTGTAGTTTAGCTGATTTTTTTGGCCTTGAACACCAACACTTAAGCATCCAGGTTAAAGTATGGATCCTCTTCTGCCCAGCATTCTGTTGCAGTAAATCATTATGTACTATAAATTACCTGTCCTACTATCACATGTAAATTTCTTTGGATGAAAGGAGGATATGTGTCCTTCTTTACAGAGTATAGTTACCTATTTGAAGGCATCATTTTCTATGTTAAAGGCTGTGCAGTCCATGTCTGGTTTAAACACTTGGTCCCAGTTCCAGGCTTGGGGAAAAGACAGGACGCAGATAAAGTTAATGACAACAACAGCACAGCAAATGGAAAAAACAAAGCTTTGGAAGAGAGCGAGGGGCCCTCAACTAGTTAGCATCTTGACAATACAATAGGCAGGCAAAGGGCCTTTGCAGACTGCTAGAAACAGTGCAAATTGAGTCCACTTTAACTGCCCTGGATCAATGCTAGGGAATAATGGGAATTGTATTTTTTTCTGGGACACTGAGCTTCTTCTGTCAGAGAGTTCTGGTGCCACAATAAACTACAGTTCCTATGATTCATCAGCACTGAGTCAGGCCAGTTAAAGTGGACTCAATTTGCACTATTTCTGGCAGTCTGCAAAGGCCAAAAGTAGCCATAAAGTCTTCCCCACTATGGTGAGTTGCATTGTACTTCCATTTCAATCTATAGCTAAGCATCTGTGGCATAGTCATTACTCTGCAGAAGTTAGAATTTTGGACTGGGATGTGGGAACACCAGGTTCTAGTCCTTACTGAGCCATGTAATTTACTCGGGCTTTGGGTCAATAACGCTCTCTTTTCGATCTCTCTCTTTGAACCTAGAATAGAATAAGGTGTGTGTAGTGTGTAGGGATAGAACGAAGGCTGTGCATGCTGCCCTGACTTCTTTTGAAGGGAGATGAGATGTAAGTATTGATAACAAAGAAATGTATGAATCTTGTGCCTTTACTTTGCTGTCTTTTTTTGCTATATATTTCTTGTTTTGGTAATGCAGAAGTGGCCACCCTACCTGGTTATATATTAATTTCAGGACTGTGATACTATTCATTTAGCTTTAAGAATGAGATTAGACTAATTCATGGTGGGATAGGGTTGGTTATATGGTCATTAATACATGACAAATCAGAATGACCAGAAGTGGATGGGGCTGTTGCCTTCATGACCCAGTTCTGGGGTTCCCAGCAGTATCTAGCTGACCATTGGGTTAAACAGGATGCCGGACAAGATAGATCTTTGGGCTGATCCAACAAGGCTCTTAGATTCTTTATATTTGCTTATGAATTCTTGCTATTTCCATTTATTTGTCATATGTATTTGCAGTTGATGTGAGTAGCATTTAAATGTGCTGTGGATTTGAACATTTTGTGTAAGTTAACATTCATAAGAGCACTTAAAACACACATTTAGCAGGGGCATCACTAGGACTGAATCAGGAAGCTGAGTTCTGGTGTCTCACAATCTGAAGAGTTGCCAAATATGCTCCCACATTATTGTTGTTCATGTAATCGTCATCCTCCTCCTTGATCAATTTCCCAATTTTTCAGAACTGTTACAGAAGCAGCTGTGATCTCCAGGTCTCCATTCTGTAATCTTCTCTCTTGGTGGTTGGGTGAAGTAACCCTAAGAAAATGTGTCCAGTTCAAAGTGAACTTCTGTGCACCAACTAGAGATCTTAAAATGACTATCAGATGGAAGGGAAATAGAAAGAAAGACTAATTCTCATAAAAGGAATGAAAATGGAAGTGTTCCAGAATCCATTAATTTAAGCAATAATCTAAGGTGTTTTTCAATGTTTCTCTCTCATTTGTGGCCAAGCTAGAAATGGTGAAGGATAAATTTACATCCGTTGGTTTTCTGCCATTATTCAGTAATGATGTAGCTTCACTGTGAAATGGCAAAACGTAGCTATAAGTGCTGGACTAATTGGGAAAAGCAAACAGTATCACGAGACAGAATGTCTCATGGCTCTGAGCATATTTTGCAAAAGTGGGAGCAAAATGTAGAGTTGCATGAACAGAACAGGATTGATACCAGAATTATTTGAAGGGCTATACATACTGTGGGTTTGAATCTTTTTTATAAAATGGTGTTCACAATAGTAGTTAATGGCCCTGCTTCTATTACTTTACTTAAATGTTTCCTTGCTAGTGCCATAAGGGGGAAAAAGTAAAAACAATGTAAAAATTCCTAGTGTGGTTATCCTCCCTCCCATGAAACGTAGGGTGAATGTGATAGAAAGATCTTGGGCATGGGGGAATGATACTGCCGGATAAAATAATACTGTATTATATTCATAGAATCATAGAATTTTAGAGTTGGAAGAGACCACAAGGGCCATCCAGTCCAACCCCCCTGCCATGCAGGAACTCCCAATCAAAGCATCTGTGAAGCCACTGTCTTGATTCTCATTCCAGCTAGCTATATGAACACAATGCCTTAGGAGCGTTAAATTGCTTTAATTAACTAACTAATTAAAATATTTCTTTCCCACCATAAGTCATACAGTAGGGTGCCATACCATTAAAATAAAATTATGCTTTGTCAGGATTCAAAAGATGGATAGGATGCATGCATACAATAAATTATCATCTATGTTTTAAGCTAGTGGCAGTCAAATCTCACTTTTTGGACTTGAGTCCAGACTATCTGAAAGGATTTTCTCTCCCTTTATGAACCCATTAGAGCTCTTCTCCTGTCCACCACCTTCTCAGCCTTCTTTGATGAGAACGAGGGAGAGGGTCTTCTTGGTGGCTGTTCCCAGTCTTTGGATCCCCCTCTGTAGGGAAGCCAGGATAGATCCCTCCTTGCTGTCCTTATGCGAGCTAGTCAAAACATTCTTATTCTGTTGGACTTTTGGAAACTGACCAGGATGACCTTTTAATGTTGTGCTATGCTGTTTTGTAGTTTATATAAATCCTTTAATGAATTTTAATGCTTTTAACATTGCAAACTGTTTCATTGTCTTTTAAATAACTTTTATATTTAGAATTTGTTGAGTAAATTTTATATTTATATTTTTATTAATATTTTTGTATAGTCATGAACATGCATTAATTTTAACCTGTTGTAAGCCACCTTGAATCCCCCTTTTTGGAGAAGAAGGTGGGATAAAAATGAGTACAGTGAATAAATATGATAAATAAATACTTCAATACTGAGAATGACATTGATTTTTCTGCTATACCTGAGGCAGAAGGACAATTTAGGGTGTCCAGAACAGGCTGTTCTCAAACAGTTGGCCATCATCAAGACTGCAGTTGTTTGGAGATGTTGCAGAGAACTGGCATTGGGTGAGGGATGGGAGTGGTGGTCTAAAGTTTTGGGAAAGGATTAAGATGAATTTTTGCAAACAGTTTTCATGGTCTTTACCAAAACTACATTACAAATGTGGCATGCTGATACTGCAAAATAAGACTAAGTTCTCATTTTAATTTCTCAGTGCCCAAGAGTGATGCTAGATCAGGAGTATTGTAGGATATTAAAATGGAGTCTGGATGCAGTTGCCTATATTGTTTAGAGAACTGCTCCAAACAATTCTGTGATTTGCCCACCAAATAACTCTATAAGAAGCCACTAAGAAAGAAGCAGGACTACCAGACAATGTTTTTCTGCCAATCCCACCCCAAATCATTCTACACAATTATAATACTATATTCCTCTTTAATTGTCACCTGTGGTATCCTGGAGTTTGTGGTTTGGTGAAGCTCTAGAGCTTCGCGGTTGAGTATTCTAAATATCCCACCCTAAACTCCAAATCCCAAGATTCCATAGGGCTGAACCATGACAGTTAAAGTGGGATCACAGAACTATAACTGTGTAGTGTGAAAGGGCCTCTGGAGTTGCCCTTGAAGCAGCCTTCTTGGCTTATCTCTGTACCCTGATCTTAGCTCCTATCCAAACTGGGTTGGGTTCAGTTTTACTTCAAATTACCTCATTAGTTCCTTAAAATTAACTCATCAACATTTTTTTGTTGAAATTAGTTCCTTGAAATTAACTCATCAAACATATTTTTGGAGAAATATATAATTAATAATTTAAAAAGACTGGAGATGAGTATTTATAGGGAGAACAAAACAAACCACAAAGACATATATTCAACATAAATGAAAACACAATTACATAAGATGTGAAGAGAGAGAAAAAGGAAAACACTGAACCTCTGAATTGTGTGATAAAATCCTGGAGAGTATTGAAGTGTTCATTGTAAGTCCACCAAATCATGATGGCTTGGGACCTCAGTACATGAGGGAGCACCTCTCCTTTTATGATCTTGCCCCCAAATAGAGATCTGTTGAAGAGGCAAGCCTGCATGTCCCACTGATGGGGGGCAATACACTATAGGGGAACATAAGAGAGAGCCTTCTCTGCTGTGACACCCCAGTTTGAGGCCCAGTTGGCACTAATGCTGGTATCATTCCAGTGCCAAGTCAAAACATGGATTTCTGCTAAAGCTTTCAAGACCTGATTGATTTTGTTCAATTTTCTATGATTGGCAGTATTTTAAATTGTTTTAAGTGCTTTTAAATTGTCTGGTTTAAAGTGATAAATTATTTAATATGTTTTTAGTCTTTTGAAATGATTGTTCTTGTTATTTATTGCCCTGATTTGTTTTTATTGTACGCTATCCTGAGATTTTTGGATATAGGGTGGGATATAAATATTTAAATACATAAATAAATAAAATTTAAAATTGTACTCCACTAGGTTTGGTATAATCCGCTAGGGTTGTAATCCAGAGGAGCACTCTAATTCACAAAGCAGGAGGTTTCGTCATCACAGAAATCACCTCCCAGCCTCTTTCTACTATCCCTAGTTTTTCCTCAATTGAAGCATCAGTCTGAAGCACCATTTCCAAAGTTTTATACTCCTATCCTACACTGTCCAAGAAGGAGTGATCATAAACATGATTTCCCCACCTTTCGTGTATATTCGTAACATGTAATTCCACTCTTAAGTGTGCCATTGTAAGTAAACCTGCTCAGAAGTACGTCTTACAAAATTAAGATTACAGTTAGCTCTACACATTCACTGGGGTCGGGGTATAGGACCCCCATGCAAGTGGAAAAGCCACAAATAACTCTAGGCTTTTTAAAACATTAATTTCTTTTAAAATATTAATAAAAATACAATCCATAGATTTAACCCCCGTGGACACCTTTGAAGCAGTGGGGTTCCTTCACAAGGCAGAAATGGATGGCTGACGGGGCTTGCTGCTGCCTCCACTGTTGCCCTATGCCATTTTAAATAGAGACTAGCCTTGCCACACCTTTGCAGTCTCTTAGTCTTGTGAATCTTGCAATCCCTATTAAAAATGGCACAGGACTACAGTGGAGGCAGTAGCAAATAATCCTTGAATAATCAGATACTTAAAAGTCAAACCTGCAAATATGGAGGGCCGACTGTATACCCCAAATAAGTGGTGCATAGAATTGCAGCCTTCATTTCATTAAAAATAACTCAGACTTTTGAGAAAATATTGCTGGGACAAGGATATAAATATATATAGATGAAAAAATGGGCTCAAGCTTGATAACTCATAAACCGTCATTCACACAGTGTGTGTGACTCCCAGCTGCAATTCCAAAATCTTTGGAATTCATATATCTGCTCCTGCTCCTCTTTATGTATCTGCTGTGAATCAGTATATAATACATTGATAATAAAAAGGTGCTTTTTTCACTGAGCATATGGCACAGTAAGCTAACTCTCCCCCCTCCCTTGTTGGTTTTCCCCATTTAAGGATTTTTTTTGGCAATACTTTGGATGTACAATATTAGCCAAAAGTTGGATGTACCCAGTATTTCATTACTCTTTATGAAAGGAGGACACTGAGGAGGCTGTGTTTGCTGGTTCATTGCCTTGCAAGTGATCCAATTCCTAGTCAATGAAAGATTGCTGTTGATATATACCAGTCACTGTTGAATTTAGTACCTAATAAATATCATTTTATCAATTCTGGGAAGATACAAGTGTAATCCACCAGGTAGATTGATTAAAGCTTCGAGACTAAAAAAGGGTGAATTTTAATAATTAAGCATTCAATTAAATTAAAGTTTCTCATTGATACGACTTCATATATTTCCTCCACGTTGGTACAAATCTTACAGCTTATCTTTTCTTCTTTCTGGTAAGGAAGTCACCTTTTAAGCCTTAAGTTTAAGGCAAGGTTTGGTGGTAAGGCAAACCTATCATGGCAAGATTTGTTCAGAGGAGGTTTGCCGTTGCCTTCTCACAATTTCAAGGGTCAGGCTCCTTTAGTGGGAACCTCTTAAGAGCTATGTGCCAGTTGTGGCTGCAGCAGCTTTTGGGTATCATGAAAGGACATAACATAGTCAGTAGCTTATTTTGTTCTTTTTAATTGCCAGGTGTGGGGTCAAATGTTTGTGGTATTTTCATCTATCTGCATCACAATAACTTGGCTGGATTTACCAGTATGCAAAGGGATCTTGTAACACTGTGTGAAAGAAGTTGTAACATAAGATTTTGAAGACTTAGTCTATTTCCAGGAGGTAGACCAAGTCTATGAAGGTTTATGCTACAACATTTTTCACATGGTTATTTTCAAAGGTGCTACAAGACCCCTTTGTAAACTGATATTCTAGACTAACATGGCTCTGTCTCTGAATTCTACCTCTTTTGGCTGGATTTTGATGCTTTGCTCTTGTGTGGCGTGAGATCATGCGACATTTGCTGCTTTGCCTTAGATGCCTAAATATTTTGTGTTGACTCTGAGTGGGTTGTTCTTCAACTGGACCTAGTGTACTGAAGTCAAAAATGCATGAGGAGAACCGTTTTCTCCCTTCCTTCTGATACCTTTCTTTGCCATCTTCTTCACTTCCTGGTTGGTTTCCAAATTACTCTTGACACAGGTTTGAATCAGAAGTTGAAAAAATTGTTTTGTTTGGAATGCAGCTCCTCAAATTCTCCTGTCAGCCTGGACAGTGGTTATAGGCAAGACCTTTTAAAGAGCTGAGTAACAGGAAAATTATAGTCAAGTTATCAAGCTATAAAAATGAACCTAGTTGTGCTTATTGGGTAAATAAATAAACTCTGAGGATTACCTGAATCTTCTGAGAGAGTACTTTCTCAGTCTAAATAATTAGAGAAACCCTTCCTCTTCTTTTTGTTAAACAAACGAAATGATGATCCACAGACACAGACTGCTGAATACTTACTACTGCACAGTGGTTCCTTGTTGTAACAAGATGTTCTTGGCTGCTTAATCTGTATACTTGTTATGTAGAATATACAGAAACTATGTATTTCTATCTATGGCAGGATGTTGATTGCTTAGCAGGGTCTCCAATCAATATGAGTTTTGTAAGCATGTTTGACCAAACTCCTCTTTGTGCTCAACCTGCAAAGATCTTTAATTTGTTGTTGTTGTTGGGGTAGAGTGGGACTGCTGGGTTGTTGCCCCCCCCAATTGCACAGTTCAGCCTTCTCCTTTGCTGTAGTACTGGCTTCCCCTGAGGAGGGAACCGTCTCTGTAGTGGAGCCTGGATGGGTGCACCTACGCCTTCTCACTTCTTGGTGGAAGGAGGACCTGACTGGGTGTCACCCCCTCCTCTGAGATGTCATCTAGTGTGGGCTGTACCCCCTGCATCCCTCCAGTGATGCCATTGCCCTGGTGATCATGTAGGTTACAGAAGGAATGTTAAATCTAACATTGGATCCATGGAAACACATCTTGTGTGTGGTACTTCTACAATTGCAAAATGTTGTGTTTTATATTGTGACCATCTTCCCAGAGTGGTAGGAAATTATAAAATCTGGACAACGATCTAAAACTCTTATTTTAATAAAAGCCAAAATTAGCATCAATCTGGCTAGTTTAAACCCCCATCATTTCAACAGAAAGAAATAAAAAGGCTATTTGTCTGTCAACTGTAACTGCATGGCACTTCTGTGCCAAAGTAGTCATTGATTGTCAACAGTCTTGGGCATAGCCTGAAATCCAATAACTGAGCAATCTGGTTGAAGTCAAGCTGGTCTGGATCTGGTGATCCCCCCAATGGGAGACTGTTTTGGAATCCTACATTTGCAGCTTTAAGTGAAATGAGCCCTATATTGGTCATCTCTGCTTGTATGCTTATATCAACTTTGGGCAATGGTGTGCAGTTATGTTTATAATATAATAATAATAATAATTTTTATTTGATACCCCGCCCCTCTGAGCGC
>CM034708.1:191158822-191170452 GCA_020142125.1 Phrynosoma platyrhinos | reverse complement strand
CTGATGCCACCGGTCGAATTCCAGGCCAGAGGAGAGAGTTTACATTCCAGCTTTTCTCCAAAGAGTTTAAGACTCTACACATGGCTCTCCTTTTCACTTTATCCTCACAGTAACCTTACACTGGAGGCCAGGCTGAGAGAGAGAACAACTGGACCAAGGTCACCCAGTGAGTTTAATATGGCTCAGAAAGGATTAGAACCTGAATATCCTATGTCCCAATCCAACTCTGACCAGGATGGACAAAGTACAATATGTGGTCTCCAAGCCTCTTTTTATAGCTCTCATCACTCCAGCATCCAAACCTCCTTAAATAAATAAATAAGCAAACAATATTGGGCAAAACAAAAATATAACCTCTACTCAAAAGTGCCCCACACTTGATTTTTGCCATGTTGCCCTGCCTTGTTGATTTGTTTTTTCTTTTTCTTTTTCTTTTTTTTTGGTTAAAAATCCATGTGGTGGGAAACAGATATTTTCTAGTGATTTTCCGATCAGATTTCCAATCAGATTTTCCGATCACCAAATACACCAAGTCTGACCTGCTGGGAGGGTGCCAAGTAAAAAAATATAATTGCCCTCCCTACTCTCTATAGTTGTTTACCTCTGCATTGCATCATACTAGCTCTATTAAAACTTCTGCCCCAAATCTTTCTCAGTATTTAGTGAATATGCTTGGCATTGAACCCAGAGGAATGTTGGAGCAATATGGGGCTGTTTTGGGAAAGGCCATGGGGATGTTCCCAAAGCTCCCCATCCCTTTGAAGTTCTGCAGGAGAAAAGAAAGTTGCCAAGGGAATAGCATGGCACATGTTAAATGTTGACTAATTAGTGAGTGACTAAGGTTTATTTACACATTTCAAGGAAAAGGAGCAGCTGTGGATGAATCATGTTTTCTTGGCACATACACATACACACTTGTCTAGAAAATGGTTTAAGAATTACCCAGACCTGTCTGCAGAGTCTGACTTGCAGTGCTCTTAGGCATAATCCAAGTGAATATGAAAAGATTGTTGGCAGCTCTGGAAGTTTTTGTGATATTGATCCATGAGGTTTTTTGCTTCCAGGCGGGCTTTGCCTGCTCACTATTTATTTGCTGTTCATATACGCCTGTCCCAGCATATGGCTAAGTTGCCTTTTTGGACTTCAACCTGAGTTTGGATAGGCTCATACGGGAAGATACGGTCCTTCAAATAGCCTGGTTGACTTGAAAGCACATAACAACAAACATGGGAGACTGTCCCATGGCTAGCATTACATCATGGAAGTCTTAGAGGACATACCATTTAGGTAACATTTAGGAAATTTTAGGAAATTTGTAACTATCCAGTTATAAATTCGATGCCATGCTAATTGCTCTTGCTTCTTCCTAAGGAATACTGGGAGTTTTTAGCTGGAAGGTTCTGCCCAAGTTACAGCATATGATCTTTCTAACTAGGAATTCTACATGCGTCACCAAATTACAAATCCCAGGATTCTGTAGGTTTGAGCCATGATAGTTAAAGTGGTGTCATGCTGCTCTTCCTGTGCAATGTGGATACACTCGTTGGCTGGAATCCAACATAAGCAGTAGGAAAAAAGCCTACAGGTGAAGTAACTGTGAAAGAAGAAAGGCATTGGAGAAATAGGTTTCTTGGAGTGGGCAGATTTTGTTCGCCTTCTTTCACCATCATAGTACCACCCTGCTGGTATAGTGTTCTAGTAGGATTCCAGCCATAATCCCTTTCAGATAGGAAAAGAAAAGTCAGAGGAAATTTGACTTCATCCAGATAAAACTAAGAACAGTGTCACCTAGTGTCTGAATTATATAATTATACTATCCACATAATAACTAGCAAGTGTGTTTGGGGTAAATAACTAAATTCAACTAAATATGTGCTGGCTTGAACTGTATTGAGACTGTCTCATCTGACTGGGTAGAAAAGCTATAAACCTGCACCAGAATTTTTCAAAAATTTCAAAATTCACAGTCCCTCCTTTGTGACGGCTAGAGGAGTATCATTGGTATCAGTGGAATTTCCCTCTTACCTTTTAAAAGGGAGGTTTAAAATTGTGTTGTTTTTTTTAAATCTGGTTATGGGAGAAGGGTTTTGAATCAATGGGCCTAATGTGGATTGGGATCACATATGCTTATATGAATGTGAAAAAAGGAAATGATCCTACAATTTCAAACCCCCATGGCTATAAGGAAGAATCCTGCTACAATATTCTTCTCTGGCAGTGCTGCAATTTTGCTGACTCTTTACCCTGAGCAGACATCTACAGTATACGCAATGTTTGTAATTGCCTTTCATTTCTCAGACAACTAAGATGATATGATAAGTAGTGATACAGATGAGAACTCATAATAAACAACAGTAGTGTGGCCCTAGAAGGCAGGTGCTTGCTTAGCTATTTTTTGTTTTGTTGAAATACTGGGCCATTCTGGACTTTTACAGTGCCAGCATCAGCACTGGTATTATTGCTGTTAAACTTAATGTTGTTGTTTTTCTGTCTCAAAAATGCTGTTGAGGTGGGGGGGCAGTTGTTTAGGTAATCAATAGACCGATCTCTGACTTGCAGGTATGGTTTTCACTTTTGTGGCCCTATGGGGATGTTAGTTTCCCCAAAATATTCTTAAGAATTTTCCTTTTGTATAGCTGCTTTTTCATTACAGCCATCTTGGCCCAAAAGTTGAGATGCAGTGGCAAATCGTGAGGTTTAATTTTTCAAAGAGACTTTGTAGTTTCATTGATGTCTCAGCTATCTAATAATAATAATAATAATAATAATAATAATAATAATAATAATAATAATAATAATAATAATAATAATAATAATAATAATTTATTTATTTATACCCCGCCCCTTTGAGGTCAATCGGAGCGGCTAGGGCATACTAACATTGAAGTCTAAAACACTGGAAGCACACAGTTGTCTCCCAGTCTTAAGATAGCTATGAAAATTCTACAGATAGCGTTACTTTCAGCAACTGCAGACATAACATCAGATGTGCAACTGACTGTAGATATCTACTATCTCACACCTAGCTTCTAATTCTACACAATTTAATTTTTGTCAGTAAAAAGTGTCTTGGTGTGTGGGTGTGTAAGCTAGCTGGCTTTTAAAGAAGGCCAGTCCTATATACAACAGCAGATAGTAGACATCTGCAGTCAGTTGCACATCTGATGTTATGTCTGCAGTTGCTGAAAGTAACACTATCTGTAGAATTTTCATAGGTATCTTTAGGGAGGCAACTGTATGCTTCCAGTGTTTTTAGATTTCAATGCCAGTATGCCCTAGCTACTTTTTTGAGAGATATTGTCAATAACATTTGTAGGGTCAGAGCTTCCAAACCCTGTTTATCTCTTAGTGCACTGAACTTCCAAAACTATGAGTTTCAGGATAATTTTCAAAAGCTTCCTTTTCTCATCCCTAGTGGTGGTTGGGAGTGATGGGAGATGTAGTCCAGCATATCTGTCAGGCCCCAGCTTAAAGAAGGCTGTTTAAAATAGTTAACATATTCTCTTTTAATACTGAAACATCCTTTCCAAAAGGATAGTTTACTGTGAAAATAAAGACAGATAGTCCTGACTTGCAGTAATTTTCTTGTTCGCTTCATCCAGACAAAATTGTGTTTATAATCAATACCTGATTTATTTAATAGTTGCCGTGCAGTATTGACTTTTTGGTACTTGATAACTCTCTTCTTATAACATGTCTGGGAAGGTCTTGTGAATTTCTCCATGTCCTTCTTTGTTTTTGACATTCTGCATTTCAGTTGTTCGCTAATCATGCCTGAAATTTTTGAAAAGCTATTGCTGTAATACTCATACCTCTGCAAAGATCAAGCTTAAAGTTTATTTCCTTCTGTCTCTGCCAATAAAAAGACACAGAAATTATTTTATTTGTAGCAATTTAATTCAATGTCTGAACATTTATAAGATGCATTGCTTGCATAGTAAACCTCTCTTTCTCATTTTCCCCTATATCCATTTTGATAGATTGCAGTACAAATGGAGAACTAGACGTGCAGTGGGTTTTTAAATTTTTTCCCTAACCTTGCAAAGATCTTTAAAAAAAAGTTATGTCCTTGCAAAAATTCTGATTAAGTTTTACTGCTAGAACTCGTCAGTTAGACATCTTCTGTGTGCTGATGTTCAAAAAGAGGCAAATAAGATCAAAAACCCACAGTTGTAAATCTACCAATTTACAGTAGCTTTCCTTTTTGGAAACATGCAGGGGTAGTTGTGTTAGCCATTTAGCAAATTCAAACAAAAATCCATCAAACAGTGATACCCTTATTGGCCAACCAAAATGCACAAATGTTGTTGCAAGCTTTCAAAGCTCCACTAATTTCTTCATCAGGCAGGATGTTACAAACCAAACAGGAGGAAAAAAAATGGAGATGTTAGTCAGATGCCTGCATTTTGATGTTTCTGTCCTTAGTTAAGATGGTAAGTGGAGGTTTCTGGTTTACAGTAGCTTTTCTTTCTGGTAGCCTGGAGGTGATTTGGTGTGAAATAAAGGCTTGGTTCTATCATTAAGGAACAGGAGGCTTTTATATCAGGTGGCAGATTTTGGATATCATGAAAGAACTGTCAATTTTTAGGTGTGCTTTTTTTTATTTGTTGTTGTTACCATCAACTGAAATGCAACTTATAATGACCCTATGAATGAGAGACCTCAAAAATCCAGGGTCATCAGCTGCCATTCTCAGTTTTTAAACTCAGGGCCATGGCTACCTTGGCTGAATCGAACTGTTGTTGTATACCGGGGGTAGGCAACCTTTCCCCTTTAAGGGCCGAGGGACTTCAGCTCCCAGAATCCCAGGAGCTATTGGCCAACATGGGACTATTGGCCAACATGGCTGAGGCTTCTGGGAGCTGAAGTCCCTCGGCCCTTAAAGGAGAAAGGTTGCCTACCCCTGTTGTATACTCTCCTTTTCTTACAGCTTTCCACTTTGCCAAGCATTACTGTCTTTTCCAGTGAGTCACATTGTCTCATGATATGTCCAAAGTATGACAGTCTCAGTATAGTTATCTTTGCTTCTAGGGAAAGTTCAAGATTGGTTTGCTTTAAAACCCATTTATTTCTCTTTTTAGCAGTCCATGGTATCTATAGAATTCTTCTCCAGCACCACATTTCAAATGTGTTTATTATCTTCCGATTAGCATTCTTCACTGCCCAGCTTTCACAGCTATATAATTAAAAATTGGAAATAGTATGGTTTGGAAGGTTCTGATGATTCTGATTCTGTGAAGTCGTAGGCTTTCATGGCTGGCATCCATGGTTTTTTGTGGGTTTTTCGGGCTGTGTGGCCATGTTCTAGAAGAGTTTCTTTCTGACGTTTCGCCAGCATCTGTGGCTGGCATCTTCCGAAAAACCCACAAAAAACTATTCTGACTCAAGGATGGAAAAATGCACTGATGGAATTGTACTTCTCATGTGGTCTGTGTAATCTGTGTGTTTTGGGCAGGGGTAGGCAACCTTTCCCCTTTAAGGGCCGAGGGACTTCAGCTCCCAGAATCCCAGGAGCTATTGGCCAACATGCGACTATTGGCCAACATGGCTGAGGCTTCTGGGAGCTGAAGTCCCTCGGCCCTCAAAGGAGAAAGGTTGCCTACCCCTGCTATATGGAATAGACAGGTTGTAACTTTATACTTGAGCAGTGTGGTGTAGTGGTTTGAGCATTGGATTATGACTCTGAATATCATATGGGTAAAGATAATATAAACTGTTTTGGTGTCAGTTTTGAATCTCCAAATGATACTTCTTAAGTGGGCTAAGTTTTGTAAAGGCAGCTATGAAGGAACTAAATAAGACCTTCAAATGTAAAGATATATAATTAAATGCCATAGTCAAAATAATCTAAATCATAGTATTTCTAACTTCTTTGTATGGTTGTGAAAGTAGGATAGTGAAAAAAAGTGACAGGAAAAGAATCAAGTCATTTGAAAAGTGGCACTGGAGGAAAGTCCTAGGGATACCATAGACTGATCAAAAGACAAATGAATAGGATATTAATTTTGTGCATTATACAGTCTGGGAAAAGGGAAGAAATATATTTTTTCGTGTTGAACTGAGTTGAATTGAACTGGAACTTGAACTCAGGTCACAATCCCATTACCTATTAAGATGAGACTATTTCCCTGGGCCCTAAAATGCCAGGTGATGACTCAGTTAATGTTTCGATTCAAGGACTGAAGCACTCCCTCCTTGTTTTTGTAGCTTCCCATTATGACTACTTTTGTGTGTGTGGCAAAACATGGTTTCCTGTTATGTCTGAACCAGCTAATAATGGCTTGTGCTAATGAAAGTTTGCATTTGGTCTGTGTAATAATGACAAGTTATGGTTGCCCATGAAAGCAGCCAATAGATATGTCAATCTTCCCAAATCTGCCAGATGTTGGACTACAAGCTCCAGTTCCCCCAGCTGGCTAAGTATGCTGGGACTTTCAGTCCAATATGTCTGAGAGGGTAACAGAGGGGGAAGACTAAGATACATAATACCACATCCACATCCAAATATAAAGTTCAGCTTTATATTGGAAACAATTCCATGTCATCAGCTCATGCCAAAGCCTGGAATTAAAAAGTTTTTAACTAGTCTCTTGAAAGATGCTTCTGATTTGATTGGCTGTGAAAATGTTTCTTGTGATGTTCCAAGGGAAGAAGAATCATTTGGCGCCCTTGGGAAGTTTCCAATATCACTTAGATGACTATTGATGACACTTAGCTTCAAAGTTTTGTCTCTGCTTTTCCTGTGAATTTATTTATCTCTTTATTGTTCTTTCTATACCTTACTGTCCTCCAGTGAGCTCAAGGTGACATTATTGAATCCCCTTCCCAATTTTGTCCTCACAACAACTCTACAAGGTAGGTCATGTTGAAAGGGAAGAACTAGCTCAAGGTCACCAAGTGAACTGAACAGCACAGTGAAGACTAGAGGCTGCCTAAGGCTTTTGGTGGAAAATGTACCCTTTTTCAGCACAATATGGAGGAATCAAGAAAAATGCAACCTATAGAGTGACATTTTGGTGAGCAATCTAGAGATGAGGGACTCAAGGGAAAAAGAGGGGCAAGTTTCCACAAAGAGCAGAATCCTAAAATGGGATCAATGAGTGGTGTGCATTTCAGCACCCTGGACAAAACCCAAGGAATAGATGACTTCTTTTTGGATTAGTACTAAATCTGAAATGGATTAAACCAGGGGTAGGCAACCTTTCCCCTTTAAGGGCCAAGGGACTTCAGCTCCCAGAAGCCTCAGCCATGTTGGTCAATAGTCCCATGTTGGCCAATAGCTCCTGGGATTCTGGGAGCTGAAGTCCCTCGGCCCTTAAAGGGGAAAGGTTGCCTACCCCTGGATTAAACTATGCCGATCAGGTTCCACCCCTTTGCCAAGAAGAGCAGAGCCTTAAAGAGACAAAGGTGTAGATGGAAAGGCTTCCTGAAACAGAGAAATCTGTTTATTACGCAGTTCACCTTTTATGTGATACTTGTTTGACTGTTGGGTGATAGTTTTTTTTTTTTTACAGTCATTGAAGGCAACACCATACATCTTTATTCCATGTCTTTGGCATAAACTATGTGGAGCACACAAAAATCAGCCCTGTTATCTTTCCTTCTTCCCCTTGAGATAAAGTTCATTGTGTCTGGTTGGACTAGTCTTGAGACTGATAACTGCAGTCCATTCTACAGGCATGGCAAGAAAGACTCAGAAGGAAACCTGCAAGAGTCCAGTCAGGATATGTGTGGCATCAGGTCCCCATTAAAATCAATGGCCCTTCTGAAAGCGAGAATGGCATCTGTTACTTTGAGTAGCTTTGCCGACAATGAACAGTTGACCAGCTTTTTGGCAGTTTTCCAAGAGCCATCGATGTATAGGAATAACATATGGGAAGCTCCTTGCTTCACATTTCCTTGGTTTTTGGTCTACGAAAACAGGTGCAGATCTCAGTCTGCTCTTGTTCTATTCTCCTCCTCTTCCCTCTTCCCCAACCCTCTTTTGCACAATGTGTAGAGGCTGAAGAGCAACTTAATTAACATATAAATTAATACAGCTACAGTTCTTTGTATAGGGTTGTTCTTCTCCAATGGAGATCCTTCACCTATGCCCCCAGAGAGTTGGTGCTTCTCTCATTATCATTAGCCCGAGTAACTGTGATGTGAGGCAACAGAAGGCTGTTAACCATTTCTTGACATGATTAACAATTGCTGACTTTGTGAAGATTAGCTGCAGGTAAATATTTCTGGTGCTGAGAATTGGACAGTGAAGAAAGCTGATAGAAAGAAAACCAATTCATTTGAGATGAGGTGCTGGAGAAGAGTGCTGAGGATATTGTGGACAGCCAAAAAGACAAACAAAGGGATTGTAGAACAGATCAAGCCAGAACTATCCCTGGAAGACAGGATGACAAAATGGATACTGTCATACTTTGGCCATAAGAAGGCATGATTCATTAGAAAAGACAATGATGTTGGGAAAGGTAGAGGGCTGTAGAAAACGAGGAAGACCATATGCCAGATGGATAGACTAAAGGCCTTTACAGACTGCCAGAAATAGTGCACATTAAATTGAGGCACTGCCCTGGCTCAGTGCTAGGGAGTCATGGGAATTGTATTTTTTTCTGGGACATTGAGCCTTCTCTGTCAGAGAGCTCTTGTGCCACAATAAAATACAGTTCCCATGATTCCCTCGCACTGAGCCAGGGCAGTGCCTTAATTTAATGTGCACTACTTCTGCCAGTCTGCAAAGGCCCTAGGTCAGGGAGGCCATGGGCCTGAGCCTGCAGAGCTTGAACACAGCAGTTGAGGACAGGGAATTTTGGAGATCTCATCCACAAAGTGGCCATGAGTTGAGAGTGACTCGAGGACAGTTAACAACAACAAAATATAGCACTTGCGGTATGAGGCTATAGAGATCAGGAAGTAGGAATCATGCACCTTCCTGGATGTTTTTGAACTCCTTAGATCCCTTCTGGAGTCCCCACTGAAAACAAGTCGAGATTTTTTGTTGGTTTAAAAGTTAAGTTGAAAAAGGAGGCCACCAGGAGTGGGGACCATTCACCTTTTTTAACTTCAAAAAGTGTATGTTTTAAACTGCTCCTTTTTAATAAATTGAAAGTAGGCATTTCACTCTGTTTCTTGGGCCATCAGTACAGACTCCATTGGATCCTGTGGGTGACAAATTGATTCCTGGACCCATGGAACTTCCCTATTTTGGGTCACAATGACATAGTGCTTCACATGCTTTTAGATGAAAAAAGCAGGAGTCGGAAATGGGAGACTTGGGTTAATAGTGGTGTTGTGAATTGGTGGTTTTCTTTTTAAAACTGTCTCTCTTTCTGTGCTTTTTAAGAGGACAGAAATATAAGTAAATGACTGTTTCTTCACCACTTGTCTCATTTCTAAGAGAGAAGTGTTTACTCAGCTTAATTGCTGGTTTTGGGTAGCACAGAACCAGACTTTATTCAGACATGCCTTTGAAAAATGAATGTTTGCAAAGGAAGGTTTTTAATAGGCCGATGTACTGTTTTTAATTGTATTGGTCTAAGCTGTTTTTAAAATTATTTTTAATTGTACATTTTATTTTTTAATGTTGTTGAAATGTTTATAATTGCTTTTGACAGTGTAATTAGAGCCCCCCCCCCCAATCACCAGGAGAGGGACATTGTAAATGGATGCTTGCATCAGTAAATCATGCACACCAGGCAGTAGTACTGTGCTTACAGTGTCCTTTATTGAAAGTAGATGGTTCCCTAAAGGACTATGGGCAGAGGCCTCAGGACTGCAGATGGAGAACAAGGCTTGAGAACACCCTACAGTTCTGCTCTCAAGGCTGAAAGCCCATGTGTTTTGTCTTGTTTTCTGTAGACAGTTGCTGCCTTAAATTGTATGTAATGCTACTGCCTTGAGTCCCAATTTTGGAGTGAAAGGTAGGATACTAATAAAGGTAGCTAGTAAAGAAATGTGGCCAAAGTAGCATTGCAAGGCAAGGGGAATTGAGTGTATTTCTAGGTCTCTGCCAGTCTTTTTGTGTAATCTGAGACTAGAGGCCTCAGGAAGGTTACATGGAAAATCAGAGGCTTCCTCATACCGAATTGAAAGTCTTACAACTGAGATGGGTGGCCCTTTGGCCCTTCTGGTATTTTGGGCTACATCTCTCCCTTATCTGTTACTGTTGTCCCTTCAAATTTTGAGGGTTATAGCTCTCATAATCTTTTATCATTATGCAAGGCGATCTTATAGCACCTTTGAGACTAACTATGTAGAAGTTGTAGCATAAGCTTTCATAGACTTGGTCTACTTCTTCAAACTAAGTCTATGAAAGCTTATGCTACAAGTTATCTACCTAGTTAGTTTCAAAGGTGCTACACTCCCCTTGCTTACTGATATTCCAGACTAACATAGCTATGTCTCTGAATCAGATTATGGAATGGCCTGCTGGATGAGATCTGTCTACTTACATCTCTAGATAGCTTCAAAAAGGCTGTTAACATGGATCTCTTCCGGCAGACCTTTCTAGGATAGAAATCCCGGACTCGAGAATCCCTCTTAGGGGAGCCCTCCTTCTTAGCCGGCCTTCTCGTCAATACATAACTGCCGTTTTTCCTTTAATGACTTATCTGTATTTGGTGTTGTTTGTTGATTTTTAATGTTTGTTTTAATTTGTATGGTTTTAATTCATAGTTGATTTAATATTTTTTAAGGGGGGAGGGTATGAGGGTTTGATTGTACTCTGTATTTTTTAACATTTGTTAGCTGCCCCGATTGTGCTCAGAGGGGCAGGGTATAAATAATAATAATAATAATAATAATAATAATAATAATAATAATAATAATAATAATAACCATTGTCCGTACTAAGCAGAGCTTCCAGGAGCTGACTGTCAAAGCCTCCCCTACCCTGTTCTGCAACCCTGTCACCAAATCCAAGTGTCTGAACTATTTTAGTGTCTGCGAGTCATGTTTTCCTCAGAAACGGGTGTGTTGAGTAAGGACAGTTATTTTAAAATTCAGCTTTTCTTTTCTGCCTGCTTTACACTGAATGTGTTCTTTAACTAAGTGCTAAATTTCTCTACTCAGTCTTTAGTTCTGTTTATGCTTGCCATACTCAGTCAGAGTAGCTAAAGGAAAGGATTTTCAAGATCATCTTAACTTGTTACCTGCAATAGTGATCTTGAAAAACCCACATAGTGGGCAGTACTGGCTATACCAGACATTTGACACACAGTCTCTTTAGGTGTGTGTGTGTGTGTGTGTGTGTGAGAGAGAGAGAGAGAGAGAGAGAGACCAATGAATGAGATTCCAATCAATAGAGATTTTCATCAGAAAATTGTCTTAACAAGCTCTCAGTCTTTAAAATCACATTTTGGTGAAGAATAATTTATTCTGTGTATGCAGCAACTGAATTATAAATAAATTACCTTGCAACTGTTACTTAGAAAGAGATATTGCTCCTTCTTTTGGAGTGTAACTGTATCTTTGCAGTTACATTATTGGTTATGCGCTTATTGCCTCATTAAAAGTTGGCCAATGACTATTACATGGTTCAAGTGGTTGCTTCTGCTCCTGCTGCTTCATGGTCTGTTCTGGTTATTGAGATGATGATGTGGTGGAGATAAGGAGAGTGTTTTTAGTACAGTGGTACC
>CM034708.1:191122093-191146742 GCA_020142125.1 Phrynosoma platyrhinos | reverse complement strand
TCCCTCGGCCCTTAAAGGGGAAAGGTTGCCTACCCCTGACTTAAGCAGTTCAAAAAGTCCATTACACAGCAGCCAAAACTGCATTTGTAAGAGAACTATGACAAAAGAAAAAACAGCATATACTTGGAATATGACTAGTGATGCAATTTAAGGAAGATAGTGCAAAAGCAGGGTATAATTGAATATTAAGAAGACAAAACTAATGACTACAGATGATTTACATAGATTTAAAATGGTTTTAAAAAGACACTGACATACTTCAAGATTTTCCATATGTTGGCTCAGCCATTCATCAAAATGGCTGCTGTAATCAAGAAATCAGAAGGTCTAAGATTTGGAAGGGCAGCTATGAAGGAACTAGATAAGAGCCTCGAGTGTAAAGTATAGTATTAAATACCAAAGTCAGAATTAACCAGGCAATAATATTTCTGATTTCTGTGTATGGGCGTGAAAGCTGGTCATTGAAGAATGCTGACAGAAAGAAAATCAAGTCATTTGAAATGTGGTGCTGGGGGAGTATTCTACAGATACCATGGACAGCTATAAATACAAATAAATCGGTCTTAGAACAGATCTAGCTTGAACTCTCACTAGAAGTCAGGTTTACCAAAATGACTCTGCCATACTTTGGACATATCATGAGATGACACAACTCATTAGAATAGATTATGATGCTTGGTAAAGTGGAAGACAATAGAAAAAGAGAGAGACTGCACTACAGGTAGGTTGATTCAGTCAAGTAAACCATGGCCCTGAATTTGAAAGACCTGAGCAAGACAGTTGATGCCTGGGGCTCTTGGAGGTCTTTTATTCATAGGTTCACCATATGTTGAAGTTGAACTGACAGCAAATAACAACAACATTTGACACCAGCAGGAGTCTAACTTGTGACTGACTTATTTTCTGAGTAAAAGCCACTTTTGTATGGGGCACTTGGGAATGAGGGAATAACTTTTGCTTTTTTTAATGCCCATTATAACTCATCTCCAAATTATCTGTCCTGAGCTGTTGTAGCATTTGCTATAAGTGAGCAATGTCCAAAGTAGCTAAGAATCAAATCATCATGTTCATAGACATTCATCCCACCACAATGAGATGCTGGGAAGAACAGATATTTTATGCCCATCTTGGGAGTTTCACTAGATAAATCTGTCTAGCCATAGTCTGATTCAGCAAGGCAAGTCTTACAAAACGATGACAAAAATGCATGTCTACTAAGGAGGACAGCAGTTCTTCCCTCCCTCAATTAAAAAAAAGGCTAATGAAAGTATTCAAGGTATGTTCCACAAATATCCACTGAAGACTTATACAGACATTTCATCTTCAGAGGGTTCCTGGAGGAGAAGCCTAATCCTGAAGAATTTAAACCCCATATAATGGGGCCATTGGGAGAAGGGAGAAAGTTACAGAAAATCAAACAAGGAGAAGGATGAAAAATCTGCAGAATATTGTATTTTTCTGCTCTCTTTATAGCAGTTGATAACTGGTCATGATATCTGATTTATATGAAGTGAGAAGAACAGATCAGTATGTGTTGGTGCTCATGTGCCTGTGTGTGTGTGTGTGCGCACATGTTTAAAGAAGAGGCTCCTCTTGATCTGGTTCTTCTTTCATGCTATATTCCATTGGAAGAGAACACTCCTAGAAACTCCAGGAATTTGATGCTAAAGCTACATCTGTGTGAAATGAAAAGAGTTTAATGTTCCTTTCCTTATTATATATAATTTTCCCTTCCTTGAGAATTCATAAATGGTGGTCATGAGGAGGAATTACACAACTTTAGACTTGGTCGCCAGCAGTGCCCATGTACACTGGATAAAGTTTTATTCAGTGTCTTTGTGCAAAATTTTGATAAGTTGCTGCAAGCCCCCCTTCTTGGGAGAAAGGTGGCATTACTATAATACAATATATAATATAGCATAATATAATATGGGCCTAAATTCCATAATGACACCAAAATACTCTAAATTCTTTCTGATATTGAAAGCTAAACAGAGTTAATCCCAATTAGTACTTGGATGGGAGACTGCCAATGAATACTAGGTGCTTTAGGCTATATTTCAGAGGAAGGAACTGGCAAAACCACCTCTGAATATTCCCTGCCTAAGGAAACCCTATGAAATTTATGGGGTTGCCCTAAATCAACAGGTGACTTAAAGGCACATACACATAATTTAATTTAATTTCATGACCAAAATTCTGACAGCTTCTCTGTTGGACAAAGATGATGGCTTAAATGAAAACAAAATGGAAAAAATCTTATATATCTGGATATTATGGAAGAGACTCCAAAAGTTGCCTTTCAACAAAAAGTGACTTTCAAAGTATGACACATTCAGTTGTTATTGTATAGTTTTTTGTTTCATGTTGAGTGATACTTCGCGGATGTGCAGCTGACTTCAGAGGACATAATTATGAGGGGAAATGCTATTTAAGTGTTCAGTATGCAGGAACACTATAAAATTAGGCCCATTTTCAAAACATAGCCATTGTCTTTAAGCCTGTAAAGTAAAGCCCTGTTTTATGGTGCTATATAAATAAGGACAGTGAGACTTCCATCCTGAGATAATGAGTTTGTGTCCTGTGGTAATGAATTGGGTAACTGTCACTATGGGAAAAGAGAAATGTTTCGTGTCGCCTCATAATGCTTCATAAATTCTCTCCTGAGTGAAAAATTAATTGTCCCTGTCTGATTGAATGTAGGTATGAGAGCTGAAAAATGCCATTATCTCCTTATAGGAGTATGTATTTGGAAACAAACACAACTCTGTGTTTTTCTTTCCTTCTGCCCACGGAATTTAACTGTGGAGATTAAACAACTCATTTGGGAAACAGAAGGTTACATAGAAAGTAAACCTAAAATCCTATTCTGTTTGTTCCTAGGAACTGCCATGTTTTCTGAAAAAGCATGCGACTTGGAGAAAGAGGGAGGCTTATTCTCAGCAGTGAAATTGAAGCCTAGTTCTTACAAACAATAGAGAAGGCAGGAAACCTAAGTTTAGGCAGCAAATGAGGTCCATATATGGGGCTTCTTCTATTTGCTGCTTGCTTGAAGGTCCAAATACAAAATGGTGTGTGTGTGTGTGTGTGTATCACCAAAATAACCAAAATACACAGGTGACAAACTTTGTTCATCTTGCTCAGATCAGAATATGATGTGCAGGTATCCACTGTTTTGTAAAATGACTGCTATCCTTGCTTGGACTCTTCTTGTCACCTGAAACTAGAACTGGGAAATTCATTTCCTTTAGAAGGCTGAATCCCAGTTTGAAAGGTCCTCAAGATGCATTCCTCAGCTAAAAACTCAGTTTGGGACAGTAACAAATTGGGCACAACTAGATGTAATTTTTAACTTTTTTGAATCCCCCTTCCCACCACCCAATGTACAAAGGACATTTACTCAAGAGCAGGCCTGAAGTCTTGTTGGGCTGCAAGGCACACCTCAGTTCCTCATGGCAGCTTTTCAAGCTGTAGTAGGCAACTTGGTTTCATGTAACAGTTTCCAAACCATGTGCACCTTCTTATCTTGAACTGCTGTGCTAATAACAGAAGACACCTATAGGGCAGGTTAGGTCAGGATTCTACAGGTTGCCAGTGATGCAGGGCCCAAAGATATCCCATATTAGCCATAAACATAATTTATTGTAGCATCTGAACATAGCCAGTGTGTTGAAATTATGAATCACCCATGTGCTACCTCTGACCCCATTCTCAGCTTAATGCATAGGTACGGTAGCTTCTATGTGAAGCTCTACTGAGAACAAGTATGGCTCCTGAGAGACAAGGATTTGAATCTCTGATCAACCATGAAAACCCACAAGCTCAGCTTGGGCAAGTCTCTCAGCTTTCTCTCTACCCTTTCAGGAAGACAGTGGCAAATCTCCTCTGAATAATTCTTGTTAAGAAAACCCTTAATAAAACCTCCATATGTTGGAGTTGACTTGAAGGCACATAATAACTACAAAGCACCTATGGGCATAGAATGCATAGCCATGTTAGTCTGGAAAGACAGTATGTAAAGGGATCTTGTAGCACGTTTGAGTCCAATTGAAAGAAAGGAGCTGGTACCATGAGCTTTTGTAGACTTGAATCTACTTCCTCAGATGCATAATGCATGCAGATATGCATAATGTATGCAGAAGTGCTACTTTGCGTAGCAATTCTGTTTCCCCAAAATTCCTAGTAACTTTTAAAGAGGCCTACCATGTTGCAATGAGTATATAGAAATTACATGTTACAATTTTTTATAATATTTGAAGATAAATTATAATGTTTCTGCATTTGGTCATTTGCATAGCTTGGATGGTAACATATAAGTGTGTAGTGATAACTGGCTAAAGTCAGTTAGTAAAAATTGGTGTAATTTGAATATTCTCTTATTTACACTATTAGTAGCATTTGGAACCAATTGAGATATTTACTTTTCAAGGAAAGTTTAGGGATGGCATGACAATGAAGATTAGCAGAAGCTTTTAACACGTAGCTAATAAGTATTACCCCCAGCTTTTAGTAATTATCATATTCTTCCCGAGTGTATCTTAAATTTGACATATATCAGTATCACTGTAGTATTAATGAAATAATTTTTCTTGAAAGCATTAATCAGTAGATGATGTAGGTTAACTTTCAGTTGAACCATTTGATTTCTCATAGTTAAAAGTTCAACCATATTCTCATGTGTGAATTTGTTCACTGATGGAGGTACTTGAGAGATTGTTGAACCAGAAGCAAGCTGTTTATTTATATAAATCAAGTAGACCTGATATCTGTCAAACGTTCTAAACATCATGTTTGAACACTTGTTTGAACAAGTATAAACTGTATGTTTGGGTAATCAGAAGGATGGTCAGGGTCTCTTTGTTGGTGTCTGGATATTTGAAATAGATTAGCAAGGAATTCTGATTCTCTATTCTTTAAGAACTGTTGCTAGAAAGTGACTCCACAGCTAAATGTGTAGAAACACTGTGAATGACTATTTCTCAGGTTTAGTACCCTGGGCAAATAGCTGGGCTCAGAATTCTTTGATGGGAGAAAAGATCCTGCAAGTTTGAAGCCTCTTTCCTGCAAAATAAGGGTGGATCAACTCCAGGGAGCAGCACCATGCCCTTGCTGCTAAAATCATTGTTGCAGTGGTAGTGGGAGAATCTGTACTTTTTGCCATATAAGCAAGATGTGCAGAGGTCCAGGTCCCTGTGTTCCAGAAGGTCTCAGGAAGTGCACCCACCATTCAAACAAATATGTACCTTGCACACAATATAAAGTAAGAGGTGTTGCTGCCACTGTTGCAGCAAAACTCACTGGACTTTTTAAAATAGGTAAACAAGGCATGTACATTGTTCTTTAGATGGACCATGCTCCCAGAAGAATCCCAGAAATGTTATCTTCCCTAAAAATAATGTGTGCAGCTCTTGTGCATTCTATTTATGTCCAATAAAGCAGTAACTGGTGTGGCCTGTTTGTAGGTAAACAAGCAAAAAAAAAAAAAAAGTACAATTTCTTTGACATTTGCCAACCTAGTCTTTGCTGACGAGTAAATGTCCTCTGAGGACCTGAGTATACAGGGTAGAATGTACAGGAGAAGGTAATCCTGTATCTAACCAGGACCCAAACCATGTAGGGCTTTACAGGTAATAACCAACACTTTGTACCTTGCCCAGACACTAATTGGCAGCCAGTGAAGTGATTTTAATATTGGTGTGATATGCTCCTGGATGTCCCAGTAACTAATCTGGCTGCCTTGTTTTGAACTTATTGCAGTTTTGGAACTTGATACAGAGGTAGCACATTGCAGAAGTCCAGTCTTGAGGTTACCAGTACATGTACTACCATATTTAGGTCTTCCAGCTCTAGGTAGGGGCACAGCTTGAAGTTGTTAGTAAGCACTCCTGGTTGTTGCATCTGTCTGAGCTGTCATTTGGAGCAACAGATCCAAAAGCATCCCGAACCTGTGAACACAAGTCTTTCAGGGGGAGTGTAACCCCATCCAGGAGTGCTGATACACCTCTAACCCCAGGTTAGGACCCTTGACAGTAAGCATCTCTGTCTTGTCTGGATTCAGCTTCAGTTTGTTTATCCTCATCTGACATGGGTTAGAGCTCTGAAACATCAGTTGATCCCAGGTGGAAGTTTTCCTTGGATCTGAGTTTATACCATGAACTACATTCCCACAAACTGTAAATATACATGGAAGAGGGTTCCCACTCTAGTTTATGTGGAAGCCCTAGATTGTGAAGGTTTGCTTTTGATTACCTCCTTGGACTAAGAATTCATAGCTGTGTTTGTCTGAAAAAATTGGTATGCAAAGGGATCTACAAGAACCCTTTGCCTACTCTTTGGACCAAGAGTAGGTTTTACTCTTTTGTCATTGTTTTATCTTCACCTTGGGGTTTGGTCAAGATGTTTTGCTGCCTGTGGTAAACAACTTGCCCGTCTCATTTTCAGTGTACAAAAACTGATCATGGAGGTAGTTCAGTGTTTCTCCAGTACTGACAAAAGAGCAACATGCTACCTTAGGGAAATACAGGACAAACTGTATGGCATACACAACTCTGTCTGGTCACCATACTGCAATATCTGAAGCCCAAGGTGGCTACCTCACTTTGTCTAATGGTAGAGCTGGCCCCGTTCCACTTTATCCTGTGTGGGTTGAAAGTCATTCTATTTTCTTTCACAAAGCAATTTCCAAAGAGCTTTCCTTGCAAATTTCCCTATTCACACCCCATTACCACAGTGGAATTTTATCATTAGTGTTTGTGCAGTTAATCATTAAGTTCTTTCGTCTGTTTGTTATTTGGTGTCTTTTTTAAAAGTTGCATTTTTAGCAATCAAAATGCTGGTGATCTGAATTTACTTGAGTCTGGGTTGGCTTTTCCTGTGCTGAGATGTAGGGTGCATCTACACTGTAGAAATAATACAGTTTGACATCATGGGTCCATCCTACAAAATCCTTAGATTTGTAGTTTTGTGAGGCACCGGCACTCTTTGTCAGAGAAGTCTAAAGATCTAGTAAAGCTAAAAATACCAGGATTCCATAGGTTGGAGCTACAGCACTTAAAGTGGTGTCAATTATTTCTACATTGTAGATGCACCCTTATTAGTTTAGCATTTTTACTCAAGGTGGTCTCAGCATTTCATTGGAATCGTGAAATGTTAGGTGCCATTGTGTGTGCACTCACTTGGCCAGTCATGGATCCAACTTCAAGGTGTATATGGCCCTTTTCTGCCAGTATAGCCATGTATGCAATAAAACAAAGAATGAAAGCAAACCCAAGAGGCCTCACAAAAGTCTAGTGAGAAGCTTCCCCACAGCTCTACCTTGAGTGAATTAAGTGACTTAAAGAAAATTGACTTAAGCAATCCATTTGAAAGGTGAAACACTGGGACTTATATATCTTCCTTTCAATGAAATTAATATCCCAGATACAAAAGCCCTTGTTTTCTTCAGTTGGAACATTAAATGGCTCTAAATAGAGAAAATGATGCTTATACTATTCAGTTATTTCCAAAAGTTTTTTAAAAAAAATCAAGTTATTGTTTATTAAAGTTTTAATTTAATATTATTGACAAAGCAGGTGTTCATGCAAACAGTTCACATCCATTTCAAACAGGCAGTTATTCAAAATCATGTCATAGTATTATGTCTGCAAATAATAACCAATTATGCCAGTGATGGTGAATCTTCAGCCTATAGTGGGTCTCCATCTGGTTCTCCATCTACTTTTGCAGGCTCTGCCCCTGTTTCCTCCACTGCTGTGTTTATCTGCAGTCACTGATCTGAGATAAGAGCTGGGATTTGTCTGCCTGTTGCTGAAAAAAAGCAGAAACTCTGCTATTGTCCATCACTGTTCAGAGTCAAGAGATGGTTTAAATGCATTGTGCCTACAAATAATAACCAATTATGTCAGATATGGGGACTCTTCAGCCTATGGTAGTTCTCCCACTGGTCCACCAGTTCCTGTAGGCTCTACCTCTTTCCTTCCAGTGTCTGTATGATAATTTTAATGTTGTAAGCCGTCCCGATTGCTTTGTAGAGGGGCGGGATATAAATAAATAAATTATTATTATTATTATTATTATTAGTCTTATCTCCAACTACCTGTTGGAGATAAAAGCTAGGATTTGTGTGCTCAGTGCTGAAGAAGATAAAAGCTCTTGCTATCATTAGTAATTGGAGATAGATGATTTAAAGGCATTTAAGCATTCAATGCCTTGCTCTTTTAAATAGTTGGATATTTTAATTTTTAAATAGGTACTGAGTACATATTATTGAACTATTCTTTGCTTGAAAGCTGTCGTCTTAGGGCTTACTCTTGAGCATATTATGCACAGAATTGCATATATGGGAAGAAAAATGTTGAGATCGGTAGAATCCCTGCTCAGCCATGGAAAGTCATTGAGTGAACTTGGATGAGTCATACAACCTTAGGGAAGGGGAATGGCAAACCTCCTCTGAATACAATCTTGTCAAGAAAATTCTAGGATATGGCTGCCATAAATCAGAGCTGATTTGAAGGCATGTGACAACAACAAGAAGATAATGACTGTATAGGGCTTCTGCATATGCAATGTATTTCTGAATATACATTGTGTTCATGCATATACATGAATATGCATGTATCAAGGAGAAGGCCACTTTTCTCTAAGTGGATCTATGTGATGGGGAGCTACACTCTGTAATATGTAATCTCAACCTTCAGTGAAATTTGTTTGTTGATGATGCTCATTAGAATAGTAAACATTTGGAAGATATGAGATCATGCTGTATGCATTATTTGTGGAAGCATCTGTCTGTAAGAAAAATGGGTGAAGTGAGAAGGATGTGATGAAGATGCTAATTTATCTTGCAGCTGGGGCAAGCTGTTCTTCAGAATAATCCATTTTTCTTTCCCCAAGCTGAAGCCAGTGTGACTTTGGGACAATTGTGAATGAAATACAAGACCTTGGAGTAATGGAGATAAAAAACAAACTAAATTGTTGGGGAAAAACATCACAGTCCATTCTTTGTGCATTTGCTACCGGTTGCCTTAGAATGAATGAAGCTAAAAAAAGCAAACATCCTTTAAGAGTGATAGGAAAGAGATAGAAGCCAGCAGCTACCACCAAATACTATTTTGTTCCTGTGTAGTCCCTCTCAAAATGATGACAAGAAGTGATGCTATGTCACTTCCTGATGCCATTTTGAGAGGGACTGCAGAGGAAAATTGAGGTCTTTGGGCTTGCTGTGGGGATGTGGTCTACAAGGGAATTAGGGAGAAAAATCAATCTCTGGCCCCTATTTAGTTTTCTATTCCTGTGCTAGTTAGAGAAAGGATGGACCTAAGGTAAATCAACCAACAGACCCAAGAACTTGGGAAAGTTATATATTTAGGTCATAACTCTCATACTTATTAGGTATTCTAGAAGTTGAAATTCAAAATGAATTTGAACTCTGTTGTTTGATTTCTGAGTGATTTGTGTTAGATTAACAATGGTTTCTGACTTGTAGTGCTTCAAGACCCTTCTCTGTCATACTGTTAAAATCAGGCCTGTTTGAGAGGAAGATAGGAACAGATCTCTGTATGCAAAGCATTTGTTGTGTGTTCCAGTTCTGGTCCTGAAAACAAATTTCTGGGCTGTGTCAGACCAACAGTATTAAACCTGCCATCCTGAGCCAGTTTTGCTGTTGGCTCTGGACAGTGAGCATCAAAATTCCAGGGAAAATAGAATTTAAAAATAAAATAAAATAAAACTAGAGTACTGTAGTTCTTAGGCATAGCCTTGTTAGTTTGAAATATCAGTATGCAAAGAGATCTTGTAGCACCTTTGAGACTATCTGTGAAAGAAGTCAAAAACAGCTGTGTTAGTCTGGAAAATCAGTATACAGAGGGATCATGTAGCAGACTAACTTGAAAGAAAGAAGCTGGTAGCATGAGATTTCATAGAGTTGAGCTTACTTTCTCATGCATCAAAATCTGAAAAAAATCGAAAATCCAAAACACTTTAGTCTCAATCATTTTGGATAAGAGATATTGACCCTGTAATATTAAAGAGAGTAGTGCTTCTGGAACTTCTTCTTGAACTTTTCATGGGTTCTTACTAGCTGTTTACCAGCATTTTAGATTATCTGATTACTCAGTGTTAGTAAGGCCACAGATAACTTAATCAATTGGTTATTGTTATATTAATGAAATTAAAGTAGAAATGTATATTTTCAGTCTTTACATATAAATGTTGAAAATATTTTAAAAACAACAAATAACTTGACTTTTCTGAACTCTTGATAGTTTGATCATACTGTTCTAATGCCTGATTTATTATTAAGAATGATACATCACCGATACTTTAAGAGTATTGGAAGCTTATTCTAATCCATCATAAAAGCTGCAGTGAAACCATCTCATAAAATGTCACTAAGTTTTAATGCCTGCCAAGGCTGCAGAAAAATTGTTCAAGAGAAGAGCAGAAGCCGTGTTGAATAATATTTTATCCCGAATCTTAACCTTTACTCCCTTGTGGCTATAAAGCACTATACATCACCACCACCATCATTATTGATGGGGTGATTTCTTCAAACAGGCATGTAGCTTTTTCGAATTTCATGTGGAAGTGTGTGTAAAGTTAGCGTTGTGGTATTTCCAGCTGAATGGCTCTTGGCATTACCAATCAAAAGAACTTGCACAGTGGATTTCCTGTGAATAGATTTCTTTTTGATAAGAAAAAAGTTGGAAGACAATATAGGAAAACATGAGAAGGTTGTGAGACCTGGTCCTAGGACTGGACAGACTGAGGCAGTCACCTCAAGCTGTTTGTGCTGGGTGGTGTGTGAAGGATGCAGCATGGCAGCCCCTTGCTTGCTTCTGTTTGTTAGAAAGAACACTATGATCTGGACAACTTGCTCTGTACTCCTTAAGCTATTCTCACTTGTGGTGCTCCCCATCATTATTGTCTAGATCAGATTCAACTACTAGCTCTGTCAACTTCTACAGCTGGAAGGAAGGACACTGTTTAGTCTTTTATTTCAGACAACAAAATGTCTTGTGCTAGTCCTGAGGTTTGCCAATTTGAGAAATTATTCTGTGTGTGTGTTGTGTGCCTTCACGTCATTTCTGACATTTGGTGACCCTAATAATAATAATAATAATAATAATAATAATAATAATAATAATAATAATAATATTTATTTATAGGCCACCTCTCCCTGCAGATTCCCCAACCTCCCTCCCAATCATAAAAAAGAAAAAGAAGCAAACTAAAAACAATAACAATATAAAATGAATAGCAATATAAAATACTAATTAATATAAAAATATAGCAATATGAAAAACCCTATAATGGGTTTTTTTTGGCAAGATTTATTCAGCGGAGGTTTGCCATTATCTACCCTGAGGCTGAGAGAGTGTGACTTCACCAAGACCACCTTGCGGGTTTTATGTCTGATCTGGGAATCAAACCTTAGTTTCCAGAGTTGTAGTCCAACACTCAAAGCACTATGCCACAATGCATGGCCTATCCTTAAAATTGCATGAATAAAGGAGAATAATTGCCATCTCTGAAAGCAGTCATACATTTTGCAAGCATAAATTCCTTCCTTGTTTGCTAGTTCAAGGTGATTATGTCATTATTTTTGTCATGACATGCCTTTGAGCAATTTTATTAATTAAGGAATGAATTTTGACCCAAGTAAACCTATTATTACTATGTCCAATAACCACAATTTATTGCGATTTTGGGTGTAATCCTTTTTTTTTAAGATGGTGAAATGACAAAATATTTATGAAGAAATGTTAAATTTTTAATTAATCCTTTTTAACAGTAGAAAAAGTATAGTCACGTGACATTATGATTCAAACAATGAGAGACATTATCACTTCTTTTGCAATGTAACTATAAATTTTAGCTGCTTACATAGTTATAGGAGAGTGGCCTGTTATTTATTTAAGAACATTAATAACATTATTTAAGTACTGTTGCTAATTTTAAAAAATCTGAAAGCAATTATCAGATAAAACCAGATACAATAAAACCAAGTGCTAAAAATAACAGAGCAATTATAAAATAACAACACCACTTATTATTATATTTCTTTATCTCCCACATTTTCCCAATCAGGGACTTAAGACAGCTTGCAAAATGTAAAGCAGCTACATCTAAAAAAATTGCACCATAAAAAAGATAAAATATAAATATACTATCTATAAAATGAAATGAAAGTTTGAAAAAGAACTACAAGTGTAAATAACACAATACATGAAAAGCCATTTTCCCCTGAGCAGTCCGCCTTCAAAAGCCTGCCAAAACATAAAGGTCTTCACTTACTTATAAGAGGATAGGAAGGAAGTTCCAAATCTGGGAGCATCTACCAAGAAGGCCTTCTCTGATATTCCCAACAAATGTAACTGTGAAGGTGGTGGACTGATAGAAGGGCCTCCCCAGAAAATCTGTATTGAATTTTTAGATCATAACAAACACTTTGAATTGTGCCCAGACACAGAGTGGCAGACAGTGGAGCTGTTGTGGTTCATATAAAACACTAATTAAGAACCAGGGGTAGCTGACAAAATTCACAATCAGAGAAATAATCACAAAAATGCCTGGGTAAACAAGTCTTTAGTGGATGGCAGGAACACCCAGCACTGGGAATCTGCCTAATTTCAAGAATTGACATGATTGAAATGTTGGCTCATGCTGTGTCTCGTGCTCTGGCATTAATATCTTTTTAAAAGTTAACTAAAAGTGACTATTTAGCTACTTTAAAGAAACATGGAAAGTAAACAGTTGCCTTTTAAAAGTTAACTTTTTTGGAGACTGTGATTAATTAATTAGATCTAAAAGTAGCATTTTGTGTTTTGAGTAAGCCTTTTGAAATCACTTCTCTGTTGGTACTTACATGATTGTGTTACAATAAGTGCTTGGAGTAGAGGTGAAACCAATCTAAAATCAAGAAATTTCCTGGCTGAGCATGAACTTCCTTGTTTATTCCTTGTTATTACAGCTCCACTCTGTCTGTCCACTGCCAACAGAATAGGGCAGTGTAAATGGGATACAGATGGAGATCTGGAATGGAACGCCTGTTGTTACTCTTACCACTTCTTTTCTAGGAATTGGGATTACAATGATTACTTGTCCAAACTGGTACCATTGAATGGCCTGAAGCAATGTCAGCAAAAGTAATGGGAGTCAGCTCGTACCTTTCATATTAGTGGGGTACTGACTCTCCTCTGGGACTCAGTGGAAGCTGTCCAAGGTGCTGAACTTGTTTTAAGGTTCATACTCAGCACCCTGGACAACTCCTTAAAAGTCTGTACAGTCAGCCCTCTGAATCCACACATTTTGCATGCACAGATTCCACTATCCACAGTTGGAAATATTTTTTAAAAAAAATATTCAAAAAAGCAATGCTTGATCTTGCCATTTGATATAAAGACACCTTTTTGCTATACTACTGTATATAATGGGACTTGAGCATCCATGGGATTTTGGCATCCTCAGGGGTCCTGGAACCAAACCTTAGATACCGAGAGCCCACTGTATTAAAACCCCAATCACATTCAATGCTTGACTGCCATTGGGTTGCCAATGAACAGCGGAATGTAGGTAGTGAAGGACTTGTTGGGTGCAGAAGGGCTCATTGGTGCTTCAGAAGGAAACTTGCAAAAAGAAACCACCCAGGTGGAGTGGTAATTTTTACAGAAGAGGAAGGTTTGAGTTTTCTGTGATACTGACACAGATGCTGAATATGAGTGAGATAAGAACAAGGACCTGGGGATCTGTACGAGATGTGATGCTGACTTTGGCTAATGTTCAATCCTGCTCCTTCATATTCTAGGTTTGATGGATAATAGTGAATCAACATGTGGAGTAGTGACTGGGGTAAAAAGCTTTCATTTTAGATGCTATCTTTGCTGTGAGTGCTCTAGCTTACAGTTGGGGAAATCACTTGCTTACAAGGAGTTTTGGCCTACAAGTCTCATACTCTCCACCCAGTGTTAGTGCTAAGAAATTATCTCTCAACTCTTCTGAGCCAGTTTTAGGCAGTGTGTACTATAGTGGCTGTAGTTTTGTTGTTGTGTGCCTTCACGGTTTTTCTGACTTATAACAACCTTAAGGCAAATCTATTATGGGGTGTTCTTGGCAAAATTTGTTCAGAGGGGTTTGCTATTGACTTTCTCTGAGGCTGAGAGAGATGACTTGCCTAAGGTCACGCAGTGGGTTTCCATGACCAAGCAGGGATTTGAACCTGGGTCTCCAGAACTGTATAGTCCAATGCTGAAACTACTACACCACTACTACACCACACTGATTCTCAGCTTGAGCCACATAGTTGGAACTGCAGTTTATCTGTCGGAAATGTGACTTCATAATAAAAATTTACACTATTTTGATTATTGTTCTTGCTCTCTCTCTCTCTGTGAGAGATTTTTTGCAGGCCAGTGGAGTCATATGCCAGACATTTGACTCTGACTCCAACTCATCTGTTTTTCTACTCTCCAATTCTTACTCCCAGTTTTTGACTCCTTCGTGCCATCACAGCATGTATCTTCATCTGAGACCTGTGTTGTACATGGACAGACAGGTTTTTTCCATCTTGAATTATGGTAAAATGCTCAAATGCAGCTGATTTTATGAAAGTTTCTTTGACCTGATGAATTTATATATTTTTTTAAATTGTCAAAAAAAATCCTGAAAAATAAAAACAGTGTAGAACATTATAAGTTTTATCTTGAAGCCAGAGTCAGAATTGGTATATTTATGCTCACCCTGACTCCACCCAAAATTGCTTTGGATTCCACAACCTGAACCCTGACTTCACAGTCCTGATTTTTTTTAGAAGCTTGCTTTCTAAATCAATTATTTCTGATAATGTGTGCCTAAATGGAACTTCCTGTTTTAATAAATCATCCCCATCCTGAATTAAGGATTAAGCATTTAAATATTTTTAGATATCAATGATACTTATAGTGATGTATTTCTGCTGTCAAGATTCTCTACTTTAGTTTCCCCCCCCATACTCCTAACTGTAAATGTTAAGGCAGTGAAATTTACTTGAGCCAGATGGCTGGAATTGATTTGCAGGTGCTTGCATGAAGCTGGAAGAAAATCTCTATGAGAAATTAAATCCCACTCTGCTACATCCTTCTTCTTCACAAACAGGGAGAGTTTGAATACTCTCTAAAATGCACTATGAGACTAACTTAAATTTTCTGTCTCTCAGATGTGCAGTGCCTTTTTACTCTTGAAAAGTCTGCTTGGGATGACCTGTCTCTTTTTCTCGAGAGAGTTGTGATAGTTATTTCTCAGACTACAACTCCTAGAATCACTAGCCATCATAGCCAGTGGCTGAAAGATTCTGGACACTGAAGTCCCAAAAGTAACTTTCCTAAGTTCTGAGAAAGAAGGAGAGCCAAATTTTTTGATTATGCCATGGGGCCTTGATGGGCATTTCCAGATATCTGGAGCCTTGGTGGCATCAAAGATTATATAAAACAATCATGCAGTTGCCCGGACTTTGTTGGACTGCAAATCCCAACAGCCCTAATCAGCACAGGAAGTGGTGAGGAATGTTGGGATCTACAGTCAAAAGCATTTGGAGAATCTTTTATGATTCCTACACCTGATGTCAAATGATACAAAATTTCTGAAAATATTTTAATTATGAAGATTCTGATGTCATTAAATCAAGCCTCTGTAACCTAACTCATTATACACATTCTCCATTAAAAATACTCCAGAACTCACTCATTGCACTTAAAAAGCAACAACCCCAAAACTCCATCTATATGGGAATGCATGACACTAGCAGAGTTACCATTTGTCTATCTAAGAGCAGAAGACGATATTCGGCATTGCACAGCTTGCTTGGTAGATAATTGGGTAATATCTCTTCTCTTTGAAGGCATCTCTGAGCATTAGCCATTGTAGGTAGCTGATAAGTTCTAATGCATGATTTATGTAGCTGGCTTCAGTTCTTATTGAATCTTTTAAAATGCTGTCTTTCTCCTCTAGAAAGACCACAACCATTAGAGAGACCACAGCCATTTGAAGACCACAGAGTCCAACGGGATTCCCAAAATCCTGCTTCTCATCTCTTTTTCTCTTCTCATATATCAGCTTTTCTGGACCTTGGAGGTTTTGTGCTAAGTGGGCCTTTTTTCTTTCTTATTTGTACCTGTCTGCCTCCAGTCTCTTTTCATCAGTATGCTGAGTTTCTGCTGGCTTGAGTCAGTGCTTTGCCATCATGTTGTGAAATTCCAAAATAATGAAAGGAGCACTTTTCTCTGTGGTCTTTGTTCCCCTGTAAATTGTTAGCTTTGTTCCTTTATGATTCAGACAGTCTGAAAGCATTTAGTCTCTGTTTTTAATCTTTGTGTTTGATGGCCAGAGTGTTTATTTTTTCAGAATGCAGTCTCCACTGATATTAATTGTCCTTGTTACTTAACTTTCTTCACTTATTTAAAGAAATGCTTAATTTTGTTTTATAGACTAGCATGTGTTCTCTCTGATTAGTCTGTTTAATCTTTTATCTCTTCACTTTCCATATTTGTGATCACTTCCTGTTGTGCTCTAGGACACACTTGAAGACTTCTCTTCAAAACTTGTGTGATTTCCAAAAGTTTTGAGAGGGCCCCTTTATCTTTAACAGTTGCTTTCCTTCTTGAATTATTGTTCAAGTTACAGTTGCTCAAGGCACAGAACTGTGTAGGAGGAAGAAGTCTTGATTCATCTTTACAACAATGTTGACAAGCTTTTCCATAGTTGGAGTTCTACACTTGAATCTGCGGTCTTGTCTGCATTAGGCAGGATACTCTGGAGGCAGCCCAGAGAATCCTGGTCCCACAGTTGCCCTGGTCTCCCACCATAATCTTAGAATTGTTTACTATCTATCTACATCAGAGATGGAAAAATTCCAGTTTGGAACGAAAACCTCTAGCATTCGCAGGCAATTCAGAAGACAAATGCAACTCTTCCCCTAAGTTGTCCTGCACACCACTGTCTCCTTTTTACAACTTTGCAAAGTAGGAAAAGATGAGAAATAGCAAATGGGCCAGAGTTATCCACTGAATTTAATGGCTGATGGAAGGTCTGAACCAAAGCTTTATCCCATCATAGTCTGCTGCTGGTCTGTCTGCTGTATTGTATTGACTTTGAATCACTTTATGTATTTCATGTGTGATTTAAGAGAGGAACTCTTTTGCTTTCCAGAGGAGAGGCTGCTTTTTATTCTACTTTGGATCATTTGAAGTGGTATTTTATTTCGCCCTCTATTATGCACATGCAACCTTGGTGATTTTAATGGAAAGCCTCGCATGTAGCCCAAGAGTAAAATTTGTTTTCACTCTTTTAGATTCCTGCTTTGTATGAACTCTTTGACTGGTGCTATTAAAAAGGTATGATTTATATAGTGGATGTGCCCTTGGACCATGGAAGTGTGTTTGAAGTACAGCAAGAGATACAGCTCTCTGAATAAGCTTTGCATTTGTTGGTATCTTAATGGGTTCTGTGTCAAAATGGAGATTTTTTATTCTGTTTCATAGGACCGTGGGCATATAAGCTTTATTCAGGTATTACTCACCTTGTCGTCTTGAACACTAGAGTGCCTAGTCTTACGACATTCTATCACAATGGTGTAGCTAGAGAGGTAGTGGAAAATGACATCCCTTCAAATAAGAATTTTGTTCCCCAAATGCAATTTTCCTTCAGTCCCAAAATTTCTTGTGTTCCAGAGAAAGAAATACTGAAAATTATTTACAACACAAACTATTTTTGCTGTGTTTGCCTTCCCTTTGTCACTTTCCCTGCCCCCTTTTTTGGCAGGCCTAAACTGTATTTCTAAATGCCCAATTGAAGTTTTAAGTTACTACAAAGCTAATAATTTGGGGAGTGAAAGGAAATGTGGAGACAATGCTTCACTCCTGATCCATCATCCTCTTCTTCATGAGGAAATCAATGTGGCTGAAGAAGAAAGTTTTCTGTTTTAATGCCATTTCTATGTGAGTCAGATCACTTGAGTTTTCAGGCTTCTTACTTGTGTTGAGAACCTCCCATGAATCCCTCCTTTTCAAATGGGTTGTCTTTCAGGAGAGGAAATAATGAAGGGCAGGACTAAGTGCTCCTCTGTTCCCATGTTCAAGAAAGTATGGTAAGTAATGCCTGAACCAGGACTACAAAATAGGACTACAGTTACATTATAACCACAAGGCAACTTAGTTATGCCTTTTGTTGTTGTTGTTGTTGTTGTTGTTAACTGCCCGACCCCTGCTCATGGCAACCCTGTGGATGAAAATCTCCAAGTCTCTCTGTCTTCCACTGTTCTGCTTAAGCCCTGTAAGTTCATACCCATGACCTCCTGAATTGAGTCTATCCATCTAGTGCAGGGGTAGGCAACCTTTCCCCTTTAAGGGCCAAGGGACTTCAGCTCCCAGAATCCCAGGAGCTATTGGCCAACATGGGACTATTGGCCAACATGGTTGAAGCTTCTGGGAGCTGAAGACCCTCGGCCCTTAAAGGGGAAAGGTTGCCTACCCCTGATCTAGTGTGTGGTCTTCCTCTCTTTCTACTTCAGAAACTTTTCCTAGCATCATTATCTTTTCTAATGAGTAATGCCTTCTCATGATGTGGCCAAAGTATGAGAGTCTCAGCTTGATCATCTTGACTTCCAAGCAGATTTTAGGTTTGATCTGTTCAAGGACCCACTTGTTTGTCCTTTTGGCTGTCCTTGAGATTCTCAGCACTCTTCTCCAGCACCACATCACAAATGATTTGATTTTTTTCTTATCTTCTTCCTTCACTGTCCAGCTCTTACATCCATACATGGTGGTGGGAATTCAGTGGCTTGGATGATTCTAACTTTAGTGCTCAGTTGTATATTTTTTACTCTTTAGGATTTTTTCCAGCTCTTTCATGGCTGTCGTTTCCATTCCTAGTCTTCTTCTGATTTCTTGGCTGCAGTATCCATTCTGTTATGCCTTAGTTGTTAGTTGACGTTATGCCTTAGTTGTTACAAAAAGGAATTACATGGAAGGAAAATGATTTTTTGTCACTAATTCCTTTCAAGCCCTGTGTTTAAGATGCTTGGTACCATCGTAGGAAGTCTGGCATAGAAAGTCATCTGGAAAGGCTAACCCAGGCAATCATGTGGCCCTCCAGAGGTGATTGGATTGTAAGTTCCAGCAGTCCTAGCCAGTGTAGCCAATGAAGCAAATGATGGGAGTTACAGTCCAACAACATCTGGAAGGCTGCTTGATTAATGCCTATGGGCTAGATAGTTAATGGGAAATAAAGAGTGCAATCTTAAACATGTTTACACAGAAGCAAACCACAGTGGTATCAATTAAGCTGATTCCAAGGTAGCTTGATATAGTGTTGTAGCCTAGGAAAGCAATGTAATTGTTCTCTATTACTGTATTATGTGTTGTCTTTGCAGCTTCATTATCCAAATTAACTGTGGGCACAAGGTAGTTCATGATCTGATGGATCAAGAGCTATGACTCCAAGTTTAACAATAGATTTGGCTGCATTGGTATATAGAACAGCAAAGATTTCTATTCATCAGTGCAACAACAGTTCAACAGCAGAGTTGGCAAAGATGATGGGGATGAAAATGTATGGGAGGCTCATGAAGTTCTTGGGGAGTATACTGCCTGCCCTGATATATATGGTTGAATACAGCTAGGATAAAAAATGCGGATCTGTAATAGGATTTCTCCCAGGCCATGAAATGGGAGGAAGGGAGAGTATGGATGCTAGGTTGTGGTTAAGAGAACAGTGCAGTGATTCACTGGCCAAGAATTTTCTAGCATATAGGGCATAATTTTTGTTTGTTTATTTATGTTTGTTCATGTTACACCCATATATCGACTATAGAACATTTTGATCAGGATGATCAAAGTGTGGCTCTCCCTATGTTATTTGACAGCAGCTCCTAGCATCCTTCATCATTTGCTCAGGCTGATGGGAATTGCAGTTCAACAACTGCATTTTTTCCATCCTTGCTTTGAATACTTGCATTGGAGTTCAGGAATATGAGGCACATCCATTTGGAAATAGAACTGGATTCTCATTTTATAAAGGTCTGGGAAAGTATTTGCTGTCTTGCTCTTCTCATTAAAGTGATTCAATATACCTTTGTTCCTTGAGTTTGCACGGCATCTTACTTTTATGCTAAATTTTGTGAAATTAAGGTTTCTGAGGGACTCAATTCTGTAATTGGCATTATAATTATGGGGAGAGGGAGATGTATAGTGAAGCATTATCACACCTAGCGTTTGAAAAAAGCTTTGGGAAATTAATTGTATTAAGAAGTTATTATTGTGAGGTTAAATCTTCCAAGACCTTGCCTTGGACACCCTCAGGAAGCAACTAGTATTCAGCGTAACATAGAGTGCATTCCTTCCTCACCACCGCCACTGGGGCACAATTCATTTTGTTCCATATAAGAAATGGGCAGCACATGCTGGTAGCCTTCAGTCTTTCCTATCTATGGCAATAGCTACTTGGCTGTTTGTCTTTTATAATTTTGCAGCTGCATCCATAAGAAGAGTATATGCTTTAAATGGAGTGAATAAACACCCAGTGCACAGAAAAGGAAATGTCAGAGCACAGGATTTCTCCATGGATGAAAAGGAGAGGCTTTTTTTCAGTTTCAGATAATAAACAGAACATTACAAGAGAAGGATTTCTCTTCTTTGCCAAGTGGCTGGAGGCGAGGGAGAAACAGCAAAGGGAATTGTTGTACTGTTCTCCTTCATCAATCGGATGAGCAAGAGGACACACTGTGAGCAACTGACAGTCCAATCTAAAAGCTAGCTAGGATAAAGTAGAAAAGCCTGGACAAGCCTTTGGCTTCCCAACTGGACCCTGGACATGGGGCACCTGTAGGTCAAATGGCTATCCAGCCAACCTTGTCATTTATGCCTTTCCCCGGTTGGGTAGTGACCGGAAGGGGAGTTCTTGGTGCTTGAGGACAGAGATTGTGAGGAGTTTGTCATTTATGTAGAAACATGTTTTTCTGAGGGCCAACAGCTTGATTTCTGAGATAATTTGAAGGATGTTCATTCCACCTTCCAAGGAGACTCTTTAGGAGGTTGCAGGGGGCTGTGGAGGGCACAGAAATGTTCTTAACTTAAGATAAGAGCTAGAGTAGCCACACATCCCACTTTGTAGAAGACAGTCCTCTATTTTAACATCTTCTTTCTCTGAAGGCTGTTCAGTTTGAGATGAATACACTGAGCAGGCGCACAGAGGTCACCTGGTCACAGTCCTCTCCACTATGAATGCATCTACACTGTAGAGATACTGCAGTTTGACACCACTTTAACTGCCATGGCTCTATCCTACTGAATCCCGGGGTTTATAGTTTTGTGAGGCACCAGCACTCCTTGACAGATAAATCTAAAGACCTTGTAAAAGTATAGATCTCACAATTCCGTAGTATGGAGCTACTGCACTTAAAGTGGTGTCAAGCTGTATTATTTGTACAGTGCAGATGCACCCTTAGGTGAAATTATAGTATTTAGAGTAATTCTTTATAAATTTGCATCTATATCGGGGTTGGGATCATCCAGACCTCCATATTTTATTGAAATAGAACTCTTAACATTCTTCACTGTTGGGTGTGCTGGCTAAGGCTCCTTTAATTTGCATCAAATCTGAATTCCTGGTACAGATCTTTCAGAAATTTCCTGTTATTGGGCATTGTACTGCAGGACTGTACTGCCTTGCATTCCATTCATTGCTATAGTGCACCTTTTTATTGACAGGCAAAACCTGTCAATAAGCTCTCAGTCTCTCTGCAATTCCATTACTGCCTTCATACGATAGGTCCGTTCTGCTGTAGTCCCACGTCTCAGTCAGTCACATGGTGTGAGTGGGCATGATTCTGATCCTCTCCCCATCACAATGATCACAGCAGCCAACAACACCTTCTTGAAGCCTGCTACTATGTGCACATTTACACAACAGCTGCTTTGAGGAGGCAGGTGGCTCAGCAGTGATTGCACAGGGCTGTTGTATGAATGCTCACATAATAGCCCTGAATTTTGGGAGTGGGATGGGAGCAGTGATCATGGTGGCCAACATCTTCCTGAAGCTGGCTGCTATGTGCACATTCACATAAGAGATGGTTGGCAGCTGCAATTGCTCATTCCCACTCTTCCTCCTGGAAGGTGGTGTTTGGCAGTGCAGAAAACAGATCATGTGACCGTTGATCGCACCAAAGGGCTATCATGGGGAAAAGTATGATAGGAAATTATGCCAAAAAGTCATGCTTCCATTTTTAAACTAACGCGATTGTGGCGGGGAAACAGGTTGATGTAATAAAGTTTTAAGAAAACCCTATGGAATTCATGGAGTCACCATAAGTCAACAGGAGACATGAAGGCACATGCATACACACTAAGGAGCTCTGCAGACGGGCCCAAACGGCCAGCCTGGAGGTAGAGTTGGGGTGGGGCAGCCGCACACCGGCCACCCCAACCCCATGCTGACATCATCCTGATGCACTGTCAGAACGCCCTTCTGGTGCAGCGTTCAAACACGCTGTGCTGAAAAGTGCGACGAAGAGCTGCACACCAGTTGTTAGGGCAGCCTTTTGCTGCCCATGCTCTTTTTGGGGTGGCAAAAGGGAGGATCAGGGCCACAGCGTGGGGTTGCCATGGCCCCGATCCGCTGCTTCCCAGGGCGGCCCAGAGCTGCCCGTCTGCAGAGGGCCTTAGCTGCATTGTTGTGGGATGAGACTGATACGTGATTGCTAACCATCATCCAGAGTGGTGTGGGCAACTTGTGTTTGACAGCTAAAACAGGTTTTAAAACTAGTGTGTGTAGAGGGGTGTGTGCATGTGTGCATGCACTTATGTAGCAAAGCTTTGTCATGTTACCTCCATTGAACTAGAAATCCCAGATTCCCCTAGCTAGCATGGCTACTGGCCATGCTGCTTGGGAGTATGGGGAGTTGTTATCTCCCAAAAATAGCTTTCCTGGGCTCTGGCATGCAGCTTGGCTAAAGGTCAACTTGGATCGAAAATGCAGCTTTAGTGGTTCAAGCTTCTCAGGTGACTAGCTTTTAATGAGACTGTGAGTAAGTGTCTTTTGCTCTGCCCTTCACCAAATGAATTTTATTGCTCCTGGTCCTCTTTATTTCTGTTCTTGATGCCTATCTGCTTTTTTTGGAATACTGCCTTAAACATTAGTTCATTAATAGGAAAAGCACTTGTGAGCTCTGTGCTTAAGTCATGGGTTTTTATGTCCCCTGTCTTTCAACTGTTCCCTTAAGGCTGTTCCAAGAAACCTAGGTGCAAAATAAGATAAGTGAGGCATTTGCTGGCACTGGTGAAAGCCTCTCAGGTTGTGAATGTTTTGTCTACTGTGGCACATGGTATGTAGGGAAAGAGGCTGAATTCTAGATCCAGGTTTGACAAAGGCAAAGTGAATCAACTGCAAGCCTTCTGTTGTACACCTTAGCAAACTTTAGAACAGGGGTAGGTTACCTTTCCCCTTTAAGGGCCGAGGGACTTCAGCTCCTAGAAGCCTCAGCCATGTTGGCCAATAGTCCCATGTTGGCCAATAGCTCTTGGGATTCTGGGAGCTGAAGTCCCTCGGTCCTTAAAGGGGAAAGGTTGCCTACCCCTGCTTTAGAAGTACTTGAGTGCAGGAAGATCTTGCTGCTCAAGTAAGGTTGAACTGGAATAAGGGCCTCAGCACACGGAGGCCCTGGAGCCGCCGCCGGACGGAGCGCCGGCGGTGCGGAGCCTCCGCACCGCGGCGCACCGTCGGCGCATCTAAAAGGAGCACCAAATTGGCGCTCCTTTTAGATCTAAGGGAAAGTGCGCCCCAAAAGCGGCGGGCGCACTTTCCCCGGCTCAAACGGCGCAGCGCATGTGGGTGCTGCGCCGTGAGGTCATCCCCAATGCGCCGGTCGTGCGGACGGCCGGCGCATCTGGGGGCGACCTCGGGGAGAGGAAGGGGCGCCGCTCGTGCGGCTGCCCCTCCTCTTCTCTGCCCAGAAGACGACTTTATTAGTCGTCTCCTTAGGGCCTAAGATGCTGCTTTTCCTGTACAGATAAAAGCAGATGAGGTTGGGTCCGTCTAGGGCCTCCTTCATTACAGAGTTGTCACCTTCTCTTCAGTAGTGCAATCTACAGAGCAGTTGTCCACACATTCCCTGAGTGTTTTGACTCAGACTATATTCACAATGATTTTTTTTGGAAAATGGAGATTGTCCATAGGACCAGTGCAGATATATATTACGATACATCTTCTAGTTCACCTGGTGTGGTAATACAGTGAAAGGAAAGCTGCATACAGATAGTAACCAAAAGATAAGGAAGTCATACATTGTGTAGTGTAGTGGTTTATTGGACTAGGACAGTGGGAGACCAGGGTTTAAATCCTCATTTGGCCATGGAAACCCATTCAGTGACCTTGAGCAAGTCACATTTTGTAAGCCTCAAAGGAAAGCAAAGACAAAATTTGAGTTTCCCATGCTGTATATTTATTTCTAGAGTAGAAAGGCATGTTCATGTGTATTTGGTGATTACTCATCTCTAACTGCTTATGTGAATCAGTAGGGATGTGATGGCACAGATAAAAAATGGAGAAAAATTGGGGGAAAATGTTTTTCCTTGTCTTTTCCCATAGCCAAAAGGTGTGTGTGTGTGTGTGTGTGTGTGTGTGTGTG
>CM034708.1:191088790-191098961 GCA_020142125.1 Phrynosoma platyrhinos | reverse complement strand
TGGCCTTCCTCTCTTCCATCTTCCCTCCACCTTCCCCAGCATTATTGCTTTTTCCGATGAGTCCTCCCTTCTCATGATGTGTCCAAAGTACAACAATCTCAGTTTGGTCATCTTGGCTTCCAGGGAGGTTTCCAGCTTGATCTGCTCTAAGACCCATTTGTTTGTCCTTTTGGCTGTTCATGGGATCCTCAGCGCTCTTCTTCAGCACCATATCTCAAATTCATTGATTTTCTTCCTATCATCTTTCTTAACTGTACAGCTCTCACATTCATACATGGTAATAGGGAATACAGTGGCTTGTATAATTCTAACTTTTGTTCCAAGTTGTATATCTTTGCATTTAAAAATCTTTTCTAGTTCTTTCATAGCCACCCTCCCCAATTCATAGGGGCTCTACAGACGGCCCCTAAGGGGTGGCTCTGTGCTGCCTCTGGGAGTGCCAGATTAGGGCCACGGCAACCACATGCCACGGCCCCAATCTGACACTTTTCTGCTCCATAAAGAGCTGGTAAATGCTATAGTCTATAAAACACATACAGATTTTTCTGTTGGAATTCCCTGGTGTGCTCCATTAGCCATTGTATGTTTGCAGCGTGGTCCCTAGTGCCTTTCCTGACCCCCTCTTGGACCTCTGAGATTTCTCTCTCCATGTATAATTGAAGTCTGTGTTGCAGAATTTTGAGTATGATTTTGCTTGTGTGGGAGATCAGTGCTATAGCTGCTGCAGGCTGACTTGCTTAGTTTTTTATCCACTAAATATTTCCCTAAATGGGTATTATAAGATTGCAATCACAACTACACTTGGCTTTCCATTTAGCCACTTGTTGTTTGTTGTTAAGTCAGCCTCAACCTATGGCAACCCTTTGAATCAGACACCTCCAAGTCACCATGTCATCCACCACACTGCTCAGCTCTTGCCGATTCATGGCCATGATTTCTCTGACTGAAGCTATCCATCTGTTATACTTTTCCTAAGCATTATTTACTTTACTAAGCATTATTGTCTTTACTTTACTAGGCATTATTGTCTTTTCTAGTGATTCCTTTGTTTTCATGATACACTCCAAATATGACAACCTCAGTTTAGTCATCTTTCCTTCTAGGGCGAGTTTGGGCCTGATTTGCTCTAGGACCTATATATATGGTCTTTTTAGCATTCCATGGTAGTCACAGAACTCTTCTCCAGCACCCCATCTAAAATAAGTTGATTTTCTTCCTATTAGTTTTCTTCACTCTATAGTTCTCAAGACCATACATAGAAATCGGAAATATGGGTGGGTTGCTAAAATAAACAAAGCACAACAAAGTTGTTCTCTCTTTAAGGCAATGGTGGGCAACTGTAATCCTTCAGATGTTGGACTGCAGCTCCCAGCATCCCTCATCATTACCTTATACCAGGGGTAGGCAACCTAAGGCCCGGGGGCTGGATGCGGCCCCCCGAGGCCTTTGGACTGGCCCCAGGCCAGTCCTGCCGCTGCCGCCGCTGCCCGCCATGATGATATTGATTATTGTTGTTATTACTTGTTCTTGGGGTTTTCTTGGCAAAATCTCCACAGGGGTTTTGCCATGGCTTTTCTGGGGCTGAGAGAGTGTGCATGCATATTTTTAATTTAAAAAAAATTAAAAATTTTTATTATTTATTTATTTATTTATTTATTTTTGGTGCTTCGGCCCCCCAATTGTCTGAGGGAGAACAACCCGGCCCCTGGCTCAAAAAGGTTGCCTATCCCTGCTCTAAATGATGTTAAACAACACTTTCCTCCATCCTTTTCCATTGGCTATGTTAGCTACAACTGATGTAATCCAAAATCATCTGGTGGACCCAGACCCCTGGTATGATTGTTGCTATTGAACACATGTTTAATGTTCAGTATTTGAAGCAGTTGCTCGATTGAGCTTGTTTAACAAAAAGCCCTCAGAAGATAATTAAAAATGCAGCCTATGGTAATATCCAATCATTTAAATGGCAAAGAAAAATCAAAACATTGAGCGGTCTTGTTTATTGGAACTGCTGAGGATATCACCCAGCTGTGGTGTCTTTCTTTGCTTAGAGGGGAAAGCAGCATGTTCCTTCATCAGATAATTACTTTTTAAATGTTTCAGTTTAGATGAAGAGGCAGACATTTCGTTTTGTTTTGAGAAACACACCCCAAATGTCCTATCTCCCTTTTGCACAGGTGTTTTGCAGTTTTCATACAGATTTTACTATGATAAGCACGGCGTATGACCTAGTTTGTTTAAATACTATGTCGCTCACTTCCAAGCACAATTCAGAGCACTGATACTAACCTTTAAAGCCTTTAAACAGCTTGGGGTCCAACTGCCTTCTCTTGCACAATACTGCCCAGCTGTTATGATAAAATTGTAGTGGTTGCAAGCCTTTTTGCTTTCTAAGGGAGATTGTTCAGTCAAGATACATATATCCAAGGGTGGTCCAATTATACTGGCTTCTGGAGCAGAAAATCTCACAAGCACTTCTCTTGGTCCCAGGCAGTTTAGCAGTAGCAGTAGCAGAAGAAATAATAAGAATGACAATAACAACAACAATGATGATGATGCAATAATGTCTTACATAGTGGAGTGCCTGCCTCTCCACCAGATGCTATGGGATGAAATAGACAGCAATGAAATATTGAAGAAGAGACTTAGAAAACCACAATGTGTACTAAACCATCTTGCAATTGTCCAGTATGATTAGGATAGAGGTTACTGTCCCATTGATAGTGGTGTATCACCCAAGTTGTCTTCTTTATATGGAATAGGGAGGATTGCCATTTTATCTGTTTTATCTATACATGAGCCATTGATCTCTTTAATCTACTATTGAGCAAAATATCTTAGGCTCATCCTGAATAATATCCAGCATCTTGAGACATTTCTGTTCCCAAAGCATCCTAAGGCAGTTCCTCTCCCAGTAGTAAAATTGGCCCTCCCCAGTTGGTGTTAACTTTTCCTCCATTCTATTCTCCTCCTTATCTATCTACTCCTCCTTTTCTATCTTCTTTGGCAGCCAGTACACCAGGGTGGGAATTGTGCAGGCTCATAATTGGAGAGCAATTTCCCAGATTTCTCACTGTACTATTTATTTTGCTTATTTAATTTTATTTATTTTATGCTTTTTGTGCCAGAATCAACCTCATTGATGCTCACCTTCAAATGGGTGACTGGAGGATGTCATTTTGCTGTCCCAGGCAACAAAATGTCATGGGCCAACTGAGTATGGTGCTCCAGAGGGTTCCTACTGGTTCTCCTCTGTAGGTGGAAAGGGAGGTTTCATACAGAGACTGTCATTTGGGCGGTAGCCAATGACTTACTTTGTGGCTTGTGGTTCTCAACTTGGGGACATCTAGGTTTCAGATCTTCAGCTCCCTAAATCCCCAGTTTTTCATATAGCCAATGGCTGGGATTCTGGAAGCTGAAATCACATTTGGAAGACAGAAGTTTAGAAATACTGTGCTAGAAAGCTTGGGCACACAGTAAGTTCTTTCCTGAAGTGAAGAGGACACTAGATTTGGTGGAATGTGATCCTCCTTGGAAAGGTCATTCCAATTCTGGGATGTAACTCTTTGAAGATATTCTTTGCTGTCCTGACCCAACTGACCTGACTTCACCACTAAGTAGGTCAATGACCAAGATAATCAATACTCCCCCCATTTTCCCCAATGAAAATGGGAGATGCTGAAATGTGATTTGGAATTGAGGACAGACAGACTGGCAAAGGGAGAAGTGCTCTGGGCATTAATTTGAAGAATGGAATATGCATTCCTGCAATAAATAATATACACAGGGGTATGTCAGTTCAACTCCAGATCTTCTGCCATGAATGCACCTGGAGTGGCTTCATTAAAAAGATTTGGAGGGTGGGAATAGTACGGTTCCTCAGGTTTGCTGAACTGCCACTACTAGAAGCCTCTAAGGCTGAAAATCTCATCTGTGCGTGTGCGCACAAATTCAGTAGTAACAAATAAATAATGAACAGTATGCTGCTCTTTCATAATTCCCAAAATATGCTGCATTAGGTGGCTACCTCTTTCTGCCTAATGGTAGGGCCATCCTTGGAACATAAGATTGTGCCAGTAAGAATCCAAAGCTTATAAAACTCCATTAAATTAAATTTTGAAACTCGTAAAGAGCCCAAAGACTGTCAGATCATTTCTTAAAGTTAAGTTCATTTCTGTAAGGTGAGCGATACCTAAGAAATCCAGTGTTATTATTTTTGAATTACTTATTCAATGACTTGAATTATGCATTGAAAATAATCTCAGGTTTGGAGCACATCACTCATTTTCCATTTTATTTCTTGTCAGTAATACGTAGAAATCCATTTGGAATGGACATCTGCTGCCGGAAGGGGTCAAGAAGCCCCCTGCAGGAACTCTACAATCCAACCCAGGTGAGCCTCTTAATGCTGCAGTAACAATCATACATATAAATCACGTAGGCTGCTCCATCCTTCTTTCCTACTTTGTAATACAGTGTATTAAAACAACAGGAAGGCTTTGCATTTCCTTTGCAAAATGATGTTGCTTATCTGAGAGCACCAGTGAATTCTTATCTTCTCTGGAGAGGGAAATACAGAAGAGATAACATGTATACACATAACACATCTTAGTCTTTTAATGTTATTTTTGTTTCAGGATATTATTTTTAAACAACATCCTCATAGATAAAACACTGCAAGTGCAAGAAGCTCAGGGAAATCATAATGGATCATAACTGTAACTAGAGTTGGAAAAATACTTTTTGGATTATAATTCCCAGAACCCTCCAAACAGCAGGCCAATGGATGGGAGATTCTGTCATATTTAGTCCAAAAAAGTAACATGACCAAGTTATGATTAAAATATGGACATACCTATCCACATAGGATTCACACACTTCTTGATTTACTGAACATGTGGTTTCTACGGTGTATCAACCATCCATTTTCTGTTATATCTTTAAAGCAGAAACGTGGATATTACATATGTCTCCACTTCAAGCAGCACAGAAAATACAAAATTAGCATTCTGAGAAACATGTCTTTTTCTTAACTTGTAAAGAATATGGATGAACAGTGAACCTGGAGTTATTTAGGCATCAAATGCTATGTGGTAAAGAATATTTTTAGGGTTTAGACAACATATCACTTCGCACATTCACACATTCATCTCAGATAATGTCCCTAGATCATGGAGATTCCTAATTTAGAGCTGGGCTAGTAGGAAGCGCATGCTGTGCAGATGTGATTGAACTTTAATTTCCATAAGCCCTGGACTGGCTGAAAAGTGGGAAGACATGTTGGGGGTAATAGTTCAGCAGGATAATGTTTTCCACGCTTGAGTCAGAAGATAAGAAAGCATTCACGTGCATAACATTTTCATACTGCTTTTTGTTCATGTTCAAAACTATTTATGAGGTACATATGCTACCTTGACTTTTGGTTAATGCATTACTTTGCATTTTTTCTTGTTGGTGGCCAGTGGTAGCAGAGAGGTGCAGTGCTAATCCATGATACAGGTTGAGTCTCCCTTTGTCAGGATCAGCGGGATCAGTTCCCAATAACCAAGAGAACATCTTAAAACAAAAGATTTTATTCCAGAAATTGCGACAGAAGTTCCTCTGTCCAGGTTTTGTGTCGGAACTGAAAAGCCCCCCCCCCCAGATCATACTTAAGAGTTCCTATCATCTAGTCCCCCTCCCCAGCTACGATCTTAAGTCTGTGATCCAGATCAAAGTGAAATTTCATGTTTCCTCTTTCCTCCATTATCATTCAGTTGCACTTAAGCATCCCTGGTTTACAGCCCTGATCTGCTTGCAAGAACAACAGGGTCATAAACCACAGATTTCCCTCACATATGGTCATTTGCCCCTCCTGTTGTTTCCCAAGCTTGGCTTCCCACATGATTCCCATTCCCCTTTGAATAAATATCTTATCATGAGTGAGGGAGTTACTGTAATTTGATATCTTGTGGGATATAAATAATTGCATTGCAGAGGGGTGGGATATAAATAAATAAATTATTATTATTATTATTTAGCCTGGGTGGCTTGTATAGGAAGAAGTTTGGGAAGATAACCGAAGTTCAGGACTGTGTGGAAGTCCTAAATGAGAGTAACTGGTGTTCTTTAGATAGAAAGTTGGGTAACAAATTGTAACAAGAATAAGTGTATATTATTGTTATTTAATTACAAGCTTGTCTGAACCTGGAATGAATTTCCATGCTACTAACAATCAAAAACCAAGTTTGGACGTAAATAATTAGTTAAACATAAAAGTGGTCTGGTACATCACAAATTGGCGACAGTGGGAACAGGTGCTGTCATCCAGGAAAGAAAGTTTAAAAGATAAACAGATAAATAAGCAGTTTCAGTGGTTCTCTTCACAATTTGGTGGCAGTGGTGGGATAGTAAAACCCATTGTGCTGTCACTTGAAGAAAAGAGTGGGGTGAGTGGGACTCACTGTGACAACACCTTAAACACATATCCCAAAGGTAATGTATAATATTTTTAATAATTTTGTGCATGAAATAAAGTATGAGTACACTGAACTATCTAGAAAGTCAAGGTGTCACTATTTCAGCCATGCATGAAAAAAGTTTTGCAGTTTGGAATATTTTGGAATTCCAGATAAAGGAGACGCCTGTAATGAGAATTATGATCATAATGCGAAGTATGATAATTGAGTATAGGTAGTGTTTTGTATATATGATTGAGCAATAACTGCATTTTGAACAAGCATATTAATATTTATGTTAAAATGGTAAAGAAGAATCCAGAATACATGTCTACTTGATTAGTGCTACATCAGCATGATGAAACACATATTTTCAGGATGTTTCCAAATATCGGCATCTGAATCTCTTTTCCTTATGTTCCAGAAAACTTCTGTTTAGTGGCATACAGTTGGTACACTAATCTAGACATAGCAGCACTTCCTGTTAGCAATGAAGTGGAAGTACTGCCACTGAGAAGAGGAAAAAAACACAGCTCAACTACTAAACATATTTATTAAGGTTTAACAGCTGCCTGTTATATATTTATTCTGTAATGAATCACATTTTGTGAAACTTGGTCAGCTATTAAGGGAAGTGACTCATAATAAATCTCACTCATTAGATTTAACAAGGCACTAAACGATTCAAATTTGACTTGATTATGGAAAGAATCACTGTAAGACTTGCAAACTGAGTTCCCCCCAGTGATTCCCATTCCCCCCCCCCAGAAAGGACTAGTGACAGATGAGAGATGTGTATTAGCCATGATGCGGGAATGTCAGTGCTCTTGCTGGTCAGTATAATTTTGTAATGATCCTGCCACTGATGTGAATTCGCTAAATGAGTCCTGGTTTTACTTGAGGAAAGTAGGCGAACCTTCCTGAAGAATGACACCTCAACATGAGTGAGTTGGGCTCTCTTGCTAACTGGAAATTGTCCGTAAAACTTTCAGCAGGAAGAAAGTGAGCCTGCCAAAAAGGGGAAATAATAAAATCTCAAAATGCTTGTAGGGAATGACAGCTGAGAAAAGCAAGTTCTAACCTCTCTAACTTATTGCCTGTGGAGTTGGCTAGGAAGCATTCAGTAAGGTCATGGAGTAAGATAAGAACATACAAAAGCATGAAAGTGGCCTTAATTCTAGCATCTTTGCAGGCCTGGTGTTTGTAAAGATTTCCTGCCCTTGTATGTATGAACTCCACTCAGTGCTATACAGTTTCCTCGGCCTTCTCTTCCCTTTCTAGATATGTCTTGATGAGGTATTCTGCATTAGGATTCTTTCCACATCTTCCTCTTGGAGGGAGGCAAGTAGAGTCAATGTTTGAATAAAGCCAGTTTCTCACAGCCACTGTGAACTAAGCAGATGACATTTTTCACACATAAAGAATCTCCATCAGTACACTGGCATCTTCTGTTCATAATGCATTAAAGGCAGAGCGAGAGATGGAGAGCGACTGGAATGGGAGAGAGAGGGAAAAGCCTTTTGGGCAGCATTTGTAGGGCCATGGCACGGCAGTATTCCTTTAGACGCGGTACTGTTGACATTCACAGTTCATTTCAGAGGAGTGAAAATAGCCAGGGAACACTTGGTGGCGGAGAGAGGTGAAGTGAGGTGATCATAATCCACAAAACAGTGATACCTTTATTGACCAACCAAAATGCACAAAATACATTATGCAAGCTTTCAAAGCTCCACTGGTTTCTTCATCAGGCAAAGATGTTAAAAATCATACAGGAGAATTTTTTTTTTTATGATGGTGTTAGTCACAAGCCTACATTTTGAAGATATTGCTGGCTTCAGTTGCTGGAGAGGCATTCATGCAAGCCAGCCCTCCTCCTCCTGGCCACGTGGATACTTAAGGGGGGAAAATTAAGTTCCATTAGCAAGACAAAAAGAAATACTTCTCTTGAGATCCAAGTTGCATCATTTGTGAACCCGCAAGCTCCTTAAATAAAGGTATTACTGTTTTGTGGATTATGTTTTCATGAGATGATCATAGGTTGTCTTTCTGAATGTTCTTGTTGTCCTCTGTTAATTGAGTGGTTTACTATAGAGATATTTCAAGATTCATAGAGAGGCAGAAAACCTAAGGTGGGCATTAAACAACAATGCCAACCCAAGCCACTTTGCTGCCTAAGGCAAAGAAAATGTTGTTGTTGTTGTTGTTGTTGTGTGCCATCAAATAGTTTCTGACTTAAGATGAATCTGTCATTTTTTTTTTTTTGCAGGTTTCATCAGAGCAGGTTTGTCATTGCCGTCCTCTGAGGCTAAGAGAGTGTGACTTGCCAAAGGTCACCTAGTGGGCTTCCATGGCTGAGCTGGGATTTGAACTCTGCTCTCCAGAGTCATAGACCAGTACACAAACCCTTATACCACACTGGCTCAAAGGATGACATGCCACTCCTGCTTTCCACAGTTAATGGGGTTGGTAGTTGAAATATTTGTGATGGCTGTTTCCTAGTGGTTTCCCTGTCAGAGGGACAGTGAATCACTCTGGATTTCAGTCAGAACCTTAAAAGAGCTATCCAAGTGGCTGAACCCATTTCAAGAATAGAATTCAGCCCTATGGGCTACATCTGCACTGCAGAAATAATGCATTTTGACACTGCTTTAACTGCCATGGCTCAATGCTGTGGAATTCTGGGAACTGTAGTTCTCTGTCAGAACATTCTGGTGCCACAACAAACTACAAATGCCTTGTTGTGTAGGAATACACAGCTAAACACTCCTGAAACATGGCCATCCAGCCCCTGCTTAAAGACCTCCAATGATGGAGAGTCCACAACCTTCTGAAATAATCCATTCGTCTGTTGAACAGCTCTTACTCTCAGAAAGCTTTCTAATATTTAGGCAGAATCTCTTTTCTAGCTATTTGAAGCCATTGGTTTGTGTCCTAGTTTCTGGAACAGCAGAATAGGTGTTTGCTCTATCTTCTTTCTACATGACAACCTTTCAGAGATGGTTATCACATCACCACACAATCTTCTCTTCTCCAAACTAAACATACCCAGCTCCCTAATCTGTTTTTCATAGGGCTTAGTTTCCAGAGCTATGATCATCTTGGTCACCCTCTTCTGGACACATTCCAGGTTGTCGGTATTCTTTGTGAAGGGTGGTGTCCAGCATTGGACATGGTATACCAGGTGAGGTCTAACCAAAGCAGAATAGAATGATACTGTTCTTCCCCTAAATGTGGACACTATATTCATGTTGATGAAGCCTAGAATTGCACCGGTTTTTGTTGACCATGGCATCTTACCTACTTTAACCTAGCTTGCTGTATCTGAGAAAAGGACTTTGCAAATTCAGTGCTTCACCTTACCTCTCCCTCCCCTCTGTCATGATTATTTCTCTCAGAGAGGATAAAAGAAAGAAGCCTCAGCAATGGGAAGCAGAGTTTGGCATGGATGAGAATACTGATGACCTGCTGGGGCTGTTGCTTCCCTTCTGATCCTCTCAGAATATATCCTTACACTAGCCTTGGCAATGCCAAAGTGAATGGATTCAAGAGTTGAAGAAGGGCATGCAGTGCCCTATATGGATGTGTTTCGGGAGAAAGGGAAGCCTGATGTACAAACAGCAAGTATTATTAAAGAAGAGTTGTGCATTTATTGCATGAGAAAAATCGTCGTTTGGGTAACATTGAGTGGTAACTGTGTTGGCCATTTAGCAAATTCAAACAAAAATCCATCAGTG
>CM034708.1:191047308-191075969 GCA_020142125.1 Phrynosoma platyrhinos | reverse complement strand
CCTCAGTTTGGTCATCTTGGCTTCCAGGGAGGTTTCCAGTTTGGTCTGGTCTAGCACTCATTTGTTTGTCTCTTTGGCTATCCATGGGATCTTCAACACTCTTCTCCATCACCACATCTCAAAGGAATTGATTTTCTTCCTATCATCTTTCTTGACTGTCCAGCTTTCAGATCCCTACATGGTAATAGGGAATACAATGGCTTGTATGATTCCAACTTTTGTTCTCAGTTGTATATCTTTGCATTTTTGAATCTTTTCTAGTTCTTTCATACTACTCTCCCCATTCTTAGTCTTCTTCTGATTTCCTAACTGCTGTCCCCATTTCTATCAATGTTTGATCCCAGATAATACTGTACATAAATCTACTATAGATAACCCACACGTAACATTTACAGATTTCAGAGATGAATAGCTGCAACTTTGACTTCCTTTTCTCTCTCTTCTGGAGCTGTAGGTTTTGATGTGTCTCCTCTGTTTCTTATAGCCAAGTTGCACATTGAAGCATTATGCTTCAAGAAGTCTTAGAAAGAAAACAGGGTCTTTGGTGTAACTTGGGACATCTGTTCCCAGCACTGAGCCATGAAACTTACTGTGTGACCTACCATTTTGAGTTAGGTCATGCTCTCTGTCTGACTTACCTTGTAAGACTCTTGTGAGGATAAATTTGGGGGATAAGAGGGCCACATACATTGCCTTGAGCTCATAGGAGGAGAAGCAGAATATAAATATAACAAACAAATGATATATACTTTGTTGGTAGTTGTCCTATCCAAATGCTAAAAGTGTAACTTCCTCAGTGATTTTGTGCCAGTTGTAGGAACAGCACTTACTGCATTGCATGGCTCTTTGAAATGCTCTCTTTTAAACCTGTTCAAAGAATTTATAAGCCCCATGGTTTTAAAAAGGTGATTGCTTTGAAAATAGTAGAAATCCTTGCTACACATCGTTAATTTCTGATTATTTGTAATGTATCATAAGAGAATTTCTTGTAAACAACAGTTCAAAAGTTGCTACCTAACACTTAATAAGTATCTGATCTCATCTTCTGTATTAACAGAAATCTGAAATGTATTTCTAGTCCATAGTGAAGCTGATCACCCACATTGATTTTCTAAAAGTACTGCTATGCAACTTCAAATGCCAAGGAATGACCTTTAAAATCTGATCAAGTAGCAGGCTGGTTCAGTGCAAAAGTAATCACTCAGAAGCAGAGCTTTCTTCTGCATATCCAGAGCAGTTCAGTAAATATTCTTTGGAAACTTTTGAAAGTGCATGTGAAGAAAATGTAGCCATGCCACTTTACTTGCCATCTGTAGGGTTGCTCATGTCTTTGACTCTCAAAGGACCAAAGAAAGAACAATTACGTAGTGACTGAGAAAATCACATTGTTATAGTTTTGCTGCTTTATCTCTCATTTTTAGGGTAACTACACCTTTTCTCTCTTTCCCAAGAATAACAAACCATCAAGGACAATCAGTTGCCTTAATTAGCCACTTTGGGTCCTGTATGGGAGAAATGTGGGATACAAATTAACTAAATAAATAAATAATGCTAATATTTTAGAATTGTCCAGTCCCAGGCCAGTCAAATGCTTGGAAGTAAACTGGATAGCCCTTTAAACAGGGCAGGTGATTAAAAACCTCAGGCCCTGGGGTGAAATCTGGCCCTCCAGGCTCTCAGTGTGGCACTCTGGACTTCTCCAAATGACCATGCCCCTTTCCCTATAACATAACATTTAAGGACTTCTCAGCTTGTGTACATGTTATGTCCATCCTAAATGTGGACCCCCACCATCTACCCGACCCTTCCCCAAACCCCCATGTTCAAATCAGAATAATATTTTGGCTATTTGTGGCCAATAGTTGACTCCAGAATATCCAGTTTTGTGTTTTAATTATATTCCTCAGCCTCCAATCCACAGAAAATGCCTCCTCCAAATGTCTGGAAATTCCTTCTAGTTATCAGAACATCTCTTCTAGGTACCCAAAATGGTGGCATTGTAATGTTTCAGGTGAGCATACTCACCGTGCTTAAGGGCTGATGACTGGAAACTCCTGTCTTCAGCCATATGTTGGATTGATTGACAATTCTCTCAGTCCTTATTTAAGATGTACATTGAAGTGGTTGTGACAATTACCTGTGAGCCTGAGCTGTTTTTGTTTTTTTTAAAAAAATGTGATTTCAATGGTAATGCATCTTGTAGGTGTTATGCCTTCCAAAAAGATAAATCTTCTAATACAGCCCCTGCTGCATCTCCCACCAGATGCAGCATCCAGTTGGTCACAAAGTGTGGAGTTAGAAAAATGTGGATGTTTGGAAAGCTGATAGCTAGACAGCTGAGAAAATGCAGAAAAATAAGCACATTGTGCATTAGAATTCAGAGACATAGCCATGTTAGTCTGGAAAATCATTATGCAAAGGGATTTTGTAACACCTTTGAGACTAACTGAGCAAATTATGGGCCTCGGCAGACAACTTATTAAGAGGAGGCAGGGAAGAGGAGGGGCAGTCGCACGCTCGGTGCCCCTTCCTCCTCCCAAGGTTGCCCTCGGAGCTGCCGGCCCTCCGCACGGCTGGTGCTCCAGGGGCAACCTCCTGCCGCAGCGTCCGCACACGCTGCGGCGGATAAGTCAGCGAAAGTGCGCCTCACGCTTTTGAGGTGCACTTTGACTGACTTGTGAAAGGAGCACTATTTTAGCGCTCCTTTCAGGGGCGGTGAAAGTGCGCCGCTGGATCGAGGCATGGGGATGCCTCGATCCAGCGGCGCACCTTCCTAGGGCGGCCCCATGCCGCCAGTCTGCTTCCCCCCTATGTTGTAGTATAAGCTTTTGTTGACTAAGGGCCTTTGCAGACTGCTAGAAATAGTGCAAATTGAGTCCACTTTAACTGCCCTGACTCAGTGCTAGGGAATCATTAGAATTGTATTTTTTTTCTGAGACACTGAGTCTTCTCTGTCAGAGAGCTCTGGTGCCACAATAAAGTTCCCATGATTCCCTAGCACTGAGTCAGGGCAGTTAAAGTGGACTCAATTTGCACTATTTCTGGCAGTCTGCAAAGGCCCTTGGTCTACTTCCTCAGATTCAGCCTCTGAAAGTCTACAAAAGCTTATGCTACAACTTCTTTTGCTCAGTCTCAAAGCTGCTACAGGATCCCTTTGCACACTGTGCATTAGAGTGAGTGCATTGAAATGCCTTGCAGAAGCATTCAAAACATTACTATAAACCTAGGAAAAAAGCCCATTGTTTCAGAAGTATAGATTTTAGCAGTACACATTTAACGTGGCAGCAAAAATAGATAACTTTGTTGTTGAATGAAAGCAGCTTTGCTAATGAGTTATTGCTGTTCAATTGATAAGAACTGCTGGCTGCAATGAGGTAAGAAATCAGCCACCAATGTGCAAACTATCAGTCTGAAGAGGTTATGTTAACTGGTCCCCCACTACAATTTGAGAAATGGTGGTGGAGGTACTGGTAGTACCAGCTGCTTTAGGAAAGCTCATGGGAACTTTCTGCAGTTAGTCATTCCCAATGATTTAATTCTGATGCCCAAATTAATTGCTGTTTTCTCCCTACACCTACCCTCACTTTCAGGATTGCCATCAAACCAGAGCTGGCCCTTTGACAGTACACTGAAACCAATTTAGTATTTGTACTAAGTGGAAAACAGAACAAGAAGGGTATTTCTTATTTTCCACTCTTTAAATCACATCTGCCCAGTATTTAGTATATTGTAGAACATGAAGCAAAATATTATGCGCCAGTTACATACTTCTTTCTCTCCATCCCTTTTCTTTCTTTCTTTCTTTCTTTCTTTCTTTCTTTCTTTCTTTCTTTCTTTCTTTTAAAAAACCCTCCCATTTTTTCCCCAAATGAAACTATTTTTAAAGACATTGCTTCACTAGTAACAACAAATTAATAAGGAGAGTCCAAAGCTAAACAATATCCAAAGGCAGGGATGGACAGCTTTGATGGAAGGGTGGCCTTTATATCCTCTACCTCAGCTACTCAACAACAGTAGTTGGAGCCCAGGTGGACTGGCAGAGTTTGAGGAAGCTTTCTGGCCTCCTTGGGTCCATGCTGACCTCAGCCCTTGTCATGAATGTATTTTATTTGTGCCACATCACTTTGTGGGTTTCTGTTTCAATACCAGTATACTTTAATTTCATGTGTGCAGAGGGTGAGGGTAAGTTGCCAGAATAGCTGCATAGTGGGAGCTTATGGTTCATTTAAATGAATTAAAGATTCATAATCAACACAGTAGCTGGGAAAAAATGTTGCATCGAATGAGTACATGGGGAGCAAAAGCCCTTGGAGCAGCTCCAAAGCGTAATGTCTTACTTCGACATAAATGGAACGAAGGTTCTGACATTGAAGATGAGACATCCTCTTACCTTGCCCTACAGATGCTGATGGTTTTCTTGGCTTTCCATAGAGTGCATGGCTCAAATTAACTTCCTTTAAAAAGTAAGAATTAAAATATTGCTGATCTATGCAGCTCCTTGCAATGGCAGGCTTAATATTGGAAAAGCTGGATGATCTAATTCCTACCCTGCAGGAATACACAACTAAAATTCTCCCAAAAGGTGCCCATTCAACTTCTGCTTATAAACTCCAAAGATGGAAAGTCCACCACTCTCTGAAGCCATTTAACTTTTTAGTTATTTTCTGTTCATTTATGGCAGGGGTAGGCAACCTAAGGCCTGGTGACTGGATGTGGCCCCCCGAGACCTTTGGACCGGCCCCAAGCCGGTCCTGCTGCCGCTGCCCCCGCTGCCCCCCTCCCGCCATGATGATATTGATTATTGTTGTTATTACTTGTTCTTGGGGTTTTCTCCACAGGGGTTTTGTCATGGCTTTTCTGGGGCTGAGAGAGAGTGCATGCATATTTTTAATTTTTTTTAATTTTTTAAAAATTATTTATTTATTTATTTATTTATGGTGCTTTGGCCCCCCAATTGTCTGAGGGATAGCAACCCGGCCCCTGGCTCAAAAAGGTTGCTTACCCCGATTTATGAAAAATAAAGGAGAAAGGAGAAATGTCACACTGTTAAAATGCAGGTTTGTGTTGCTGCCTCATGTCCTGATGTGAGTGTTGCAGCAATGACAAAGTGGATGTCAGGGCAGTATGTTTTCTACCACTGTTCAGCAGCTGTTTACATTAATCAGATGTTGTGTGTTTTTTTAAAAAAAATAAAACTGGTAAGTCAACAGTTACTTCTGAGAAATAGGAAAATAGTGAGTTACTTTCTAAAATGTATAATGTTACTACTTCTTTGGAGTAAGCCTTGGAACTATAAGTAAAACTCTATGATGCTATGAATGTAGAATTAATTTGTCCATCTGACTCAGTAACTGGAGCTTTCTACATGGAAAGCCTGGGCTGTGAACTGCAATAACCTCCCCAGCTAACAGTTGGATCTAGTTGTGCATGTCTATTTATGAAAGGCTTCTGATCCAGGGTTGCAGAGATGCTCTGCTAAGGAAAGAGGGACAGAAATAGTTTTTATCAATTCCCCCAGAAAAATCTACCTTGCAGAGTCAGGGGTTGGAAGAAGGTCACCATTAGAGCTTGGGGGAAAGGGAAATCAATGAAAATTGATTCCTTTTCTTTTCCATTAGTAGATGCTTCCATTAGATCAGAAGCCCTTCTGCAAATGGACATGCACAACTGGATTCAACCTGTGAAAGGAGGAGGTGAGTAAGCCTGGTTGGAGCCAGCCAAACACAGCTCAGGGAATGCTGTGAAAGGCAGTGTATGGGGGAGAAAGGATACAAAACTGAGGCATAGCTCTAACAGAAGGCAGGGGAAAGATGGCCTAGAGCAGGGACAGGCAACCTTTTTGAGACCTGGGCCGGTCTCAAAAAGGTTGCCTCTCAGCTGGGTTGGGGGGGGGGGAATGGCGGCGTGCGCGTGCGCACCCTCCTCAGCCGCACGTGACCCCCCGCACGCTGTCACCGCGGCCACTACTGCGGCTGCCGCCGTAGCACACGCGGCCGCAGCTGCCACGGCACATGTTGTGGCTGCCATTTTGGAAGTCAAAATGGCGCCCGCGATGCGTTTGCGCATGCGCAAGAGTACTGCGCATGCGCAAACGAGTCGCGACCGCCATTTTGACTTCCAAAATGGCACCCGCGACAAGCACGGCCGTGCCCCAACGTGCCCCAACGGTGGCGCGCGGCGATGGCGGCAACCTTCGGCCTGGGCCGGTAAGTCCGGGGCCCAGGGCCCGGGTCCTTAACCGGCCCCCGGGCTGTAGGTTGCCGGTCCCTGGCCTAGAGGTAGGGAAAGGCTGTAACAAGAGATAGGACAGAATAGGGTTTTGGGAAGCTGTGAATAATTAAATAGTTCAGGATTTAATTAACTTCCACTTATTTATTCTTTTTGTCTGGCTGTACCTATTAAGTTTGAAACAGAGTCCAGACACACTTATCACACTTAGTGAACCCACTGAGCAACACATTCACTGGTTCATATAGAGATCACCTTTAGGCCCAAGTATCCAAGGATGGATCTTGAGGGTGCAAGGTGAGTGACAGGCATCCAAACATTGAGAATTGCAAGGCTGCCCTGGAAAAGGGATCTATCACAACCCTTGGGTGCATCTACAGTATAGAAATAATGTGATTTGACACCACTTTAAGTGTTGTAGCTACATCCTCTGGAGTCCTGGGATTTGTCACTGTACAAGGTCTTTTGTCTTCTCTACCAAAGAGTGCAAAACTCGCAAGAGTCTGCTATGGCAGTTAAAGTGGTGTCAAACTGCATTATTTCTACAGTGTAGATGCAACCCCATTCTTCCATTTCTGCCACCACCCAACGAACGTGTGACTCCCTTTGCCAGGTGGCATTCTTCTAGTTGTGTAGATTTTCCTGTAGTTAATGATATTCTGAGTTGCCTTTGTTCACAGAGCCTCCTCAACTTTCTTTTGGCCTACTTTAGCAGGATGTAGCATGCTATGTTTTGTTTTTTTAAGGCAAAGTTTGCTAAATTGTAAATGATCTTGAAAGAAAATACATAGGCTGAAAGAATGAAACGTTAATCAGCTTTAATAAATAATTGATTCTTACTCTTCCTGGTCTTTTTAGTGTAATTAAATCTGTGTACTGAGGTATCTCTTCTTAGGCAATCGAATCATTCTAAATAGTTACTGATCAAATGGACATGCACAACATGCACATTTGCTATTTAAGGCTTAGCCATGTTCATATGTACCATAATAAAATGCTGGTATGGCTACAGTGAATAAGTCATTGAAAGTCTGGTTCATTCTTCAATTCTGAGGAGAAAAAAACCCACTAAAGAAACTCAAAGAAAACATCCCCACCTCTTAAAAAATTGATTGGTAGAGTCTCTCTATTCTTTATGAATGCAAGTATTTCACTCTGGCTGCTTTAATGCCACCATCCCAAAGCTAGCACATTCCAGGTGCTGGACTGCAAATCCCATCCTCCCAGTCCATGGCTGACTGCAGTTGACAGGAATTGCAGCCCTACACATCTGGAGCTGCCATCTGCGGGAAAGCTGCTTTACTGTGTACATTTGGGTCCCCATTCAATATGGAGTGTGGCTCCGTGTTTATTCCAGTCTGCATGCAAAAACAAACGGAGGCGTGTGACATTTCCGAGGGATTAATGACTGCCTTGGAGGAATAAATTGCTCAATGCCATTAACCCTGGGAAGTCATTTAATCCCCAGAACACAGCCTGTGCCTCAGCCATCAATGGCTGCTATTTTGAGAGAGGTTTTATTTCATTTGATCTTATTTCTTTAAAATAAATAACCATAAGGAAGCAGCTTGATTGCAGCTTCATTTGGGAGAACTAAAGAGATCCTTTTAGAAGCCTTCATGATGTTGGTGGAAATGGATTAGCAAATGGCAGAGCCATCTTTGGTGATGATGATGCATTTGTCATTTCCATTGTGCAAAACGATAATGTCTTATGTTCTCTTTTTATTTTGGGATGGCATGCTGGGTTCCCATCCTTTTCGCTAGATACAAAAATTCCCAGGACGTTTATCTGTGTTTAATGCATCTTACCTCCTACCCACTACGCAAATGCCACAAGAAGTGAGATGGACTTTTCAGTCTGATCAATATCAATAGAAATGCTTCTGTCTCTCTGCGGGACAGATTCTTTGGGCATGTAAGATATTTACTTGGAGCACCACGGGTGTCAGTGATGTAGTTGGGTTGACTATCTTCATCAGAAATGCTTCATGGCATTTCTGCAGATTTTTTCCTTTGTTAAAATTTAAAAAATGAACTTCACTTTTTAAAAATAAATGGTCTTTAAATGCCGACATTTTAAAAAAGCTGAACGGATGGTATGTTCAGAAAATGGGTGAACCTGTTCTTTGTTAGAATCATAGAATCAAAGATTTGGAAGATACCCCAAGTGCCATCCAGTTGAACCCCCCTTCCATGCAGGAAAACACAGTCAAAGCACTCCCAACAGATGGCCATCCAGCCTCTGTTGAGCTTCTCAGCCTTTTAAGGAAACTATTTCTAGAACATCCATCACTGAAAATTGTTCTTAATGCATCATCAACACCCATCAACACCTCTAGCTGGAAAACATACTATACTCCATAGTGTCAAGCAATACTCATTCCCATAAAAAGAAATGAGAAAAAGGAAACAAGGACCAGGAATTACAGTGATCTGGTACTGCATATCAGTATTGGTTTCCCCCCCACGAGATGCTCTCCTCCTTTTCACCCCTGCCTGCTCCAGAGTCTCCATTGCTTTTATAGATTTAATTTGCTGTCTGTCTTTGTCTTAAATTTGTTTTGTTTTAAACTGGTTTTAACAAAGACTGTATTTAATATATTTTTAATAGGGGTTATTATTGTCAATTGTTGGGGTTTGTACATGGTTTTAACTGAAAGCCGCCTTGATTGTTACGGCAAAAGGCGGGGTAGAAATAATAATAATAATAATAATAATAATAATAATAATAATAATAATAATAATAATAATATCAGTACTTCTCAGTCTAACTGATAAAAAGGAACTCCTCACACCCCCGAAAATATATGCTAGGATCCAGTTCACATTGGCTCCAATTCTTTCTTAGTAAAGGCCGAGGCAGGCCACCCTAAAGGGCCAGCCTGGAGGTGGAGTTGGGGAGGGGTGACCACACTCTGGCCTCCCCGACTCCACCCTGACGCCGCATGGCATTAGGGTGCCTCGTTGGCACAAAAGAGCTGTGGCAGTGGCTCTAAGGGCGGCTTTTTGCCCTAACTCACTGTGGACTGGCAGCCCATGGCTGGTGCACTAGCACTGTTCATCACTTTGAGTAACACTGCTTTACATAGCTTTAAAAAAGCCTGCTTGCTACATAGTTTTTAGAAATAATGTGTGGGAAATAAATATGTGAACTTGTTGTCTCAAACATCTTTTTTCATAATTCTGAAAGAAAATATTTCTTAATCAATTTTCTCAATTTTTCAAGAACAACAAGGCTTCAAAAAAGGCTCTTTTCTTCTGGAGCTTCACCTCTCTAATAGTTCTCCTTTCAACTCATTTCCCCCAGGTAGAAATGTTTGTACCCATTCGGCAGAGGGAGCAAGCTGCCTCAGGTGGTGAGGCATCAGGAGTGGCAAATGATGTGTGTTGTGTGCCTTCGAGTTGTTTCTGACTTACGGCGACCCTAAGGAGACCCTATCATGGGGTTTTCATGGCAAGATTAGTTGAGAGATGTTTTGCTATTGTCATCCTCTGAGGTTGAGAGCATGCAACTTGCCCAAGGTTACCCAGTGGGTCTCATGACCGAGCTGGGAATTGAACTCTGGTCTCCAGAGTCATAGTCTAACAACCCAACACTCAAACCACTACACCACACTGACTCCACCAGTCTTTCTCCAGGACCCTTATTGGATCCTTGTTTCTGCCTCCCCTTCCTTCCCCTGCCTCACCTTGCCATTGTCTTGCCCACTTACTTGCCTGGTATTTCAGCTTCTTGCTGCCAGCAGTTGCTTACTTTCCGGCTTGCCTGCTTACTCTTGTCTGTGTTAAGGGAGATGAGGTGCAAGCCAAGGTTGGGGTTTGTTTAAACAAACAATAGTGTGTGTGTGTGTGGGGGGGAGACAAGGGAAGGCAAAGAAGAATACCAGACCTAGGAGGAATTGGAGGAGAATGTGACAGCAAAGATGGAGGCAGTAGCAGTACTTCTTTTTCTGTTTCAGGTGGGAGAGATTGGGCTGCCCCTGCCCACAGCCATTGGTATTCTGAAGCATACTACTTCTGATAATGGTCATCATATACAGCCATCATAACTAGTAGCAGCTGAAAGCAGCTCCTGCCTCTTTTGAGGGAGGTTTGGGTAACCCTGTGTTGTGTGCGTTCAAGTTGTTTCCAACTTTCACAGAGTTTTCTTGGCAAGTTTCTTCAGAGGGGGTTTACCATTGCTATCCTTTGAGGCTGAAAGAGTGTGACTTGTCCAAAGTCACCCAGTGGGTTTTCTTGGCCAAACAGGGATTCAAACCCTGCTCACTGATACTGAAAACCTGGATTCCCACCTCAAGGGATGCTGGGGGATGAAATGGATGCCCATTCCCTAACTCCCTGCCTGGGGTAGTCATGTTGGCCATAAAGCAAAATACAATACCATCCAAAATCCACAAATAGTGATACGTTTATTGGCCAGTGAAAATGCACAGAATAAATGATTGTCTTTTTCATCAGGCAAAGGTCTTAAAAATCAAATGGGAGTACTAGCTTAACTGAGAACAATAACATCTTGATGCAATGTAAGCATATGACTCCAACATAATCATTTTTCTTTCTTTCTCCTGTTTGATTTTTAACACCTTTGCCTGATGAAGAAGACAGTGGAGCTTTGGAAACTTGCATCATGTATTTTGTGCATTTTGGTTTGCCAGTAAAAGGTATCATTGTTTTGTGGAGTTTGGATGTTATTGTACTCTGTGATTTTATGGAAGTCACAACGTTACCCATTCTGATCCTGATTTGCAATTTGGTACCCTGAAACATGTTTGCAAGCAAACAGTTCTGAATACTGGAAGCACCTTAGGTTTCCTAGATTATGAGGGAAGGAAAGCAAACAAGATGTGTGGGCACAGAGATGTGAAAGGCCAAGAATGAAATGCTATGGTTGGAATGGTCCTTCTTTGAGATAGTTCAGAGTCCCTACAGTTGTTCATTTGTGGAATAACATCTGGTAGAACTGTAGCCTCCTCACACCCTAAAGTCATACTTGTTTCTTTCTTGGCAGCAAATACTGAGGCTATGAATAGCTGTTTGGTTATTTCAGTCCTCAGGAATTCTACTATGTATGTAATGATGATCTATCACTGCCTGGTGTCATTCTAAGTAAGATGTAGTGTATCAATGGAATGACTTGTCTTCATGAAAAGTATATTGCAGACATGACCCAGAGAGTGGGTGAGACAGGAAATGTCTGCATGTCCTCCACCCATCGTCCTGACTATCTCTTTCTTTAAATCTTGTGTTGTGAATAATCAAGCACCTGTAAAAGTTACTTCTTTGGATGCCCGCTCTCAGAATACTCTCTGCCAGCATGGCATTGGTCGGGTTAGCTGGGGATTTGGGCAGCTGTAGTCTAGAAAAGTATTCCCCCCTCCCCCCCAAATTTTGAAATAATCTGGTTGGTCCCCAGAGTGATTTGTCATCTCTGTTGGGAATGAACCAAATAATCAAATGATTGAACCAGAACCATGGGTTGTTGGGAATGAATCGTATGATCAGACTGGTAAATAACAACAATAAACGTAATGTCAATAGCGTATGCTCAAAATCTCTGATATAGGAAATAAGTAGATGTCTTCCCCTTCATAAACTAGAGTGAGCACTGCACTGTAGAAATGAGTGACAGTTTCAAAGGGTGCAGTGGCATAAAATGACGTATGTGTTTAACTTGTTTTGGATAGGATTGTTCTGATCATTCTGTTCAGTTGAGGATGCTCAGGGATGCTAGTTGAAAATGCTCAGGGATGACAACAGAAGTCCAAGTAGTGTCAGTGGCATGGAGTACCTTTGATTAACTGCAGACACTCCTGGACAGAAGTAGAGTGGCCACATTTATACATGCCCCAGTAATTTCTAGGCTGGACTGAATTTTATTGGGGATATGTTTGGTAGATTGTTTGGAAACAACTTTCTTACTAAATACAGCTGCTTGGTTACTATCTGGGACAGAGACTTGGGAAATGATTTCATCTGTACTGCACTTCATTGTGTTTTAGTCCATTACCATTACAATTCATACTTTGTAGTTACTTTTAAATATACCCATATTCTGGGTAGGCAATCACATATTTTCCAGATGCTTTGGACTACAAATCCCCTAAACACCAGCTAACACAGCCAATGTCCAGGGATTCTGGGTATTGTAGCTCAAAACATCTGGAGGACAGCAAGCTGGTCCTCTCAAATGGATTAAGGCCTGAGTGGACATCAAACTATTTGTTCACTCAGAACATTTCCAGAGCATCTCTTCTAGGTGTTCCTGGATGGTGACTGTGGACAGGGCTTTCTTTGTGATATTCTCACTAAATAATTCAGTACCCAAGGAAGCCTGTCTGCTTCTGCATTGATCTTCTTTTGGTACTGGTCATAGACCTCCCCACATTTTTTAACCATTTATTTTTTGACACTGAAATCTCTGACAGATGTTTTCCTTATTACTATTACTTTACTTCTTTTTATTCTAAACCTAGAAATGTTGAGTGAAGGGTATTGTAGAAATAAATAAATACAGGTTGCCATTAGGTTATACATTTTATTTCAACTAGGAAAGTAGCTTTTAACATGAGGAAGTCTTTCTAAATATAACCAACCGGATGTGGTGGCTTAAATGTTGGACTAGGACTCGGGGACATCAGGGGTTAAATCCCTGCTTGGCTGTGGAAATCCATTGGGTGATCTTGGGTCAGGCCAAACTCTCTCAGCTTCAGAGGAAGGCAACTCTCCTTGGGAAAAATTGTGTCACACAAGTCCTATTGCAATGTCACCATAAGTCAGAGCCAAATTGAAGGCACATAAAACCAACTCTTTCTGATTTTACTTAGAGGTGTATGGGAGACAGTGCAACATGGTTGGTTTGCCATTTCCTTCAGTAACAGAGAAGCCCATGATTATGAAGTTTTGCTCCAGTTCCCAAACAGAGCTTCTAAATCATATGTAGAAAATTAATTCATTACTTTGAACTCACTACTTTTTGCCAAAACTTTACAATGTGATGGCCTAAATCCTATTAATAATCCCAATTTGAGTAGACCATTGAATTAATGAGCTATATAGTGGGTCCTTGGTATCCACTGGAGATTGGTTCCAGGAACCCCCCTCCTCCAGATTCCAAAATCCATGGATACTCAAGTCCCATTATATAAAATGGCATAATGAGCTATATAGTGGGTCCTTGGTATCCACTGGAGATTGGTTCCAGGAACTCCCCTCCTCCGGATTCCAAAATCCATGGATACTCAAGTCCCATTATATACAATGGCATAGTAAAATGATGTGCTTTATATAAAATGGCAAAATCAAAATATGCTTTGTGGAACTTTTTGTGTGAATATTTCTGAACTATGGTTGATGAAATCCATGGATGCAGAATCTATGGATATGGAGGGCTGACTTTATATACATGTTGATTCACCATCCAATAATTCATTCAATGGGTGTACTCCAGTCGTGACTAACAAATAGATTTCAGACCAATATTTTCATCATTAAACATTCAACATCATTCTTTTTTTGGTAAAGTGGTGATTCCATTTGGCTGGTAGATTTTGCAGAGTTTGACAGGTTCTGGTAATTTTAAAATCAAAATTTAATGATTTGATTATGGATAGTTTAACTAACAGTTTAACTAACAAATTAATTAATTAATTAATTTTATGGTTCTCCCATAATTTTGAGGCTGAAGAATTAGTTCCATTTAATAATTGAATTGAATCTTAACAGTTTAATATTCACACATTGGCACTAATGCTAACATTTCCATGTTCTGATCCCAAGAGGGGTGACAGTGGCATGGGAAAGAGTTGCACTGTGGAGTTTTCCCACATGAGCTTAAGATTTGTGTCATTATACAGCAGCATGAGAAGGAGCCAAGCTACCATCAGAAGGGAATCCCTTTTCAGAGTGGGTAATAATTGATCCATGAACCACAAGCATCCCCAGCTCTTTGTAAGACTCCAATTAACAACACTGAACCCATCAGCAAATGGATGACACAACATTTTTTTACCCTTTTCTTCATTTTTTGCAATGGAAGGAGAGACTATGTCCTGCCAGTACTGCAGGACAAAATGGTGTGGGAGAGTCCTCTGGCATCTTGTTTTTCCAATCCATTGAGAAGTGGCACAGTTGCCATGAGATGTCAGAATCCACTACATTGGCGTGATTTGTAGCATTTGGTGAGGCTGCCAAGTTTCAGTGGCCACTGCTGAATTATAGCAGCCAAGGCTGAATTTCTGAAGAAGTGTGACCTTCATTGAGTTGAGGCATGTCCAATGCAGGTCCATCCATTGCTTCTGGGAAATTACCATGCCTGCTTTTGGGTCTGCACATCATTTTCTTAGTTGCACAAAGCCTCATTTACCAATATCATAGAAACTGCATAATTCAATAAGAGGTACCAGAAATGTTAGTTTAGGCTTTTGAATAGGATCTATCCAAAACAGATACAAGTTGTAGGGAAGCTCTAGGATTTGGGGGGCAGATTCAGTCAGTAGACACTGGCAAATTTGTTCCTGCAGTGAGAAAAAAATAATCTGCTTAGATGGAAGCAAGATGTTATGGGAACAGCCACATACTGAACAAGTAGTGCTAGACGGCACGTACAATGGTGCATGGCTGAATATGAGGGTTGGACATTTGGCTGGCAAAGTGATCCTGCTCTGACCTTGAGAAGTACTTAGTTCTCAAAGGAGGATGACTGTCTGCACTCAAGCTAAAGTGGCCAATCATTATTCAGTGGGTACCAAGTGCCAGGCCATTAATCGGAGATGAACTAAAAGGACGTTAATGAGGATGTAATGGGACTCTCTTACAGTTTCCTAATTAATTTATGCTGTGCCACTTGAAAGGGGCCATGGCTACTCTTATCTTGCTGTCTCATATGCTATTAAACAAAAATGTAAATATGCGTTGTGTGGACTGTTTATCAAAGAGATTCTCCTAACATACAGCATCTCTTTCTTTCTCTCTTCCCCCACCCCACCCCTTTGATGGATTTGGACAACAACTCTCCTCATTCCCAACCAGCATGGCTGACTATTGGGAATGATGGGGTTTGTAATTAACCACAACTGGATGGATGCTGGTTTCAGGAAGGCTGGACTGCAGAGTAGTGGTAACAGACAGTGATTAAATGGTAATTTTTAGTGGACCCTCCCAGAAGAGAGGAGAAATTTTCCATGTTGGTGACTGTAGTAGCCTGTAACTAGGGGTATATTCACACTACATAATTACTGTATACCACTATATTCCACTTCAGGGGCAACAACCTCTGGAATCCTAGGATTTGCAGTTTAGGGAAGTGTGTTTAGAATTACAGACTACATAGTTCAGGATTCCCTAGGATGGAACCATGGCCATTAAAACAGAATGTTTGTTATGGTTGTGTGCCTTCAAATCTCTGTCATAGAGTTTTATTGGCAAGAGTTGTTTAGAGGAAATTTGCCATTGCCTTCCCCAGTGGGTTTTATAGCCAAACTGGGAATTGAACCCTGGTCTCCAGAGTCATAGTCCAGCACTCAAACCACAATGCTATGCTGGCTCTAGTTTATTACAGTGCTGTAAAAGGATCCCAGAACCAAAAGACAAATATGAATCACAACCAGCAATAGGAAAAGTCATTTCTTTGTACTACAGTTCCCTGTATTGTCCAGCTAACATGGCAATAGCCATGCTAGTTGGATTTTGGGATGTTGTAGTCCACGTTCTGATCAAAGTGCATATAGTGATGACAAATGTAAGAAGAATCCTAATGAATTAAATGATAGGCCAAGCTAATCCAGCAGCCTTTTCCTCCACAATGAACAACCAGCTGTTTGTGGGAAGGACATGAATACAAAAGCGCCACCCTACATGTAAAACAGTTGGTATTGAGATAGGTGCATAGTCCCTCTGAACCTGGAGAAAATACCTAGCTGTCACAATGAGCAGCTGTAGTCTCGTAGTCTTATCCTTCATGGATTTGTCTGTTGTCAACAAATTTCCCCAGTATGCTTAGTTTGGCAAAGCTCCACTGTGATACCCCTTGTCAAATGACAGAGACAAGAAGCTTCCATGCCTCCCATGTTTGGGTTGATCTTCCTGGACCTTTTAAGAATGAAGATATTTTTTAATGACAAAAGAAGGAACTAATGTTGCTACTGACATGCTTTATAATGTGCCTGTAAGGAGAATTATTGATAATGATTTTTGAATCTTGAAAGCAGAAAGATGTGGGACAAATTAAAAATTGTGCTATTTTATCTTCCTAATTTGACTCAGTACTCCTCCCCCCTTCTGCTTTGCACTTTCCTTTTTCAAGCCATGACAAGCTCTGAACATAGGCTATTCACAAGGAAGCTAACACATTTGTCTTCTATGGCATGGCTTGCAGGCAGAAAAGCTAAGTGAAAAGTTAAAGAGAAATCCTGTATGTGTCTACTCTCAAGTAGTCCTGCTGAGCTAAGAATAAAATGGTAGTAATATTAGTGACAGAATTTATTGCATGTGAAAAAGTACATTAAAATGATGCTTGGTATGTGTGCATGTTACTGGTATTGTGTGCCATGAAGTCATTTCCAACTTATGGTGCCCCTAAGGCAACCCTATCATGGGATTTTCTTGGCAAGATAAATGTGTGAGTATGTAAATGCCCAAATACTATCTATATATGTAAGTATGTATATAATATTATCATATTTACATACTCATGCATATTTATTTTGTTTAATCAATGTATATACATGTTATGTGGTGTTGTATAGAAAAACTAACAATAGTTAAAATGATGGAAGAGAAGCATTAAATGAATCAAGTTATAAATGAAAAGTTTTTATATTTTAAATATTAAAAAGAACCCAAGCAATAATTAAAACACAAAGCATTATGTAATAACCAGTTAAAACATTTTGTATTTGTTTATGTATCTGTATCTGTGTGTGGATAGACAGATAATAGCAGTTGGGCATGTGTTTGGCATGGTTGGCTATTGTTATCTGTTTATTATTATGGCAACCTATCAAATAGATTCTCTTTGTACAGATTGTAAAAATCAAGTACAATGTAATTCAGTCCAAATTCAGCATAAATAAAACCTGACCCATGCTCCCCCCACTGTGCAATTAATAACAGCTGACACGCAGGTCACAGAAGCAAAACCATCATAGGCCATGAACAGAAACTAACCATTGGAACGCAAGTATTCATTTTAATCATAATAAGTAGCCGTTATCTTCTATCCCACACACTGCTGTTCAGTGTTTGAAAGATGCTCATAGTTCAAAAATGCAGTGGTTGGGAAAATTACATTTTGGACATGGATGGACTGGGAGGTTGCAACTCTAAATTCTGGTCAGGTGTTATCTAGATTTCCCCAGGAATAACATTCTTCTTGTAATTTTTCCATTTCAGAGCTGTTTTTTTTTTAAAATGATGGTATTTCTGAAAGTAGTTGAAAGCCAGATGGCAAGGAAAAAAAATTTCATCACCTAATTCTGGCAGAATAGCCAGCAAACTGTCATTTTGTAGTACCAAGTACTCAGTAGCAGTAACCATAATGAATGTATGAGACCTGTAAGAAGCTAAAAATAATGTTCAATTGAAAGGTAAATGACTTCAAAGATTCAAATCTGGTGCAAAAAAAAGGGAGGATCCCTTTGAGTCATCTTCATCTTATCTCAAGATAGTTTCATATAAGTGTTTTCAGACATGGTATAGTCCTCACATGGGTGCTGTAGCATCTGTATCTCTCTTTACATAGGTACTTTGACAGGAGTTGTTGCCACCTTCTCTATAGTTGCAACCAAGCCCAGTGTAAAGCAGGCATGGGCAAAGTGCAGGCCAGGGACCATGTATTGCCCCACAGTGCTGTTTTTGTAGTCCATAAAAGAGTAACAATCACTCTTTTAAAACAAGCTGAAGGGTCACTTGCACTATTTAACATAAAAAAATACCAATTTTGCAAAATCAAAAAGGAACCCTACTGTTTTGTTGGGCATTTTCGTAAGCATTTTGGCTGTCCACGTGGCCTCCAGAAGGTCCAGGGTCTGAAAATTGTTTCCCTGACCTGTGGCCCATCCACACTATGCTGCTATAGTGGCATGGCAACATGCTCTGGAATCTTGAGGATTTATATTTTAGGAAGGGATCTTTTGGATTCTCAACCAGAGTGCTCCAGTGCATCACTGAACTGCAAAACCTAGGATTCCGTAGGATGTCACCAGGAAAATTAAAGTGGAATATATCACTATAATTTTATATTGTGAATGGGCTATTGAGTTAATAGGTCCACTCTAGTTAGGACTAACAATTGGATTTAGGCACAGGGTTGCTGTTTGACACCATCAAGCCTGTGATGCTCTTCTGTTTATTCTTCAGTGGTAGAATCCTGGCTGATACAAGATCTCCCATTCCTTATACTGGAGCAGGAAAGTACAAGTGAGGGTAGAAGGGGCTCCTATGAAAGGTTTTCAAATGGGTGTCTGATTGTTTTCCTCTTTCCTCCTCTTCCCTTTTCCCTTTTTCGTTCTTGTCTTTATGCTGTAAGGCTGCAGGGAGGAACTGTCTCATTTTATTGATCTTATATAAAGACAAGAACCTTTTTGACTGAGGACTGAGTAGCTGTCGTTGTGTGTGATATGGATGTAGAGAATGCAGTAAAACACTTGTAAATAAATAAATGTAAATGTAGTGGGCCCTTGATATCTGCTGGGGTTTGGTTCCAGGACCCCCCGTAGATACCAAAATTCATGGATGATCAAGTCCCATTAAATATAATGGCATAATAAAATGGTGTCTCTTATATAAAAGGGCAAAATCAAGGTTTGCATATGAGAATTTGTATATTTTTTAAGTTTGTTCAAGTTGTGGATGCCTGAAGCCTTGAATAATAAATCCATGGATAAGTAGGGCTGACTGTAAATAGTACAAGAACTCTATGACACCTTGAATGTAAACAACTCCATGTTCTGTATGTAAAGAATTCCCAAATTCTGTGACTTTTGTACATATTTATTTATTTATTTATTTATTTATCTTATAGCCCACCTTCCTCCTAGAAGTGCAGCTCAAGGTGACTCACAACAAAGTTGAAACAGGTACAGACAAAAACAGACAAAAAGTTATAACACTAAAACACACTTATAATGTGAAACCATTATTCCGTTTTAAAAAAATCACAGTACAAAGGCACCAATCCATTAAAATCCTCTTTACCAGCAGGCAATTAGTTGCTGAAAGCCCACTTGAATAAAAAAGGTCTTTGCCTAACAGCCAAAGGATAACAGGGAGGGAGCCAGCCTAGTCTCTCTTGAAAGAGAGTTCATTCTTGCCCTGCTCTAACCGCAGGCTGATTATCCAGAACCATTTTCTAAAAAGAAGATGAAAAAGATGTTCTCTATTTTCTATCTAATTTTTATATGTGAGCAGCTCCTGCTGCTTCATTGGTCTGTTTTGTAGAGTAAAGGAGTTTGGCAGTAATTTGAAGCTAAAGCCATATAAGCCTTTTGCAAATGGGCTGTTTATCACAAATCTAATTTTCATATCTCTGCCTCTTCTCGGGAAAATTTCTTAATTGTGTTATGCCCTCCCTTTCCCCTTCTGTAGTTTTCACTTTTTAACTTTGGACTGTCATTCCTCATCTCCGCATCACAGTGACTGCAGGCTCTGCTTCGTAATGGGTGGGTTTTCTCTCAACTTGAAGAGATTTAGAAGGGTTAGGCAGACTGGAAAAAAGCCCTAAATGAGATTTTTGATGAATTATCGCGCTGCATGAAAAACTTGTATTATTCTCTTTTAGCTTGTTAAAATCTTTTCCGATCTATCCATCCCTTCATTTCCCTCAGAAATTTTCTTAATACCTTTCTGGGCTGAACCAAGACATTTTGCTACCTAAGACAGAAGAACAAATGATGCTCCCACGCTGTCAAGGTTCATTGTAGCCAGCAGAGATCCAGCAGTAGTTCCCATGGCTGGGAGTGGTTAACCCAGTCTGGGTTTTAGTCTAAACATTAGAAGAGTTACCCAAGTTTTTAAACATATTTGGAGGTTAAATTCGGCACCTTAGACTACTCCTCAGCTACAGTCACAGTCAGTGTGGTGCAGTAGTTTGAGCATTGAACTAGGACTCCAGGAGACCAAGGTTCAGTTCTTTGGCCATGGAAAGTCAGTGAGTGACCTTGAACAAGTCATATTCTCTCAGTCCCAGAAGAAGACAATGGCAAACCTCCTTTGAATCAGTCTTGCAAAATTAACAAACTAACCAGCCACCTAAGGCAGGGTCACTATAAGACAACATTGTTTTGAAGATGGATAACAGCAACAGCTAAATTCCTTAACAGAAAATTAAGAGGTGACATGATAGCCATGTTTAAATACTAGAAGGGACTGTAAAAAACTGACAGTGGAATATGCTGCCTTGGAGTGTGGTGGAGTGTCCTCCTTTGGAGGTTTTTAAATAGAGTCTGGATCAGGGGTAGGCAACCTTTTTGAGCCGGGGGCCGGGTTGCTGTCCCTCAGACAATTGACGGGCCGAAGCACCATAAATAAATAAATAAATAAATAAATAAATAAATAAATAAATAAATAAAAATTAAAAAAGAATTTAAAAATTAAAAAAATGCATGCACACTCTCTCAGCCCCAGAAAAGCCATGGCAAAACCCCTGTGAAGATTTTGCCAAGAAAACCCCAAGAACAAGTAATAACAACAATAATCAATATCATCATGGGGGGGCGGCGGCGGCAGGACCGGTTTGGGGCCGGTCCAAAGGCCTTGCTGGGCCGCATCCGGCCCCCGGGCCTTAGGTTGCCTACCCCTGGTCTGGATGGTCATCTGTTGGGAGCTCTTTGATTGTGTATTCATGCATGATGGGGAATTGGACTGGATGACGCTTGTAGTCTCTTCCAACTCTATGATTCTGTGATTCCAACAAACCTCCAAGTAGATTTAACCATGTCACTGACATAGGCCACCATGTTATTTGGATACCTGAGGCAGAACATTGTACAACTGGCTCTGCCTTTTCTGTGCTGTAAAAATGCAGCAAAGATCAATAATCTTATCTATCCAGATAATCACTGCCACATTTCTGAATAGTTGTCCTTGTGTGTGATATAGGCTTGAAAAATATTCATTGAATTTCTCATACTCAACAAAAAAGATGGCGTACCAAGAAATTCCTGGCTTTCATGAGGATGCTCCAATGTGAGAACAGAACCATGAGTGCTTTGCTTTTCATTGAGGTTTCTGCAAGTAATGGAGTAGAGCAGGGGTAGGCAAACTTTCCCCTTTAAAGGCCGAGGGACTGCAGCTCTCAGAATCCCAGGAGCTATTGGCCAACATGGGACTATTGGCCAACATGGCTGAGGCTTCTGGGAGCTGAAGTCCCTCGGCCCTTAAAGGGGAAAGGTTGCCTACCCCTGGAGTAGAGTTTCTGCACAAAAGCACAATCTTTTCCTTTTGTGAAACAAAGCACACATGTGCACTCACCCACACAAACATAGGAGGACTGGCTGATGGAAAAGATGAAAAATCTAATGAAACATAATAATTGATAAAGACGATAATAATTTTGTACAATTAAGTACCATAGTTTTGCATGATGTACTCTCTATGCAAAAATAATTCTCTAAAATACAAAAATTCTTACTGGAAAAAGCAAGAAATATCTCACAGTTTCACAAGGGAGAAGAAAAAAAATGTATAGTTTCTCATTCTCTTCATGCAAAAATGAGACAAGCAAGGATTTATGTCTGGAATATGATTTTTTAAAAGCCAGGTTCTTTAAAAAACAAAACAAAAACCTTCTAAAATTGTTAGGCTGTCAGCTTTCTGCATCCCGGGAATATAATGGCCATTTTGTTTCTGCTACTGTTGCAAGCAGCTGCTGGTACTAAGTAATGATTGCGGTGCTAAGCCCCTAAATGTAAGGAATTTGTGATAAAACTGCTTCTAGTACCCAAACTTGCTGTGAGTAGTTACTTGTCCATTAGGAGCAAGGCTAGAAAAGCGATTAATAATCATTAAAAAAAACCTGAGAAAGCTGAAGAAAAAAGTATTCATTGTGTCAACTGGTATTATAAATAAGCTTTACAATTATGTCTTGCCACCAAATGTCAGGACAGCTCAGATCATGCAATTAAGTAATTTTCTATCTGGTTTCTTTATATTGCAGAGATTGGACTAAATTTCTAGCAGGTGGTATACACCACTCCACTTCCTGGGCATTTTTTAAGTGACCCTTTTCTTGATGAGATGATTGCTTGTATGACAACTGGCAATTACTTTCTTTTCAAGACCTGGGGTGCCTATTAAGAGATTAGATGGCCTGGAGATATGCTAGTATATTATGAGGTGTACATACGCTGTACAGCTATTGTGAATTGTAGTTTGGCTGTGTTTATAGACATATGTATTATTTTCTATAGGTATGAGACAGATCATTTCAAGATCAGTATTCTATATGCCTATTAAATGTGACATTTTTTGTTTTAAGAATATAAATGTTAATTCATAGATATCAAAGTGCAGTAAGTTCATTACCAGGGCAGGCACTTTCTTGGAAGCAAAGATGGAAAAGAAATTGGTTGCATCTCCCAGGTTGGGTGGTGCCAATGTTATATCATGTTGTAGCAATTTGAGCATTGGACTAGGACTCTGAGAAAGCAATGTGCAAAACCTAGCTCAGCCACAGAAACCCATTGGGGGGGGGGGGAGGACAATTCACACTCTCTAAGCCTTAGAGCAGGGGTAGGCAACCTTTCCCCTTTAAGGGCCGAGGGACTTCAGCTCCCAGAATCCCAGGAGCTATTGGCTGACATGGGACTATTGGCCAACATGGCTGAGGCTTCTGGGAGCTGAAGTCCCTTGGCCCTTAAAGGGGAAAGGTTGCCTACCCCTGCCTTAGAGGAAGGCAATGGCAAACCACCTCTGAACAAATCTTATTAGATTTCTGGCAAGAGCCAGCATGATGTATCAGTTTGGATTTGGATTTGGGAGATCAAGGTTCAAATCCCTGCCCAGTCATGAAAACTCACTGGGTGATCTTAGGTAAGCCACACTCTCTGTGCCTCAGTTGAGGACAAAAGCAAACCCCCTCTAAACAAATCCTGCCAAGAAAACCCCATGATAGGTTCAACTTTGTTGTTGTTGTGTGCTTTAAATTGTTTCCAACTTTTGGTGAGCCTAAAGCGATCCTATCATGGGGTTTTCTTGGCAAAATTTCAGAGGAGTCTTGCTATAGCCTTCCCATGAGGCTGAGAGCATGTGACTTGCCCAAGGCCATCCAGTAGGTCTCAAAGCTGAGCTGGGAATCAAACCCTGGTCTCCAGAGTTGTAGTTCAACGCTCAGACCACAACTTAGAGTCGCCAGAAGTCATAAATGACTTGAAGACAAACTACAGCAAACAATGGGGTCATCATAAGTTAGAGTCGACTTGAAGGAACATAATGAATTTTTAAATTACTTTTAATTTGATTGATTGTTGATTTATACCTTAAATTTGACATGTTTTAAATGATGTAAGCTTTTGTTTGTGTCTGTTTTATTTTTTGTGAGACACCTGGGGTCCTCCTACACTGCACAGTGACAATGGTATGATTTCACTTCAACTGTCATGGTTTCATCCTGTGGAAACCTGAGGACTGTAGTTTAGGGAGGGGTAGTCCCAGTTCTCAGTAGAAAGAGCTCTGATTCCTCCCCAAACTGCAAAGCCCAGGATTCCATAAGATGTTCCCATGGCAGGTAAAATGGAATCATAGCACTGTTAACTGTGTAGTGCAAAATGGTCTCTTAAGCCTTAGTGCTGTGGAAAAAGAAATAGATAAGATGGTGATGATGATAGAGATGATGATTGAAAAGGGGAATGCATAATTTTGCACATGCTTGCATCTTCCACTATTGCGTGTAATTTCATCAGCAGTTTAACAGCAGGCGTGCAGGGTGGCAAGGAGTCTAAGCATGCATGGCAGTTAATCTTCTCTCGTGAGCATTTACCAAGCAGTTGCTACAAGTCACTGCCAAAAGCAACTGTGCTGCATAAGGAGAGATTTGTGTTTTTAAAATTTATCCTGGACTCACAGTTTAATCATTCTGCCCACCATATGTCTGCCTTCCTGTGTCCAGTTTGAGTGTCTTGCAGTGAGATCTATGCCTAAAAGGAAGCTGCTGAAACAATTCCGGTTATTTAATAATCCCTGCATTTCAGTTGCTAAATGTGTGTATATATAGTACAATGTGTGAGATGCTTAATCCAACCCTGGAAATCTGAATTTGAGATGGGAAGAATCAATCCAGTTTACGGTAGAAGGAAGGAGTCATTTTGCAGTAACAGCTTTAGTTTCCTGTACCAACGAAAGGATTTAAGTAACATGCACACAATCTGGTTGATATGCATATGGTGTGCAACCAGTGATGGAATTCAGATTATCAGAATCTTTGGCCCAGATTTGGTTTTTGTTACTAATCTAAGTGACAGATATTGGCCACTGCAGAACTACCACCTGCAGCCAAGGGTACATAGGACCCACTTCCTCATGGTGCTTTGACTTCTTCATCCATTTGTACAGAGCCAGCCCAATGTATTTTGCTGCCTGAGCTAACTTCCATTCCAGAAGCTGACTGGATTGGCAGTTGAACTTATTTCAACTTTGAAAATAAAATAAGATCCTCCAGGCCAGTTTGAGAGGTGCAGAATAAGCTGGTGGCACACATATAGCGTTGGCCTTCAAGAGAGAGAAATGAAAATGGGGCTCAGGAAGAACAACTGAGGAGCTGCCTGATGGTAGGGCTGGCCCTGCAACTCTATCTTGCATGTAAATAACACAATAATGGGAATTAAAACAATCATGTGAAATGCCTTAGCTCTTGTCAGCTGAGTATATTATGTATGTACCAAACACAGCACGGAAAAAGAGCTCTACAGCTTCTTCTGGATTTAAGTTATAGAGGTGGTGTGGAAATACATGTAAATGGAAATAAAGAAAAGAAATGTGAGTTTTGAGTGAGCAAGTAGTGGAATGAAGAGTTGCCCAAACATTTCCATCTCTGCCATTTTTTTGCCTCCCCTCATCTTAGGATATTGAAAATATGAACAATAAAGACTTTTGGGGGCCCTGTGTGGAGAACACTGTTCTTTGGGAAATTAGGAGGGTGTGATTTGAAAGGCACAACTGGCAGATAAGGCTTTCTCTCTTCACCATCACAATTTCTCTCCCTGAAATCCTTCCAGAGGATACTTAACATTATTTTAAAAAGAACCAAATTCCAGTATTCAGATGCTATTATGTGCAGTTTTCTTGTCACATGGAACTAGCTCCTGTACTAACAGGCAGAATCTGAAAGCTGCTTGACTGACGTCCCCTCTGAGTGTGCTTGGAATACGAATATGGAAAAATCATTCACTGAAGTGAATTCTGTTCTTCTCAATTTTAAGACTTCCTTTGGGCCTGGATTTATTAAATAACATCACAATTCTTTTGGCATACAAGTGTAATATTGCTAACTGCTACCCATTAGCAGGAGAGCTACATTCAGTGACAACCTCTGTGTTTCTTTATGGGGTTATAGTGATAGATTAACTCTTTTTTTTGTTATTCTGATAGGAATTTAGTGGGATCTGTCATTGCTTGTTTTATGCACGCAGACTGTTCTGAAATGAGTATATTGTAGCTGGGCTATTTTGTTGTGCTGTGCCACAGTGGCCTTGATGGACTCAACTGATTTTTGTCCTTTTCAGGCAGATGTTTCACTTGAGAGCACTTTGCTCCCTTTCCCTCCTTACCTTTTCATGTGCTCTCCATTTTTGTATTAGCCTTCTGGGACAGCACATTACATTCTACGCTTCTGCCAGCCTACTGTTCACATCAATAAAATAATAGATCCTTCATGTCTTGCTCTTCAAGACATGGTATTGCAGACTTGGATATTGACTACAGTCAATTTACAAGGTGATGCATTCAGGGCATGATTGACTTTTTTATATACACTGGTCCAGAACAGACATGTGAAAATGTCAGCTACCTGAAATTGTTTAGAAATCTTTTTTCCTCAAAAAATATCAGTCATTGTCCTGTCCATGAGTTTGTATAGACTGCTGTTCTATTTGTCTTTCTGTTTGTCAGTTTCTTTCATGAAATACATTAGTCAGGCTTTAAAACAGCACTAAAATATTGTTCTGTCCAGTGGTGGGCAATCTCTTTAGGCTGAAGGGCTAAACTGGCCACCTGAATACCTTCAGGAGGCACAACTTTCTCTTGCTGATGTTTTTTATATGCAAATTGCTTGTGGAGCTGTCTTACAATGATTCTTCTGAATGTTTAGCCCCTGCTGGATGAAATCCAAGGCCCATCTATTCTAATATTCTTGTTCCTACAGTGCCCAGTCAGATACTATGGGAAGCCCACAAATAGAACATCCATTCATAATTTCTTACTGTTTATATTCTCTAATACCTGGTATTGATAGGCATACTTCCTTTGAGAATGAAGGTAATAGTCAGATGTCTTATCTAGTAGTCTCCAATAGCCTTGTACTTCACAAAGAGACCTAATCCCCATTTAAAGCCAACAAGTATGTGACAATCCCTACAACCTGGGCTTGCAGATTCCATAATGTGTCTGTTCATCCATTTTGCTAGTCAGAATTTTACAGCTTAATTGGATTGTCTTGTATAATGTGACAGGGAGACAAATTCCTGTGTACTTTCTCCAGTAATGTTGCCAGAGGGAAAGCTGGAAAGAGCTCCTGTATCTTTAACAGTTGTGTAGAACATAGAATGCCATCAAAGTGTTGCTTGTCACACAACCAGGTAACAAGCAACATCTGCTAAATTCTTGCTTCTTCACAGCCATTAAATGTACAAGAATGCTGTCCACTTTTCACTCTGTCAGCCCTGTTCTCCAAAAAAAAAAAAAAAAAGACACAAAGGATCATGTGGTACATTCATCCTATTTATTTTGTGGAATGAAATGTGAGGTTGCTGAAATACAAGCCATATTTCAGAGTCACAAATACAATCCCCACGTCAAAGCATTCAAAGTAGGAGAGCCGTTGAAAATTGTCTTGTCCAAACAAATTGTATCTTTTATGGAATTGTACTTTTGTATTGTTGGGTCTGTTATGATTGTTTTTAATGGAAAAGGTCACACTGTGAAACTACTAATCACAGCAACTGACTACATGAGAAACAAAAATGCTGAACTGAGCAATTGACCATCTAGATCATGTCCACTTTGTAACATCTCCAGCATAATGCACATAATGGAAGCAAGAAGAGCATCAAGGGGAAAAGGAGGTATCTTTTTCTTCTGGATACACCCTGGTGCCAATAGCGTGAGATCTGTTTTACATATTAAAATTCCTGCATCGAGAGAACTTGAAAAATTACCTTTTGGGCTACAGCGCCCAGGATCCTGCCGCTAACATATTGTCCCAAAAAGTTACATAATGGATAGGACCAGTCATTCATCAAAGATCATTTGCACTGCCTACATCTCAGTCATCCTCACAACTGAAGTGCAGAGATGCCTTTGATGAGATGTGAAGGTCTTCCAGGTTAAAGGAAATTGCAATTATAGATACAATAGCTAATTTAAATTGCTTGTTAGCCATTTTGGCTTCTGAAATCAAACCAAACTAACAATAATATTTTTAAAAAGAAGACCAGCCATTCTGTTCTATTTTTGTAATTTAACATCTGTCTCAATGTATTTCTGACAAAGGCAGCTCTCAATAAACAAATCACCATTTATGACTGAAACTTCTGGTTGCTTTCTGTGAAAACAAACAGCCTGCAGGGTTTTCTTTTGTGTTTGCACCACTATGTTTTGATAACATTGTGGTGATTGTAAACTATGACCTTTCTAGATGAGTGTGGTTGATATTCCCCTTTGAAGCAAATGGGAAATATGTGAAACACACAGAGGAGGCAGTGGAGGAAAGAAGAGTAATATAGGGGGGTTGCAGACTGCCAGAAATAGTGCAAATTGAGTCCACTTTTAGGGTTAAGGTTAGGATTAGGGAATCATGGGAACTGTATTTTATTGTGGCACCAGAGCTCTCTGACAGAGAAGGCTCAATGTCTCAGAAAAAAAACAATTCCCATGATTCCCTAGCAGTAACCCTAACCCTAAAAGTGGACTCAATTTGCACTATTTCTGGCAGTCTGCAACCCCCCATACTCACTGTGACTATGATGCTACTTTGGATGAAGAAAGGTACTACTGATGAACAGATGAAAGCTAAGGCTGAACTTAGAACAGTTAGGATATTCAGGGTTTTGTAAATAATAAATAATTGACAGATTAGGGCAAACTAGGTTTGGATGAAGCCCTCCATTAAATTTTCCATTAAAACCCTGGTCTCCTAAAGTGAAAATGTTTGCTTTGCCTCACTGAAAAGTGACATTGTATGGACCTTATCACATGGAGTCTAGAGCAGAGCTAATCCAAAGGGTA
>CM034708.1:190977970-190996354 GCA_020142125.1 Phrynosoma platyrhinos | reverse complement strand
AGACAATAATGCTGGGAAAAGTGGAGGGAAGTAGGAAGAGTGGAAGGCCACTTGCTAGATGGATGGACTATATTAAGAAGGTCATGGCTATTAAGGGGTTGCAGGAATTGAGCAGAGCAGTGGAGGATAGAGGGCCTTGGAGATGTCTCATTCATAGGGTACCATGAATCGAGATTGACTTGAGCGCAGTTAACAACAAAACCAGTAATGGAACACTTTCAGGACTAGCACATTATTTCATTAGGCCAAACACTGTTCCCATGAAACTATCAAATATTTTATTATGATTTATTTCATTACCATCAAGTATACTTAATGCCATGGAGACAAAGTGCTTCCTAACTTCTAAAAATAAGATAGAGTGAAGTTAACACCATGCAGCATGGAGCCAGAAAGGTGGCTATGTAAAATAAATTCCCTAAACAAAGGAACTGCCTAGTAAATTATAGCCCAGAAGGTAAATTACCTTGAAAAATGTAAAGGCCTCTAAAAATAGTGCTTCCAAAAATAAGAGAGAGAGGAAGGGAGGAGAGAGAGAGAGAATGCCATTATAGTGTTGCTACAGTGATGTTAAAATCAAATGTTTGTTGATATTTGGCACTCTGTGGAATTGTCTTGATACCTTCCATGGGGATGAATCAATTTTTAGCATTTCAGCTTTGTGCCATCACATTGCCCCTTTCCTCTTGTTTCCTGAAATGTTACTCACTTTCTTGATACCAGGAGGACAAATGAAGTTGCAAGGCCATAAAATGAATTGATCATTTCTTCCCAGTTAACTCCCATCTACAAGGCATTCAACCCTTAGCTAGACTAAGGTTGATAGATAATAACAAAGTAGACCTCTTGAGATCTTTATTGATATTTCCTGCAGACAGATCACCTTCAGGCAGAATATATTGGATAAATCAGAGCAATTTCATTTTTGGCTTCAAACTTCACTAAGTTGAGAGGTGAGGGTTATTTTTTTTTAAAGGAAATCTCTGGTGATATATAACAAAATGGAAGTGAGGAGACTGCCACCAGTTTAGAGGATTTGGCCAGCTAGATTATTATTGTAAATATACTTTGTGGATGACAGGGGCTCGTGTGGCATTTTATTATATGTTTGGGGTGAAGAGGAAGTAAAGAACAGAAAGAACCACAACATGGTGGTAGAGACATGAGAGATGGTGGTGGTAAGAGGATTGTTTTGCAACTGGAGAAGGGGGGGGATGGATGTTGCTTCCCCCTTCCAGAGTTGTTTCGGTGAGTTTGAAGGTAATGTTTTTCGTAGAATCATAGAGTTGGAAGAGACCACAAGGGCCATCCAGTCCCATCTCATGCCATGCAGAACTCAGAATCAAAGCACCCCAGATGGCCATCCAGCTTCTGTTTAAAAGCCTCCAAGGAAGGAGACTTCATCACTCTCTGAAGGAGGATGTTCTACTGTCAATCAGCTCTTACTGTCAGAATTTCTTCCTAATGTTGAGGTGGAATCACCTCAACCTTTTGAAGAAGACATCAGTAAATGGGAAGAGTGTGACCATCCAGTGATCTGTTCTTGGATGAGGGAGCTGACCTGAGGCATATTATAGAAAGCGGTTGAGATAAGAGACTCTTCCCAGATTATCAATGGTTCAACAGGAGCAATCACTCCAGGCATTTCATAGGCTGGGTGCCCAGTTCTGAAGGAAAAAAGTAAAGCTTGTTTCCTCTTCCTTCCAGTTACTTTCTGGACCTCCTTATTGTCATTAACATTTTGTCAGTTGCTTGAGTAGTTGAGTAAAACTGCATTAGGTCAGGCTGTTCGTTTCAGCAATGTTTCAGGTCTAAAAATGGTTTTAGACATGATTCTTTTTATTTTACTATTTAATTTCAATGCCACATGGAGTAGCTCAGACGTGTGCACCAAGAGGACAATGTTTTGAGAATGTGTGTGTGTGTGTGTGCATGCGCATGCATGCCTTCAAGTTGCCTGTCAACTTATGGTGACCTCATGGATTTCACAGGATTTTCTTAGGCAAAGAATACGAGGTGGTTTTGCCAGTTTCTTCCTCTGAAATATAGCCTACTGAACTGGTATTGATTGGTGGTCTCCCATCCAAGGACTGAACCTGCTTAGCTTCTAAGATCAGATCTGGTGCCTTGAGTATTTAGGACATTACATTCTAGGACAACTTGGAGTGCACACAACAGCAGTTACTTCTAATAGTTCAACTGTCTTTGTAAATACTTTTGGGTTCATGGAACCATAACTAATTTATTTTTTCTTAAAAGCTGAGGCACCACTTGCTTTCATGAAATTTGCACAAAAACCTCCCACGGTGTAAAAGCTTATCAAAAGCAAGAAGAATATATTTGAATTGTTTTGATGTTGCGTGTGAGAATGAAATAAGCAAAGATTCACCTAAGCCAAAGACACTCCAATAACTAGAAGAAGTCTGAAGCATCCCCACTTCTGTTTTAAAACTGAGGACCCACAAACTCTGTTCACTCATTCTCACACAGGTGTTTCCTGGCATGTGAGTGGATGGGGCTGTACTCATTGTTTCTGGTTTTTTGTTTAGAATGGGGAAGGGGGAGGAAATATTTGGACTATAACACCCAGAATCTCTTAGCCAACAGAATGACATGGTGGCCCCTATTCCATGTACAAAAAAGGCAACTAGACTACCATTTGTGGACTTGAAAATACTTAATAACAGATTCGTTATTATGGCCAACTTGGTTTGGGGATTCTGGGAGCTATGTACAAAAGGTAACTTTCCCAAGCTCTGTTCTAAATCACATAGGATGTCTTTGCAAGTGTGAAAATGGTAATGCAGCTCAGAAGGCAAGCTAATGAGGGCACCCTCATTTTTCCAAAGTAATTAGTAATTAGTTTTGACCGAATTGTCCTTTACATTCCTAATTTATCTCATATGTTGTAAATTTGAACTTGCTGGGTCTCTGGACTGTAATAAAGTGTTGTAGTTGTTGTAATTACATGAAGGGAAATGAACAGGGCTACAGAAATTAAGAGCATTTTTAAAGAAATCTTGATTTCTAGATTTCAGTAAATGGATCATGGCCTGTTTCAACAAATTTTTATATATTTATATTCTTTGCAGTCCCTCAGTAATGCTGGTGTAAGATGGCATTGCATGGCACTTAGCGGCATTTGGAAGCCGTCACTGCAGCTCTTAGGAATTCATTCTCAGTTCCAGGAGTCATAGGAACAGAATGTGTCACAGTGTTACTTCCTTTCTCCTAAGTTAAATAAATAAAAAACAAGCAACTGGTCAGTTGCCAAGCGCATTAACATTTTTGCTATTACATTAAAAAGCACACCCATCTAAAACATGTACTAATAGCATCTGTGCCAATAGAATCAGTGCACCTATAGGGGTAGTGTGAATGATCAATAAGTAACAAAAGAGAACTGATGATGAAATTATACAAGCTTTCAAAAAACATCACTGCTTGAATTCAAAAAGACTGAGACCTTAAAACAGTTTGTACATATTCACATAATCTCATGGGTTCTTTAAGTCCCCGAAGGCAGTTTAGAAATCCATACATAAATAAATAAATTTAATTTTGCTGGAATAGCAAAACAGACAACACTAAACCAGTGGGAGGCCTTATAAAGAAATGGGTCTGTTTCACATGTTGTGTTTGAACATGTTTTAATTTATTTGTTCACATATTATATTTCTAATGAGAAATCAGCATTTATAATAATAATAATAATATAATAGTTTATTTATATTTTCCCGCCTCTCCCTACGGATCGAGGCAGGAGTGCAACAGTAAAATGTACAACAATGTACAAAGATGCAATATATAAAAACATAACAATTTAGCTGTTCTTTGCCACTTAGGCAGACACAGAGAAGGAGATTTCTCTCTTTCTGATCTTGGACAATATGCCAGGATGGTATGGGAGGAAGCAACTGCTAAAGCATCTTAGAACCAAACTATTTAGAATTTCAAAGATAATCCTCTGAATTCTGCCCAGAGGAACGCCGGGAATCAGTGGAATTGTTGTAGGATTGGTATAGCATGATCCCTTGAGTGTGCGCCCATCAACATCCTTGCAACTGCATTCTAGTCCAGGTGAAGTTTTTGAAGTCTTTTTAAGCATAGTACATTGTGTGAAATGTGAAGTTGTAGGCTTTCATGGCCGGCATCCATAGTTTTTTGTAGGTTTTTCGGGCTGTGTGGCCATGTTCTAGAAGAGTTTCTTTCTGATGTTGTGTGAAATTCTAGCCAGGAGATAACCACAGCATGAGCATGGATGGGTCCTCAGGAAGGATGCAACTGATGAATCAGCCAGAGTTGGCAAGAGGCACCTCCAGGAATCCTGGCCACATCAGTGTTTGTAGCCAAGTCCATGCATTGGCTTCCCAGTACCTGTTAGACCGCCATAGGACTTCCCTCCACTTGGTCCTGGTCATAGTGATGCAATCACCTTAGGCACTCCAAGTTTGGGGGGATGCAGACCAGGGCGTCCATGACGCCCTGGGATGGTGCGCTGCTGGAGCAAGGCAGCCGCACCGCGGCGCACCAGCTGCATCCCTGAAAGGAGCGCAAAAATAGTGCTCCTTTCAGAAGTCAGGGAAAGTGCGCCCTAAACGTGTAGGGCGCACTTTCCCTGACTTTTCCGCCGCAGCGTGTGAGGACGCTGCGGCAGGAGGTTGCCCTGGGAGCACCAGCCGTGCGGAGGGCCGGCAACCTCGGGAGGAGGAAGGGGCGCCGCACATGCGGCTACCCCTCCTCTTCCCTGCCTCCAAGATGGCTCAATAAGCAGTCTGCCGAGGCTGTTAGTTCACCCTTATCTCCCAGGCTTATCTGTTGATGTACAGAGAACTCTGTCTGCCAGAGTTGGCCCAGCCCAGATTAAGGTTGTCCAGTTTCAGACTTAAGTTTCCGTCTTACGGTGACCCTAAGGCAAACCTATCATGATGTTTTCTTGGCGAGTTTCTTCAGAGGGGCCATCTTCTGAGGTTGGGAGAGTGTGACTTGCCCAGGGTCACCTAATAGGTTTACATGGCTGAGCTGGGATTCAAAACCTGGTCTTCAGAGTCCTAGCCCAACACTGAAACAACTATGCCATGCTGGCTCTCAAGCTAGAATAGCTCTTTTTTAAAATGTCGAAATAATACAGACCATTGGCCTACGGAATATAAAAAACACTTTCCTCTTATTTGCATCATCATTATCTCAATAACAACAACAGAGTATGAAGCAGGACACGACAATATTGAAATCATGTAGTATTCCTCCTCTACTATTTAGTGAGGCCATAAAATTATATTTACGAAAGTAACTTTCACAGTTGTACAGCTAAGGGAATGAAATTATCCTTCTTTTGTGTTAGAGCTTCAATGTAGCGTGTACATCACTTTAATGTAGTGATGTTGTCATTATTGGGAAAGTGGATTAATTGCACGTAACTGGTTATTTATAACTAGTGGTGTCCAAACTCTGAATCAAATGCGATGTGTGTGTGTGTGTTCCTTCTCGTAACCACTGAAGTTTTTGCAATTACAGGCCACTGAACACACAAGTTCAGCTGTTCTAAAAAGCCAAAGGGTTGTTGTCAATCAGAGCTTAGACTGTATGGCATGGAGGTGAAAGGAGAGGGGTGAATACATATCCTCAAACTTAAGGTCATTTTGTAGCTGGATATAGAGTCCTTGTCATTCACTCACTCCATGTTGGTTTTGGGCAAGAGCCATGTTCAGTGCAACAAGTCTGCTTCTATATGTCTCCCTCCCTCCTAGGAAAATCCTGTGCTTTTAAACACAAGGCACCTGGCTCTCAAGCTTCAAGAAATGATGGTCTCTGACATGCAGCCATCTCTCTGGACAGCAACTCATTATACAGGGTTACTGAAGGCTGCAGTAGACAAGCTGTGAGCCACATAAAATCTCTGAGAGCCTACTTTTGTAGAGATGGCAAAGATTGACTTTACAAATGGTAAGGCACATGAGCAAGGATGAAGTGAGGGCTCTGGCATGATATGCTTTGATGGATACAGGCAGAACATGTTTAGCTCCATCGGTTTGCAGAGTGGAGCAAAGTCTCTGAGGGTGAAAGCAGACATGGATGATCCATGATCATTCTTCCTTATTTTGTAGAAACAGCTACTGGGGGCTCTAACTGTTAGAAGCAACACCTTAGGCAGTAGGGGAGGATGAAGATTTCCTCCCACACTGCTGCTTTAATCTAAATCTAAATACCTTATTTTCCTGCGTATAAGACTACTTTAAACCTGCAAAATCTGTGGTTAGAGTGGGGGGTCATCTTATACGCCGGATATAAGGATAAGGCGGATAGAGGTGCTAAAACTCTATATTTTGACTGGAAAAATGGGGGGTCGTCTTATACGCGGGTCATCTTATACACCAGAAAATATAGTAATCTAAATTGTGTCCCCCTTGGCAAAGAAGATGTTATTCCAGGAAGGGGTATATAGGGAATATTCTTGCACATTTCTCTCCTAACCCCAGCAGGGGTAGAAACAGCTTCTTTGGGCAGAGGAATATCCTACTCTTCACTTGAAAAGGGGAAATGGAAGCATTAAATCAGCCCCTCCTACAGCAGCTATTTCAAAAGTATATGTGATCCCAGAAAGCAGAAGTGCTTTGCTGTGACCATCATAGCTGAGTGACAAAGCACATGTTTTCCATGCATAAGGTCCCAGGTTCAGTCCTTGGCATTTCTAGTTGAAAGGACCAGATATCTGGTGACTTAGGTGATCTTTAGACCAGCTGAACTCTCAGAACACTCTTCAAAGACTGCCCCACATAGAGTCTTTTGCAGTACTCCAAACAGGATGAAACTAAGACCTGTGTCACCATGCCAGTTTCTGAGATCCTATGGAGTATTCTCAATGAGTGCACAAGATTTAAATATGCAAGTGCACTCCTGGCCATCACCAAACTCTGAACTTCCAGGTTCAGGGTAAAATCTAGGAGTACACCCAAGCTGTGGGCCTGCATCTTCAGAGGGAGTATAACCCCATCTAGCACAGGCTGAATCCCTATTCACTTACCTGCCTTTCAACTGACCTGGAAAACCTCTGTCTTGTCTAGATTAAATTTCATTTTATTCACCTTCTGTTGGGGATGAGGATAAAGTGCAGATGGGCTTGACAGCACTTGAATGAAGAAATGAATGTTGTTGTGGTTTGTCTTCAAGTCATTTCCAGCTTATGACAACCCTAAAGTGAACAGATATCACAAGGCTTTCTGGGCAAGATTTATTGTTGGGGGAGGATTGTCTTTGCCTTTGCCTTCCTCTGAGACTGAGAGAATGTGATTTGCCCAAGGTTATCCAATGGGTTTCCATGGCTAAGCAGGGGTTTAAACTCTGTTCTCCAGAGTTGCAGTCTAATGCTAAACAACTACACTACACTGGCTCTCTTTGTTGTTTTGTTGTGTTCAGGTCATTTCTGTCTTCTGGCAACCCTAAGACAAACCTATTGCAGGATTTTCTTGGCAAGAATTATAATTGTTGTTGTTTCTTTATATAGCACAGTTAATGTACATGTTTATTTATATAGCACCATCAATGGACTTAGGAAAATAACTAATGCATTGAAAAATGTTCTGCTTATTCTTCATCTGAGTTCTCTGCTAACAGCTCTCACTGTGAATTTCTTAAGACAAGACCTTCTGTATTCAACTCTGAGTAAAAAATTTACATTCATCCAGTGGTTCAGCCATTGAGGATGTGTACCATTTTGGTTCCACTTAAGTGCTAAGTGACCCATTAAATGTTTGCAGCTCCCTTCTGTCAATGATCAGCTTCATTCAGCATCAGTTTAAGCTATGCTTTGTTGGAGAAAGCAAAACATAGAAGGGCTTGTTGGTGTTGACATTCAGTTAAACCATTTAAAGACTTTAGCCTTCTGTGTGAACTCCAGCAGAAAGTGCCTTGCATAGAATTGCATGGACCTCAAAATAGTCATAGTGGTCAAACTGTTTTTCAATTTATATTTTTGGAGCCACCCTTGCCTGCCATTACAGTTCCTGTTACAAAAGAGCATCTTTGTACACTGGGGCAGTTTCATATGTTTACACAGAATTATTATTTTTATGCGCTGCATTATAGTGCAAAAAAAAAAAAAGTAATAGGAGAAAGATCTTTTATGATTGGCAAAGTAGTTTCTTAGATACATATCTAACCCCAGGAAGGCTGTGTAGGAAGCAGTGAATTAAAAACCTTCACTGTAATTTTCCTTTAAAATGGTAACATCTCATTCTGCGATGCTTCCTTGGTTACAGTTTAAAAATGCTGCCCACTATCAGACTTGAGTTTTAGAGCTGCAGCTATCTTGGGAGCTAAGTTTTATTCTTGAAATAAGAGCCATCCTTACCTAAAATGAGAACAATAAACAGAAAGTGCAGGATATATGTTTCTTTCCTACCTTCCCCTGTCCCCCTTCCCCATTTCCCGTTAATAGAGGGCTTTGTATTTCCTTCAGTGTAATTAGTTCTTTGGCTGTTTGATTTCAAAAGTATAATGTATTGGGTGAGTATAGAAATTTCCATACAGAATCATCCCCAACAATGGGTTTTCTGGTTACAGATTTGCAAAGATTTAAGTGTAGAAATAAGGTGGAATGGCTGCAGTGTAGCATGGGAATGGGGAGAATGCTTGTTATTATTTTTATTTAATTCATTAATTTGTATGTTGCCTTTCTCCCAGGAGGAATTTATTCCCATTCTAAAGAACAAGTTTCCTGACAGTCAGGAGGGCCCATTGGGGAGATTAATAGACAAGTGAGAACCCTGCACTGCTTTCTCTGTGTAATTTAGTCTTTTAAGTGTGGAGGATGAATTAATCTGCATAAAAAAAGAGGAGGGAGGTTGTGCAAAAAACCCCCACAGCAACCTGTTTTCTCTACAGGAAATAGATTCCCTGGACACACAAAAATGCTGTGCAGAAAATAAGATTTTGTGCAAAGACCTATGGTTTTTCAGTGCAGAATACTTCTTCCACAAAGTTTCATGATGTTTGGATTTAGGGGAAATGGTTGTTGTTGTTATGTGCCTTCAAGCCCTTTCTGATTTATGGCAATCATAAGATGAACCTATCTTGGGATGTTTTAAGGATGCGAGTGTGTGATTCACCCAAGCTCACCCAGTGAGTTTCCATGACCAAGTGAGGAATTGAACTCTTGTCTCCATTTTTGCAACCCAACATTCAAACCACTAGATCATGCTGGTTCATACTCATTCCTAGAGAATATTGTGCAGGAATATTTAGTCTCTACCCCCAACGCACACACACAGCATAGAGAAAACTAACATAATTATGTGACAATGTAATGTTCAAGATTTACATTCCTAGTGTGGTTTAGTATTGGATACAACTGAGGCTAATGGTTCCAGTGTCAGTGGGGTGATATATATACTGTTCCAGTGTCACTTTGGAGATACTGTACACTGTTGAGATAGGGTTCAGTACCTTGGATAGTTGAATGTATAGCCACTCCCACCTCCACTCCATTTTAAAGACTTTTAATGTTTTGGTTTTGGTCTCAAGACTACAGTATATGCATCTTCCCTCTCTTCTGAAGTGGTAAGGCTTCAGAGAGGGGTTTTAGGAAGCTGGTAAAGCTCAGAAAAGGGATGACTTTGAGGAGATCTGTAGCTTGAGGTTGGGGATGGGTTCTTCCTCACCTATGTGTCCTGTTGTCTGAGTGCTTTTTGGTACTAACTGATATCAGTGACATTGCATTTTAACAGAGACATTGTCCTGGAAGAGTTCAGAGGTGGATTTATGAATTTGGTCTATACTTATTTGCAATATTTATTGGCCATCCTATAACAACATTGTCAGGCTGGCACACAACAAGAAGTGAAGCAATGTGCAATTCTAATGTAATTAAAATTAAAATGATAACACTAACATTTCCATTTTCAATAGGCCAGTGGAAAACCTGGCAGTTATATTGTCTTTATATCATAGTAGGGGTGGGAATCATGTGGCACTCCAGATGTTCCTGGATTGCAACTCCAGTATTCCTCACCTTTGCTGTGCTGGCTAGGGCTACTGGGACTTTTAGCCCAATAATATCTGGAAGGCTGCACAATTCCCACCCCTGGGTTACAGAATCACATTTGAGACTGCATTATGTTAGCAGCTATTAGTTATACCTGGGATATAGTTATATGCTATTAGTTATATTCTGTGATTTGACAATACAGATCCATGCAGTTTCATAGAAACAGAGAGATACTGAATAGATAGTAGAGAATTTTCCTCACCTTGGATTTTCAAGCTTACCAACTTGGTTTGCACTTCCAGGATTAAAACATCCTGGAAACATCCCATCCCTGTTGGGACCCAGTTATCATTGTAGTTTTGCACTGTGTGGAATTTTATGATATCAGAAATGTGTAATCTAGATGAAAATGCTTCCCAAATGTATATGGTAAAATAAATATCAAATTTATGGTAAAATGTGTACAAAGTTAAGTATTTGAAAAAAAATCAAACAGGTGAATTCTGGTGACTATGAATATAAAAAAATTATGGTGAGATGTATACAAAGGTAATTATTTTGTTTTAAAAATCCAATGTAGGTGAATTTCTGGATTAAAAAAGAAAAACCACAAAGTGATGCACAACGAGGATAGAACAGGTGTATGTATACATTTGAAAACTGAGACATACCAGAGATAGTCTGATCTGTCTATCTTATCTATAAGCTGTAGTGCTAGCTAACCATAAAGATCCTTGAAGTAGAGATTAGCTTGGTGACTGATGCTTCCAACTTGGTTAGAGGAGGAAAATGCAATGAAGCATTCAGAATATGACAAAATGAAGTGGAAGGGAATAGAATTTTGAATAGTTTGTGCTCTGTCGGCAAGTATTATGTCACTATCACAGATTGATGAAGTCCCACTGGAAAGTTTTATGACAACTTTGAAACTGAAGCACCACAACAGGGGAAGAGAAGTGTGGATCATTATATCATGTGTAAAACCCTCAGGCTGCACGGTTAGACATCCAACACTATTTTTTGCTTGGTTGTCCAGCTGAGTAACAAGATTTCCAGTGGGTACAGTATGTGCCATATCCTTGAAAGTATCTGAAGAAGCTAACTACATGACAATTCTTAAGCAGTCTGAGTCACAAAGTTACATACTGGGGTAGGTTCCCTGTAAAAATATGAATGAGAAAAGCTTGCCCTAGTGACTGAAGCAGGATGGATTAAAACTCAAAAGGCTTGCAGCAGTTTGACGAAGTTACTTTTTTAGATGATAGTTCCAGTGTTCCCACAGACATGGTTACAAGAACTAGTGTGACAACTCCTGTTTATCTCCAATAATACAAATTACTTGTATTCAGTAGCTGTACTAGCTAACACCAGGTAAGCTTCCTTGCTTGGCTGCTCCCTTTACCCTCCTCTTGCCAGGTTGGGGGGGGCAGAAAAGAGAGGATTCTGAGACATCTTCAGAAACTTCACAGGTAATTTCAAGCAGGATGAAAACTGTTTAAATGACTTGTGCTCCTCTGCAAGAATGAGGAGTTCCAACAAGCATTCATTCTTTTCCATCTGTGATTGCAAACATATACTTGCATATGCTGGATAATGGAACAAACTAAGGAGTTTCAAAGGATTACCCTGTGCTTTATACACTATAGCAAAGCATTTGATTGCATAGATCTTTGAATTATTATTGAATTCCAATTTAACAGTTATCTTATTTCCCCCTTCTCATATATGCAGTTTGTATCTTATATTAAAATGCTGACATAGTTGATAAATTCAATTTTAGCATTACATATGGTTTGACCCTATCAATGATTGGACTGGGAATAGGTCCTCATTAGTGATGTCCAAATCATAATCTACTTCACTTGTGTTTCATCCATTCCAGGGCTCCTGTCTACCCCATTTTACATATTGCTCTGTTTCTAGATTTTTCCCCTTGCACTAGTTGATTTTGGGTAGAAAATAATATGAATAATATGCATTTTTCTACAAGGTATGCTAATGAAAAGCTGTGTGTGTGTGTGTAAAGGTATTCCCCGTTGACAAGGTTGTCAAGTCGTGTCCAACCATAGAAGGTGGTGCTCATCTCCATTACTAAGCTGAAGAGTCAGCATTGTCAGAGACTATGATCATGTGGACAGCATGATTGCACAGAATACTGTTTACCTTCCCACCAAAATGGTACCTATTTATCTACTTGGATATGCTTGCTTTCAAACTGCTAGGTTGGCAGAACCTAGGACTAGTGACAGGAGCTCACTCCATCATGCAGCACCTGGGCCTCGAACTGCCAACCTGCTGATCTTGTAATCAACAGAGTCAGCATCTTAACCACTTGAGCCATTGCATCCCATATAATATATGTGTGTGTGCGTGTGCATGTGCGCGCACACAAAAAATTTGTTACCTCTCCCTTCTCATTCCTTTGCCTTTCATAATTATCCATCACTTTAAGTAATTGCACAATAATTTGCACAGGTATGAATGTAAATACCTCCATAAATTTTGAGGTCAGGGAATCTTTCCCATATGGCCATAGATTTTGCTGAAACAAGGCAATCTGGCATCACAAAAGTGCTACTTTTCAGAATTGGAAATCTGGAACCAGTGGCTTCTGTGACAAATTTTGCTAGTATTATTAGTTCCCACAGTCTTCTTGGTGATTGCAGCTGAAAAGATGTCCGAAATAGTCACTTTATTTTGTCACCAATATCAAAGCCTGACGACAAAGGTTGTGTTCTCTCAACAGTCTCATGGAAATTGGTGGCAAATTGCTGGAGCTACGATTTGTGGTGCCAAAGGCTTGAATCACTTTGAGAATCACATCAGCCAAGTTGGATTGGGTTCATCACACCTTTCAGTAGGCTTTTCAAGTTTCAATGCTCTTTGTGTGGGCCTATGATAATGGCTGCAGATAAGTGGCTATAATATAGCAAAACTTGCATTGGAGAAAACTGCAGCCAAACCAGTTTGATATCAAAGATCCCCAATGGTTCTTGCTGTGTGTCTATGGCTGGATTGTGCAAAAGCTAGAGATTAAAATCAAAGCAAGAAGAGCTGGTATTATCTCCCCCCCCCCCCCGCCCCCAGTTTATATCAGCATGGAGACTTTTTCACTCTCAGGAATTATAAAAGAAACACTAGACATTTCCTGTTTTTAAAAAGTTGAGTCGGAAGCTTTTCAGCTCAGATAAATTATCTCTTTGCAATATAAGCACTGGGGAATAACACCACATTTCCCTTGTAAAGTGACCTAACCTCTGGGTTTTCTTTTCCAGGGAGCATCATAATTGTTTCTCCTTATTCAATACACGTATCAGTGGATTTATTCAGTGGACTTATTCAGTGGACTAGGAGATATTTAGTTTAGTTCAAAGATTAAATAGCCAATATTTCAAAATCCAAAGGGAAAAAATTAAATACACAGAAACTCTTTTCACGCAAGGAACTAAGTGCCTTACCAAGCTGCCTGAATATTGGTGCCCAGTGAAGTGAATGCAAAACAGTGAATTGCTGTGTGTCATTTTTATTGTTATGGCAACAGAGGTATCGCAGAGTTGGCATTGTGTCTCCCTGGATCTTACTCACGAGATTGATTCAGTTCAGTGGCAGTGGAACCAACCAATCTAGAATCATATAATTTGTCATTCTGCTAGTAGTTTGGATAAGCAATAGGATAAAAGTCCAGTGGATTTGCTTTCTCCTTTGTTCTCTATTCCACAGGGATTTGAAACAGCCACATGCATTTGTCATAAGAATGCTTTGTCTTCCATCAAACACAGCAAGCGTTACCTTTGGCTGAAGATCAATGAGCCATCTTCCATTGTCTCATTTTCCTTGCACACCATATGTAGCTTCACTTGTCTGGTTTTGTTCAGCATCCCTCCCTCCAGCTCAGGCTCCAAACCTTCTGTGGCCACCTACCGGGCAGCATATGGTCACAGGTTGTGCAGGAAGTATAGCTCAGAGAGCAGTTGAAAAGCACAATTTTAAGTCAGGATCTGAAAGATAGTAGGGGTAGTACCATGTTGATGTTTCTGGATCATAGAATTAGGTGTTACAAAATGGCCATCTCAAGTGGGCATGTCCAGAAGCTCTTGCAGGACATTGAAGGACACTGGATAGAGCTGTATCATGATGCTTGCCTTGTGCCTTCTTATGTACTTAAGCAAGAAACAGCTGTCAGGATCAAAATAATTACAGTTTTACAGTTGAATTATCTGTAAAAGTTGATGCACCCTGTTGCCTACACAGTACTTCTGTTATTAAGATGTTTTGTATGTATTTGTGTGTTACATTGGGAACAGGTCTATGGCTTAAGTTGTTGAGTTATTTGTGGAGCCTTGGAGGAACAAAACAGCCATTATGCCTGTTCATCACAGCTGCAACCAGCTGAGTTTATGTACACCTCTAGACACTGATAGTTTATTTCAGTCAGTTAATTACGGTAAAGGTTTGTGGCACTGAAAGTCTTAGTCTTAGTCTTTGTTTATGACATCATGAAAGCTGTACATAAATACAAGGAAAGTGAGTAGAACATAAAAGTAAATGAAATATCTTATCTTTCAATAAGATCTCTTGGACAAAATTGCCATCAGTTGCACAGCATGTCTCCTCAGATCTGAGCAGCTCGTAATTGCTTGCTGGATAATTCTAGTGTCAGCTCAAGGGAAACTGCAAACCATTGTGTTTCATATGAAACTTATACAGGACAGGTCTGAGTCTCTCTTGCTAATTGTTGTTGTGTGCCTTCAAGTAATTTCTGACCTATGGCAGATCTAAGGTGAATCTATCACTGAAAGTTTTTGGGAAATGTTTGTTCAGAGGTGTTCCTCTGATGCTGAGAGAGTGTGACTTACACAAGGCCATCCAGTGGGTTTCTATGGTTGACTGGGGATTCAAAACCTAGTTTCCAGAGTCCTAGTCCAATGCTCAAATCACTACACCACACTGGCTTTCACCTCTCTTGCTTTGCATTCTCCTATACAACCCCCAACCTGTCCTTAGCTGACAAGCTTATAAAAGCCCCCATAAAACCCAGATGCTATTGATCCATCTGAATTCTGACAGATTTATGCATCCTTCTCTCTGTGTGACTGTATGTGTGTGTGTTTGAGAGTTTTTTATAATTTGTCTTTAAAGAAAGGGCTGGGGTGTTGTACTGTTTTAATTGTTCTGTTTTTAAGTCTTTTAATCTTAACTAAAGTTTATTCTTTTAACACTGTAAGGAGTTTTAACTGCTGTGAGCCGCCCCGATTGCCTGACAGAGGGGCAGAGTATAAATAAAATTTATTATTATTATTATTATTATTATTATTATTATTATTATTATTATTATTATTATTATTATTATTGAGTGATGTGTTTTAATGCTCGTTTTTGTATGTTTTTCATTGTATTATTATTTTAAATTGTAAGCTGCTTGAGTCCCAATTTTGGGAGGAAAGTGGCATATAAATGATGATGACTTTATATGGAGAGTTGAGGGATGCCTCCTTTCCACCATGTTCTCCTTGCTGTAGCAATACCCTCTTTTGTAACTTAGGGAAAGCAGTTTATGGTATCAAATATTTTAAAAAAAGATTTAGATATAATACTAGAGAATGAACTAAATTAACTTAAACACATGCAGAAAATAACTGACCATAATATAGTACACTTAAATAAACTGCATAACTAAATGTATATTATAATTTTAATAAAGATTATGATATACACACATGCGGGATGCAACTGACAGAAATAAGTGAAATTGACTAACAGTACCATACTTGGCTCAAATGCTGTAGTGGCAAATAGAAGTCCATGAACAAATTACTGTCTATTTTATCCCAAAGTCTTCCATTCTTGTATTCTTCAGTAAATCTCTTTCAACACTACTTCAAAAGAGCCTCCAACACCTCTTCAAGTGTCAAGCTGTAGTAGTGAGATTATAAGCAAAACAAACTTCACAGACAGGCTGTTATTGTGATACTGCACATAACTCAAAAGCTGTGGTTGTAACTTTGATCCTCAAAACCTATTCCCCATTGATGGTTGAAATAAGAAGCTCTACAAGCTTCTGTAAAGAACTGTAAACTTTACTCAAAAGCTGTAGTAGTATACAACTACCTCCAGAGCTCTGAAGACATTTCGAAAACATCTTCCTCAGCATGGATGAACAGGTAATTTTCCAATTGCTTTCCATGATATTTTTCAGACTAAGAAGACATTAGTTCATACAAAAAAAAAACAGCGATTTGTGAATACATTATAACATCAGCCAAGTACAATGTATTATAAAAAGTATCAGGCTCTTACCCTTCTTCATATGTGAAGCTAACAGTGTTAGCTTTTTATTCAGTAGTTTTTGCAACCATCAAGGTTACTCATATTTATGCAACTACAGCCTATTTAGTGACTATCATTCACAGACAGAAATAAATCACAACTACCTAATTGATAGCAAGCTAATTAAAGGCAGAAATCAAATAATTATATCACGAGTAAGATAACACATACCTATTTGAGAACAAACTGTATAAAGTCTTAACAACCCCGCAACACAAGAACTTGTATCATGACAGAACCATAATTTTTGTAGATAAACAGATAAATCAAAGTGGTTGCTTAAATCCATGGATGTGATAGATTATACCTTATATATCCAAAAAAACCTCTCATTGGGGGAGTTTGTTGTGTAAAGAAATCCTTTCAAAAGGGTGACACTGATACCGTTCTATGGCAAAAAAACAAATAAAAAAAATCGACATGTCAACGACTCTGGATATATATTTAATAAAGTGTTCTATAAGAGGACTATCCAAAGCACCATTCCTAATTTTACCCATATTCTATTATTCTTCACTTCAAGGATCTGGATATTTGGCCAACGTATATTTAAGACATGAGCACAGCATGAGTTACCTTGAAAGCAACGTGTGTGAAGTAATGCATATAGCCCTCACACAAGATTATGGCTTTTAACTTGTGAAAATTTAGCCATAGGGTGGGTCTACACTGACCAGAATACTCTGGGATGCTCCTGGAGTATTCTGGCCCCAAAGCTGCCCTGAATTCCCCCCATTATCTCTGCACTCCAGAGCGATACCAGCAGTCTGTACACACATCCCATCACAAGTTGCTCCCTCTAATGTTGTAAATCAGGGGTAGGCAACCTAAGGCCTGGGGGCCGGATGCGGCTCCCCCGAGGCTTTTGGACCGGCCCCAGGCTGGTCCTGCTGCCGCCACCGCTGCCGCCTGCCATGATGATATTGATTATTGTTGTTATTACTTGTTCTTGGGGTTTTCTTGGCAAAATCTACACAGGGGTTTTGCCATGGATTTTCTGGGGCTGAGAGAGTGTGCATGCATATTTTTTAATTTTTTTAATTTTAATTTTTATTAATTTATTAACTTATTTATTTATTTATTTATTTATTTTTGGTGCTTCAGTCCCCCCATTGTCTGAGGGACAGCAACCCGGCCCCCAGCTCAAAAAGGTTGCCTACCCCTATTGTAAATGATGTGCCCAGCATCAGTCGTGACGTCAGAAGGAGCAACTTGTGTGAATGGTGGTGGCACCTGGAAGCACTGCAGGATCCATGTGTAGACAGCTGCCTAATATCACTCTGGAGCAAAATATAAGTCTTTTTAATTCATTTTAAGGGAGGGCTAACCTGGATTCTGTTTGGAACTGGCCACATTGTGAAGACAATCCACACTTTGGCTCTGCATCGTGTGGACAGGGTGCCATGAGGTCAGCAAGAACAGTTCATTTCATCCATATAGACATTCCTCTAGAGAGTGAAAAGAGAAGGGATATCTGTTCAGACTTCCCAGGGACTATAGATATCCCTCTTGATGCAGAATAACTAAGCACACCCAAGGGCTTCTTAGAGCTCAGTGGAAATCTTGCTCTCAGTTTTCACAAGTGTATAGAGAAGATTTTTTTATATCTTCTGAATGCTGTATTTTGACACTGTTTTTCAGAAGAGAGGCTTTTAAGAAGAGAATTGGTGCTTTGCTAGAACAAGGGTGAACCATAGGTCTGCATGTTTGCCCTCATATTTTTGTGTCACCCTTTCCTTTTATCAGAGTTTGTTCTTTTCCTTCATTTTGCATGCCATCAATTTAATTTGCCTAAATATTCCTCCCTGTCATTCAGTGGTTCATGTGCCTCACAGGCTTTTCAAGTTTCCTTTTGTACCTTCCTCTTGGTCATACCAGATGTCAGTGCCTTTGGAAGCTCACACATTATTTTGGGATGTGCTTGCAATATTTGACTTTCTTTCTCTGTGTAATATCTATTGACCTCGTAGTGATCCTTTGCTTTTCATTTTACCATACACCAGCCTTCCCTTGAGGCTTCTTTGTTCACTGACTGCCTTGGAGACTACTTGTGGGGCTTCATTATTAACTAA
>CM034708.1:190949182-190966824 GCA_020142125.1 Phrynosoma platyrhinos | reverse complement strand
GAAGTCCCTCAGCCCTTAAAGGGGACAGGTTGCCTACCCCTGTTCTAAGGGAATGAAATTCTTGAATATATTCCCAGATTAGGTTGCTGGATGATCTACCCTAGAGTTTAATGTGGGACTCCTGGAAGAGTGCTTAAAGACTTGCATGTTGGTGAAACAAAAATGAGGGGCATTTGCTGGTAAATGTCTGTAAAAGGTACCCAAGGATTGCTTTCTTGTTTGCCGCTCTTGTTGGGAAACTTCATGCACCAGGTGAGACAAGAAACCTGACATGTATGCAGAAACAACAAGAAGAGGAGCTGGCATCTTTGAGCAGATTAACCGAGTGAAACAATTAGGACTTGGCGAGAGTTCAGAATTGATGAAAGGGTTATAATGCAAAGCAGACAGCGACTGTCTGCAACTGGATATGGAATAATGAGCAAATACAAAGGCCTCATGGGGAGGAGGGGAGGAACTAACAAGAAGCTTTCTGAAGGAAATAAGCACTTGAAAGAGACTCAACAATACCTCCTTTACGGTAGACATAGGAACTTTCTGCAGAGAAAAGGGCTAGGTTCAACCATTCCTTACAGCAAATATGGGATGTAGGATGGTGGTTGTAGTTTGCTTTTCAAATTGGTCATAAGGCCCAATAATGCTTGGCATTAAAAGTGTTGCCAACAGCATTGTGCATGAGGCTTGACTGATTGCTTTTTAGTAAATGCCAGTTAGGGGTATCTGTTTTGAATCAAGAACACAGGAAATGTAAGGAAATGTAGCTTAGCACTTCCCCACACAACATAATTCTAACTCCCAGCACTGCAGTTTGCAAGTTAGAGGACAAAGCTCCCAGTAATGGCGATGGAAGCTTTTTTCCTGTTGTCATTGGGTACACAGAAGGGGAGCTTCAGGCATGGGAAAGGGGCACATGATTTTGTAGTTATATAGTATAATATGGAATTACTATTCCAAAATATTCAAAAACTGGTAAAAATGTGTTTCTCAAGTGTTAAACCTTGATGAGAGGAATCCTGAATTGACAAGAGTCTTTGGAGTTCAGGACTCCTTGTTGTTGTGTGTTCACGTCATATCTGATTTATAGCAACCCTAAGGTGAGCCTATCATGGGGTTTTCTTGGCAAGATTTATTCAGAAGTGGTGTGCTTTTACCTTTCTCTGAGACTGTGACCCACCCAGTAGGTTTCCATGGCTGAGCAGGGATTCAGCCCCTTGTCTCCAGAGCCAATTCTCAAACAGCTACATCATGCTGGATCTTTAGATCCGGATTATTTTATGCAAAATTCACACATAGTTCTTTTGTGCAGAAAACAGCATTTCTACATTGAAAATAAGGTAAAAATAAGTCTACACACTTCTATGTACTTATTCTAAGGAGAACTACCATTGGATTTAGCCCAATGAGTGTCATCCAGTGGCAGCAGCTGCTCCTAGGGGCAATGAAACAATGAATCCACTCAAAATTTTAGGCTGAACTCTAAAAGAACTATCCAAGGTGCTTATCCCTACCCCCCAAATAGTTGCAGTACCTTGGCTAACTCAGACTAAATAAATGAACCACTAACAGAGGTTAGGGGTTCATTTATTGAGTCTGAGTTATCCAAGGTACTACCAGCTACCACAGTTATTAGCTGAACTTCTGGGAGTACTGGGCACCACAATTTAGGTAAATAATGTTTCCTAGAGATGAGTCAGAGTCAAGCCAAGACATTCTTCAGCTGAACAAACAATGGCACTTTCATTCACCCAAATAAAATGCAGAGAATCCAAAGCCAGGCAGGTTATTTTGCTACTTGAGACAATAGATCCCACAAGTATGTTTCCCTGTCCGTAACAGGGAAAATGTAAAAGCTGGTAATGTGTAGCTCATTTATGGTACTATAGATTGGTTCCCTGAGGCAACTGCCTCACTTTAGTGATAGAATAACCCCTCTCATGCCTTCATATCTTTGTCAATCACACCAAAATTTTTAATCAAGTGCTTACTTTCATACTCACGCATCAGATTGACTCAGAAACCTGTGACTCTCATCAGTGCTTCAGGCTTTGGTGTCTTTGAAGATGACATTGATGTCATTTTTAACAGAATAAAGGGGAAAAAAGATCTCTGCAGTTATCTCATTTGCTTGGATTTTGTCATTGGTATTTGCAAGTTTTTGTCATGTCCTACAAATATGCTGAGCAGTGGCAGAAGGCCATAACTTTTGCAGCTGCTCTAATTTTCTGGAGATTGGTCTCTGATGTTTACAAAAATGTTTGCTTAACACGCTGATGAAGTCTTCTTGTTCACTGCCTAATGCATTAGTGTTATTGCAATGACGTTTTACTCAAAAAGGGTTTGCTGGCAAATGATGTTTGTAATTATCTTTTTATGTGGCTACTAATATTTAATGGGAAATTTAAGGGTAGTGATTTTTATTTTTTATTTTTTTTTTTTTTTTTGGTAACTAAGAATCATCGGGGAGGTATAAGATGCTGCTTCCACTACCATTAAGCCTGTGAATAAAGGGCATCCTAGGTCAGTTTCCTCCCATGCACATTAGTGAATGGCAGTCTACAAATGGGGATGGAAAAGGTCAAACATAGACAGAAGAGACCTTGATCCCAAGTTCAAGGGTAAATTGAGGAGACTAATGCAGACTCTCATTTGGGAGCTGATAGAACATATAAATTAGATTTCCTCAGTTTTTGAAAGAAAGCTAAAAATAAAGGCAACCAAAAGAAAGAACATACATAACAATGCATCAACAAGATCATTAATTAAGCAGAAAAGGAAACTCGCTGATTACAGCCCTTAGTATATCATAGATAAGCTTATGAGTCAATTAGAGTATACCATCCTAAGTAGAAGCCTGCTAATTTAGATGTTTAAATTATGTAGCTGAATCATAGTCGGGGGGGGGATGCATCTGTATTTGATTGGGATACAAGCAGGAATTCAAAGGGCTGCCATATCAGTAATAAATGGAAACAAATAAGCCATAATATTTTATGGTATTCCTTGATTGTTGCACATGTTATGAAAGTTTGGACATAACCATAGTCCTCCAAATTTTATCAATCCACTACCGCATATTCTGCTTACAATTTTGCAAACTTAGGAAGAGAAGGACACACAGGATAATAGAAGTACGGCAGTTTGCTTTGGCTTGAGTTTATAGAGAAGGGCAAGATTCACCACCACCACCATCTCCCTCCTGCTGAATTGTTTCTGTGTGCCTTCAAGTCATTTTGGACTTAAGGTGATCCCAAGGCAACCTATCATAAGGTTCTCTTTCCTTTAACTGCATGGAAATCTAATTTGTGACTCCCTATGATGTGGCTTAATGTTTAGTTCCACTTGTTATGGGGAAACTCCTCCGTACACTGAGGCCAAAAGAGCCCAATTGCTCTTAACCATAGTGAAAAGTTTGAAAATTATCTTCAATTTCCCCTCTGACTTCAACCATGATTAAAGAATATGTTGTCATTGATTTTTGCTGCATTTTACACTGATTTATATTTAAAAGGGTTCAAATCTTGGTTTCAAATCCTGACTAAAAAGAAAACCTAGTTAATATTAATGATGATTATGTCTTTGTCTGTATATTCATTCAATGGTTAAGGTAGGAAGGAAAGCTGACTCTGGGAAATAGAGATATTACACATTTGCCCACCTGGCTTCTCCAAACTGTTCAATCTGTTCCATGATATGGGGAATTTCTAGGCCTGGATCCTTGATTTACTGAAGTCCCTCGGCCCTTAAAGGGGAAAGGTTGCCTACCCCTGCTCTAGATGCTAAGAGCTGCTTAATAGCAGTGTAACACACTGCCTTGTGATGTGATAAACTCCTTCACTGGACATAACTATGCAGAGGTTGGATAGTCATCTCTCATGGGTACCTCTATGCTGCGTTGTAGCTCCTACATTGAGCTAGGAATTAAACAAGTTCTGCACCCGTCCAAATGCAAAAAGGCTTGATTTTGTAGACTTAGGGCCAAAACACACTGCAGAAATAATCCAGTTTGAGATCGCTTTAATCTGCTCGGGTTCTGTGCTAGGAAATCCTGGGAATGGTAGTTTTTTGTGACTCCAGAGCTCTCTTACAGAGGAGGCTAAATGTCTCACAAAACTACAGTTTCCAGAATTCCCTAGCACTGAGTCAGGGCAGTTAAAGCGGCCTCAAAGTGTATTATTTCTGCAGTTTGTTTTGGCCCTTAGAGTAGGAAAAAAAAGTCAAGGAAGTGCTACATTTCCCCCCTTTTTCATCAGTGACTATCACAATGTCTTGAAGTATTAGTTATTGTTACTCATTATCTCTTAACAAAAGAATGTTTTGCTGCTATTTTCTTCTCAATGCAGAATTTGATTTGTACTCAGTATGCAGCCAACAACTTAAAATTAAAAGCTACATTAAATTAATTTACTTTTCACACCTTTCCCTGAATGTTTACCTTCAGGGCAGGAATGAAGGCTCTTTGATTATACGCTTATTGACTTGGATGTCAGAAATGTTAACTTCTGCTTCCACAGCAGAATGTGAAAATAACAGCATATTTTCCATATGCGCAATAATATTGCATGGCCAGTACCAACAGCACTGCTATAGGAGAACTTACACTATTATTTGAACCTTAATCATTTCCTGTATTAGACCATACTTTACCATCTCTTTCTTCACTTTCTTTAGCTTTATTAAAGCTCTTTCTTCACTTTCTTGATTATCTGACAGGCAAAAGGTGGGATACAAGAATAAAGTTACTTAGGGGGATTGCAGACTGCCAGAAATAGTGCAAATTGAGTCCACTTTTAGGGTTGGGGTTAGTGCTAGAGAATCATGGGAATTGTTGTTTTTTTCTGAGACATTGAGCCTCCTCTGCAAAAGGGGAGGCATGAGAGGAAGAGGAGTGGGAGCAGCTGGTCAGAGACAGTGGGAATTGTCCAACATATTGGGTGTGGAGAATGAGGTTGGGGAAAGCTGCCTAAAGATATTTAAGTACATTCAGAAGTTCTCCAAGTTGTGACCTAGCAAGCATAGTAACTGGCTAAAAGTCTCCATTCCACCGGAGTTTAATTCATGATGTGTGACATGATATATTAGGAGAAGCATATTTGCATTGGCATTTTGTTTTAATAGTCATACAGTCAGTCTTCTATATCCACGGATGCTTTATCCACAAATTCAAGCATCCACAGCTTGAAAATATTGGGGGGGGGAGTATAAATTCCAAATATCAAACCTTGATTTTGCCATTTTATGTAAGGAGCTCGATTTTACTATGCCATTGTATTTAATGTGACTTGAGCATTCACAGGTTTTGGTATCCAGGGTGTGTCCTGGAACCATGCCACTTTAAAGGGACCACTTTATGAAATGCAAAATTAGCTTTTATTGTAGCTTGGGTTTATTCAAGGGATCCTTCTATTAGTTCTAGAATGCTTTTTGAAGGGGGAAAAAAGTATAAAATCCCAGGCCCTTTCACAGTATGCAATTACAGTGCTATGATTCCACTTTTAACTGCCATGACTCCGTCATATGGAATCCTAATATTTTCAGTTTAGGGAAGGGTATTTAGTATTCTCAGCCAGAGAGAGCTTGCACACCTCACCAAACTACATAATCCAGAATTCCATAGAGTGCATCCACAGCAGTTAAAGCAGAATCGTAGTACTATAATTGTGTTGTGTGAAAGGGTCCCGTGTTATCTGTGGCTCTGCTCAGCCCTTAGTGGCAGGTATGTGGACCATGACAGCCACATTGAAATGTTTTAGGAAGCCCTATGCAATAGAGGGTCAAGCTACGTGTTTTGTTAAATCCATTTTATGCTCTATTGGTTCTTTTTCCCTCCTCAAAGGTTATCATGGGGAGGGAAAATCCAGATCACAGCACATGGGGGCCAGGTTTAAGCTTCCCTTTGCCAGCTTAACTGACCCTTACCCCAATTTGCTAGACAGAAATAGTAGAATAAAATTCCCATTGGTACCTGGGTTCTGAGTTTTTGACTCCTGTAACTTAATCCCTCGCATCCTGTTATTCTGCTAATTCTGTAAAAGCAGGTATCCATACATTTTGCCTTGATAAATCCTCAATAAACATATACCTCTAAAAATAAATAGTAGTGGGGCAAGTGAGTGTTTTGTTATGTATTGTACCATAAAAACAGCCTATCCAAAGATTGTGTACCCTTGACCTCTTATTGATTTGGATGGCATCAAAAGGCAGCATATGTTGCTAAAAATCCCTTCAAGGCAGCACTTTGGAGTGTCTGCCCTCCTTTGAGAATAGCAGGAATGTCCACACATTTTATTTTTCTTGCCAAGGTCATAGTCAATGATGAGGATGAGACAATTCATCCTTGAGTAAGACAGACATCAGCGGCAAGAGCACATACTGTATTCATTTCCAAAGCCTTTTGGAAATTTACGCCTTCCCGCTGTGTCTCAGCAGCAAAGGTCAGTGTGAGTTTGGTGCTTCCTTGGAAATGAGCTTGACAGTAGGAGCAGCAAAAAGTTCCCTCCCTCCCTCCCTCTCTCTATATATGAGACTTAACAGTGTTTCATCAAGGTTCAGTGAAAATAGGCTTTGTTCCAGCCTGTTGCTTAAATGTTTTAATTGACTGGAAAAGAGTAAAATATTTCTGCTTACATCTTAATCTTACAACCTTAGAGAATGTAACAACTGTTTCTGCAGATCAGTCAATACCTATGATAGTAGTCATGGTCATGGTTACGATATCTAAAAACAGAAGCTCTAGCCTTACAAAAAGTATATCTCACATGGTGAAATCCTGGAGCAAGCAACAGGGGTTGCCTTTCTTTATCATGATCTGTTGGTGAAAGTAATCTGATGGTATATTAAGGAATGTTGGACTAGAATGGCTATTGAACGCACTGAAAAAGACTATTACAATATGCAGAACGTTATGACACTGATTGAGCATCTGCTAGTCCATATTACTGACAAAGTTCAGAATCCTCTATTTCCCAGCTTTATCATAACAGTTTTCAGTTACATCTGTATTTCGAAATTGTGGTTTAATTTCCAACTAAAACCTGAAATGAAATTGTGATTTCCCCCCCCCACACACACACACACACACCTGGTTTGCAATCTACAATTAAATCTCAGTTTCTCAGTTCAGAGGCAACAAGAAACTGTGGTTTGATAAATGCCAGAAGCATTTAATTCAAGAGCAAGAGCAAAAGAAAGATGATCAAGGAGTGAAGAGTTCATTACACCAGAATTAGCCTACTGTGTTCAAAGCTAGGTTCTTTTGTGATCAAATGGATACACAGAATATTCCTGGCATCAGAATCAGTTAACAAATCAAGGCATAACACTCATTTTTTTTTCTTAAGTTGCCTAAGTAGAATTTTAAAAAGAGTGTTTTAACCTGGGAATTGCAGCCTATAGCTAAAGGAATAATAATTTAAATCACCATGAACTTTACAATTTTAATGTAGCATTTTAGATTTTAAAAAAGCATAGACTTGTGAGCAATTTTCTAGTTCTCTAATAAAATGTGATATTTGAATGAGCACGTGTTTATTATACAACAAAGGAATGAATACACAATTAGAAGTAGGTACTGAATTTCTAAGCTGTGTGTGTTTCCAAACGGTCCTGAATTATCCACATGTATGCTTTCTTTATACAGTTGGAATTATCCAGTACAGCAATCCTTCATCAGATTCGGAGGGATCAAGTCACAGACACATGCCGAGCCAATAGCATGTCCAGCAGGAAGCGTCGTGTGCTGACTCCCAATGACCTCAAACATTTGGTGGTTGATGAGGATCATGAATTGATATATTGCTATGTACCCAAAGTGGCCTGTACAAATTGGAAGAGAGTTATGATGGTCTTGACTGGGAGGGGGAAATACAATGATCCAATGGAGATACCAGCTAATGAAGCCCATGTCTCTTCAAACCTGAAGACACTCAATCAGTACAGCATCCCAGAGATCAACCACCGCTTGAAAAACTACATGAAATTTCTCTTTGTGCGTGAGCCTTTTGAGAGACTGGTGTCAGCCTATCGAAACAAATTCACCCAGAAATACAACACTTCCTTTCACAAGAGATACGGTACCAAAATCATCAAACGCCAAAGGAAAAATGCAACCCACGAAGCCCTTCATAAAGGCGATGATGTGAAATTTGAGGAGTTTGTGGCTTATCTCATAGACCCACAGACCCAAAGAGAAGAGCCATTCAATGAACACTGGCAAACTGTCTATTCTCTGTGTCATCCTTGCCACATCCATTATGACCTCATAGGGAAATACGAGACACTCGAAGAGGATTCCAACTACATCCTTCAACTTGCAGGAGTAGGAAACTATCTCAAGTTTCCCACCTATGCAAAGTCTACAAGAACTACTGATGAAATGACCACAGAGTTCTTCCAGAACATCAGCTCAGAACACCAAACACAGCTGTATGAAGTCTACAAACTTGATTTTTTAATGTTCAATTATTCCATGCCAAGCTATGTGAAATTGGAATGAGGTGTGGAGAGCCAGAGAGAAAGGGGGTGGGGGGAAGAATGAGACCTGTTTTATTTAAGATTTTTATTTGTCACAATTACTGATGAAGAATGGGTTATTTTGTAAGTTAATATTTTCTTTTTGAATGATGCTGCGAGCAGCATAGTTGGAAATTTATTATTTAAATTGTTGATAAGAAAGGACAACTCTGTTTGCAGGATAAGAAAAATTGCAGTGACTAGAAGTGCTACATTTTTTTTTTGGGGTGGGGTGGGGATATGTTCTTAATGTCCTGATGAATTTCTTTCCTTTTGCATTCTTCACTAGTCCTAGCCTTTATGTTATTTATGCTTATTTAAGGACATAGTAGATTCCTTGTTAGAAGCTGAAATATGACACTGTGTGGACAAAGACAAAGTTTCCTGTGCTCTCCTTGCAGAATTTGCTTCTCTTCCTAATGCTCCTTCACAACTGACATTTATCCCAAGTGATAAATGAAGCACATAGAATTGAAAAAATTGGTAGAAGGCTGGGTTAAAGTTACTCAATGAATACACCCATCCCTAAATTCTGAATGCTCACCTTGAAATTTGCTCCATAACAAAGAACAATCTGGAGTTGTGAATTGCTTTTCTGTAAGGCAATTGGTAGCAAAGCATCATGAGTTGTAGCACATTTTTAGAGGAGCTGAACTGCAAAGAGTTTGATAGTAAATGCACAGCAGCCCCTCTCATTTAGGTGGCTCCCTGTGTCCTTGGAACAGTGGTTCTCAACCTTTGGTCCTCAATATATTTTGGATTTCAGCAACCGGAAGTCCCAGCCAGCATGGCCAGTCATCAGGGATACTGGAAGCTGAAGTCCAAAAATATTTGAAAGGTTAAAGCCTGAGAACCACATGCTCTGGAAGACCTGTACAAATAGACACCCTACAGTGAAGCATATGTGTTGCCAGTGCTGGTAGCAATTACTTTGAAGGAGAAAGATGTTACAAAACTATTGTCCTTCCAGCCTTAGAAAGCAAAAGTCCACACACACTGTCCAATGTCTGTGAATGAAAGAAATGTGAATGTATCTTGCAGAGAGAAACATAAACTCCAATTTGCTGGACATGTTCATAATTTTTTTTAAAAAAAAAACCTTTGCACTTGACATTTCCTTCTTTGACATCAAGGTGAATGTGTGACAATGGATGCATTACCCTTATAAAGAAGGGTAATGCAGCAGCCAGTAGTAATGTTATTTAGGACTAGAGTATGTAAATCGATTGGTAAGACTGGTAAAAGGATTTTGAACAGATTAATTTAAAGGGAGACCCCAATTAATTGTGCAGCAGACTTTTAAAACATATGTTTTAATTAAAAAACAACAGTTTAAAATTACTTAAGCAAATGCGGGGGGGGGGGCAAGCATCATTTTAAGAAGAAGCATCACTTCCTTCTCACACAGAGGGTTACTGAGAGTCAAACTACATGCTACATAGAACAGAACTAAAGATTTGCCCTTTCAGAATCTAGAATAAGTATTCACAGCCCTGATCTGGATTTGGGCCAGCATAGGTATGAGAGGTTTAAGCTAAAAATGAGGGGGCACATAGTGGGAGGGTTTAAAAATGAAAATAACTCCATTGTTGATTTAATTTCTCTCATGTGGGGAAGGGGAGCAATAATTTAGATAAAAAACAAGGATCTTTGATTTCATGCTATGTTTGAAACACAGCATATAGTTTGACTCCATGGCAGCACCTGCATGACAGATGGGTGAATCCCCTATAAAGATGGAGTGATTTGGTCATTTTAAACTCTGAGCTTTACTGAGTTATACAGGGCCTCTTTAGATGGTATGTATATTACTTCTCTTTCTTCAAAATGTGGTAATCTAATCCTGCTGTGTTTGAGTGTCCTCATTCTGCTGTGTGGGGCAAAGTCCCTCCTTGATGCTGCCACTGCCATAAAACATTTGAACAATGTGGTTCTTCTTCAGAACAGTCCTTTTATTAAAATTGAAGTACCTGCAGACTTAATCAGCTGATCAATTAAAATCATATCAAGTCTTAACTCTCTAAATTGGATGACAATCGCCATTATTATTATCATCGTGATAAGTAGCCCACCGTGCTCAAAGTGATTAGTGATTTTGATTTTCCAGTTGAGCAGCCTGAACCAAAACATGAAGGAGTTAGTGCATTTCATTGAGCCATGCTGAGGATAACAGCATCAGGCAGATAAAATCATATCTGATCAGGCTTCAAAAATGTGTAGAGCAAGCAATTCTCACTTGATTCAGTCATGATTTGATGGCAGACTTATCATCTGTGACAAATACACATAGACTAACCCTCAGGCCTAGCCAATGGATGCTTGACCCTAATGCTAAAAGCAGAGGATGCCTCAGAAGCCTGTGAGGTGTCCCAGCACTTCTGTGAGGGAAATTGCTGGGTCAATAACAGTGTCATACTTTGGTTACAACATGACCAAGTGGAAGGAGAGTGTAACTGGTTAAAGTGGACAACATGTCTCTGTGGGAAATCAGACCAACTAGATCATGTCTATGCCACTACCTGTCCTGACCCACCCAAACATATACTCATGTTGGTTATTAATTTGTCAGGGCTCTTCATTGTCTCAGTGATGACCACAGTAGGTTTACAAAAAGTAGGCTAATAATTCAGCATTCCAAGCATCCACATGGGGCAATTATGGTAATCTTGTTTGTAACTTTTGTTAGCATAATCCTCAGGTAACCCAGTATAAATGCTTTGTTGGCTGTTGTGCAAGACAGTACCCAGCACCTCCTTGCACAATGCTATTGTCCAAGTCCCAGTGAGGCGGAAAAATGGAAGATGTCTCAAGACACCAGGATGAATGATTAAAGAACTTTCAACTGAGCTAAGTTTTTAACAGGACATGTATAAGAAACAGAAGAGAGGGGAAATCACTAAAGAGGATTTCAAACAAATAGCTAGCACATGTAGGAGGAAAGTCAGGAAAGTTAAAGTGCAGAATGAGCTCAGGCTTGCTAGAGAGGTTAAGAACAATAGAAAGAGGGTTTTTTTGGTTATATTCATAGCAAAAGGAAGAAGAAGGAAATAGTAGAACTATTGCATAGAGAAGATAGCAAAATGCTAACATGGCACAGAGAAAAGGCAGAACTACTCAACACATTATTTGCCTCAGTCTTCTCACAAAAGGAAAATGGAGCAAATGATGCAGCAGGGGAAATGTAGCATAGAGCAGGTAAAAAGGTAGTACAGGAATACCTGGCCAGTCTTATTGAATTCAGGTTGCCAGGGCCAGATGAATAACATCCAAGGGTGTTAAAAGAATGGGCAAATGTAATCTGAGCAACTTTCAGTAATCTTTGAGGATTCCTGGGGAACAAGAGAAGTCCGAGCAGATAGGAGAAGGGTAAATTAGAATCGCTAAAAGTCAATGGGTTTCTCAAAAACAAGTCATGCCAGACTAATCTGATCCCCCCCTCTCTTTTTTTTATACAAGCTTGGTAGATGAAAGGGATGCTGTGGATGTAGCATATCTTGCACCATGATATTCTTGAAAACAAGCAAGTAAAATGTGAGCTAGACAATGCTACTGATAAGTGGATCTATAATTGGTTGACCAACTGAACCCAAAGGGTGCTTGTCAATCCTGGAAAGAAGTAACCAATGAGGTACTACAGGGTTCTGTCCTGGGCCCAGTGCTATTCAACATCTTTATCAATGACATGGAAGAAAGACTAGAGGGCATGCTTATCAAATTTGCAGGCGACAGCAAATTAGGAGATGTAGCCAATACTCCAGAGAACAGGATCAAAATTGAAAATGACCTTAATAGATTAGAAAGCTAGGCCAAAACTAACAAAATGAATTTCAGCAGGGAGAAAAGTAAGGTACTACACTTAGGCAGAAAAAAGGAAATATGTATAGTCATAGGATGGGGGCACCTGGCTTGACAACGCTACATGTGAAAGGGATCTAGGAGTCCTAGTAGATCACTTGTTACACATGAGTCAACAGTGTGAAGGTAAAAAAGCCAATATGATTCTAGACTGCATTGATAGAAGTATAGTGTCTAGATCTAGAGAAGTAGTAGTGGTGGTGGTGGAAGCTGTTCTTTGGAAAGTGCCTGGTTGCACCTCCATAGATAATGGTTGGAGCAGAGCTGCACCTAGGAGCAGTCTGGCTGACCTTGCACACCTGAGGAAAAAGAAACAGCCTTTCTCTCCAGAGTACCAATGCAAAAACTGTATTAAAAAATTGTACACAACCAGTAGTCTAATAGGCTCTTGGCCATATTTTTTTAAAAGGGAGTCTATCAGAGGCCTACTACAGCTGGGATGTAACCCACCTGCCACTCACATTCTGTGTAAAATGGCCAAGAAGGATCGCAGGCTAAGAGAATCACTCCATGATAGACATTGCAAATGACAGGCCATCTTGGATTGAATTGTTCAGTTCATGTTACACAATGAAATTGTACTTTGCCATTCAAATGCTGTGCCCTGAATATATCTACCACCCACAGTTGGCAGACGACCCTGGGACAGGGGTTGACAGAGTGAAAATTGTACCTTTTATGTTGATATACAAGAGGGAATATGAGCAGGTTACCTGGCTGCATGACAAGCAGTGCCTACTGAAATCCCCTCTTCTATTCAACCATTGAATAGTACAGGAGTCCTCTCTAGTATTCATTCTGGCCACCTTAGACATGCTCCTTTTGCTGTCATAGCCCCCTCAGAGCAGGTGAGCATTTCAGGTCATTTGTAAGTTGCAATTAGAATTGCATCTCAATGAATCTGCACAACCAGTTAGATTTTGGACTTTCTGTTTCCAAATTGTAACCTTTATCTTCTGACATGTAACAAATCATATTTGAAACAGGAAGCTTTTAAAAAACAAACTATGTTATCTCAATGGTTGGTAGCTACTTTGATTCCATTCAAAGGCTCTGGGTGATCCGTGGTCAATATTCTCTTAGTGTAAGATCCCCTTCTTCTCACTGTTGGTGGGGCCCATCCTTCTGGGCCCAGTATGAACCAAAACCTAGACAGTGTCTAGGTGACTGGCCTCTCTCCTCCCTTCTCTCACTGCTCACTTTCTTGGGGTAGATTGGTGAGGAGGCAGTAACACCAAGGGGGAGGAGACACAGAGCATGAGTAGCATAATCTTCAGGGGACAGTCCTCTATTTCAGAGTAAGGAATAGGTCTCTCCAAGTGTTGTTGGACTACATTCACAGCCACTTTCATTATCCTGGGCAGGCATGGCCAGAAATGAAGTATAATGGGAGTCACAGTATAACCATCTCTGCAAAGCTGCACATGTCTCACTCCAGCACTGTCAGAGAACACTTTTATTTAGAAGTCAGGTGTGGTTCAAAGATAATGAACAAGAGGAGAGACAAGGGAGGCTTGGGACTGCTTTTCAACTGTCTCCATCCAGAAAACAGATAGAGGAGACCCAGTCTCCCTCACTTTGGTACTCCATTTAAGTTGGAACAATTATTTCTAAATTTGCATCTATATGCATAAATTATTATGTGCAGATATAGTGCAGATCTGCATCTCTTTTGGACTCATTTTTGAGATACATTTTCTTTTTTAGGAGTGGGGTGGTGCTGGTGCACAATTGGCCATCCTAAACAGGGTCAGAAGTTTTCCATGGACTGGTGAAATTATCCAAAAGTGTTGGCCCTCAATCTCCTATTTGCAGAAAATAAACTTAAAAATCCTGATTGAAACATTCCAGTCCCTTGGTCATCCCTAAAAGAAATGATTATAGGCAAAATATAAAATAAAGAATTACCAAAATATGTGTGTGTGACTGCCTCGTGTCACATATGCACATATGTCTCACTTTTTGTCATTCTTTCATCTCTGCTTTGTCTATCAGTATTATGATATATGTATTCACACACACACACACAACTTTTAACAACCCTTGAAGAAGACTATATTCAGTATTTCCTACAAAGCACTAGGCTAATTTAGGAAATAAAATGTTCTTTTACATATCATGAGATCCATATCATTTTCACATATGATGCATTGAATGTTTAGACTGGAGAAGATAAGGTTAAGAGGTGATACGATAGCCCTGTTTAAGTATTTGAAGGGGTGTCATATTGAGGATGGCTGTTAGACAGTGAAACACACTCCCTCAGAGAGTGGTGGAGTCTCCTTCTTTGGAGGTTTTTAAACAGAGACTGGATAGCCATCTGTCGGGGGTGCTTTGATTATGAGTTCCTGCATGGCAGGGAGTGGGACTGGATGGCCCTTGTGGTCTCTTCCAGTTCTATGATTCTGTGAATGTTTCTAGTTCCTTCTGTTCTACTTGCTCTACCAGACTACTTAATGAAACAGCATTTTTCCAAAGAAAATATAAGCATTAAAAAGTAGTGGTTTGTGTATTGCACAGGCAATCTTTCCCTCACTCCATCCTTGTCTACCCCAGTTCTAGAGGGACAAGTGTATGCTGAATGTTTCTTGCAATTGCATCCTAAAAGCAGAGTGTATCATTCATTCACAAGAATCTACTTTGCTTCTAGTGGCAGATTTTGCCATTCTCTGGAAACAACATCTCTTAGGAGTTTCTGCTGTAGATGTTTAAAATTGCTGGTCACTTGCTGATTTTAAAATATTAATGGCAACTCAGAGTGCTACTGAGTTAGACCAAAGGTTAATCTAGTAGCATAGCTATGGTAGCCAACAAAACCAAAGAGAGGTCCACAGATAGAACAATGAAGCTAAGAATCCTTTCCCACTATTTTTCTCCAGTCATTGACACTGTCTAAAGGAAGATGTTACAGTTACAGTTAGTGGCCATAAATGGCCATGGTCTATTTCCCCCCTACTTTTGTAGCCATTCAAATTTTCCTCCAGCACTACTGTTTTGTGGCAGCAAATTCTATAGTTTCATGATGTGCTATAAAAAAAGTTCTTCTTTCAGTCTGTCTTAACATCAGAATATAGTGTTGTATTTCTCAAGTGGAATGTTGCTTTCTGTTTACTACCCATCCCATTACAACTTTTGCTTGTGAATGTTTGGGGATGTTTTAAATAACATTAATAATGCACTTAAGCATTAAGTTTGACAGAGGAACATTGCTCCTTTAGGTAAAGTGATATTCTGATAGCAGCTGTTTTGAATACTTTGAGACAATAGAATTAATAGATTTTTACCTAGAAATTGTTTTAAGCAAATGAGTAATTGTTTTAAGCAAATGAGTAATTTATTCATTATAAACAAGTGGGAAACCATGTATTCTGACATCACAGTCTTAGCTAGTTCTATGAACAGCTTTGCAGAGCTTCTGAATTATGGTAGCATGTCATTCTGGGGCTTATTTTTTACTTATGGGAGACACAACTGAGTGGGAAACCAGAGGACTATTTATGATGCAGTACAGCGATTTTTATCTATAAAACTGTTTCAATGGAAGGGAGGAGACGATACCATGGGAAGAATAAATTGAATTCTTTTCTTTATAGTTCTCATCTGTCTTATTTACTGTGACTGGAAAGGGGAATAGAATTCCATTTCTGAGCAAGAGGGTGTTGATCAAGCACTTTTCGCTTGTCAGTATCATGCAAGACTGTTCATGGAAAGGAGGATGAGGAAGAGGTGGTTCATGTGAAAGGTTGGTTTCAGTTCTTTAAACAATGCTCTGTTATGCTGTGATTCAGTGGAGGGACTTGTTAATAACTGTATGTTGCCTGAATCAAATCTTTCAGATTCTAAAGAAGAATCAGGATATTTTTTCAACCTGCTGAAGCTCTCTCTGTGTGTGTCCTTGCACAAATGCAAGGAATGGGGAAGAATTTCATATTCACTTTTTAAATTGATACAAACTTACTAAACTTACTAAAATCTCTACCCAAATCAATATGCAAACTCAGTTGTCCTTTGGTATTCACACCCTTCTTTGGTATTCACAGTTCTGCAGATTTTGCAGTAGTTTTCTGGGCCAAAAACACTTGCAAAAATGCATATATTAGGGAAACATGGATATCAGGGAAATATGCAGACAAAAAAAGAGCAAGCATTACAGAAAGAAATGGAGAAAACTGCATTATAACTAGAACAAATGGGAGGAACCAGTTCACAGTTTCACAAATTCCAAAATTTAATGCATTTTTATTTGAATCACTGTTCCTTTTTCACAGTACTGTTACAAGGCCCTGCTGTGCACAAGAGATGATATGCAGCAGGAGTGGGAATCACGCAGCCTGCAGACCCACGCAACCAATATCTGAAGGGTTGCACAATTCCCAACCTTGGCCTAAATCCAATTTCTAGCCCAATGTACAGTAGACTGAAGCAATGGGATTTACAAAAGTGTTGATTTACCATTCAGCAATTGTTTCAATTAGTCTATTGTAGTTGAGTCTAGCAATTGGATAATGTAGTTCTCAAGCTGTTGGATTGCAGCTCCCAGCATCCCTTTTTCTACTGCCTAGGGCTGATGGAATTTGCAAACCAGGTACATCAGGAGGGCATTTTCATCCCAGTTTAGGCCATTAGAAATTATTTGCATTGCACTCACAAGGATCATAAATAGCAAAATGTGATATAGCCCAATAAGGGCTATTCCCCTGTGGACTGCCTAAAGACACGATGTTTGAATTATACACAGTGGAGAGAAGCTCCTTGCATGTAGAAATGTAATGAATCAATGGAGAGGACACTATATTACACTAAAATGCAATATCTAGAATCTTGGATTGAGTTTTCACTAGATAGGAATGGGAAGCTTCATTGAACCACATGAGACTTTGTCCATCTAGCCTAGTGCCCCCAAATAAGGCCCAATGATTTCTCAGATATGTATGAACAGGGTTGCCATCTAAAATGTTTTTCACTGCATTGTACCCATTGATTTTATTTTTCTTTAAGATAACTGCAAATTATTCAAGACTTAGTGCTGATGGAACCCTACTGCAAACAAGAATGGGTATGATCCAGTGAAAAGCCTAAAGCGATTTTCGCTGCACCATACCCATTTATTTAATTTTCCTTTAAGATAACTGCAAATTACTCTACATCTTAGTGTTGATGGAACCTCACGACAGCAAGAAATATACACTTAAATATATAGTCCATTTGATACAATATTTCAAAATAGATACTTAAAATTACTAATCATTTTTAAGGCAACTCACTGGTTTTGCTCTATC
>CM034708.1:190901801-190947520 GCA_020142125.1 Phrynosoma platyrhinos | reverse complement strand
ATAGTGAGGACTTCATACTGTTTGGGATACAATTTACTTACCGGCAGCTTCATGGCAGAGCAAAATCTTTCAGGGTATCCATTTTAACACTGAAGAGGATCTCAAGGTCTAACATACTGCTACACTGGGAAGGGGTTGTGTGATTGTACCAACATGCCCACATAAAGCTCCTTTCTATTAGGAGACATTTTGATGGTGCTCAGATCCCACTTCACCTGGAAAGCATTCTATAGAGATATATCAGTATGCACTTTCCCATTCAGTGGCTACCTAATTGACCTGCGCCTCACATGAAGGCCAAAAGAATTGGGAAACCAGAGCACTAGGAGAATGTTTGGCAGTGATGCCATAACTTGGAAGTTCTGCAGCATGGGAAGTTTTGTGATCTTACCTGCATTTTACAGGACTGCTAAATTCTGCTACAAACTAGCCCGGGCAATATTTCCTTTTGCAAACACTCTTACATTTAAATTGCTGTGAGTTTCAGCACATCGACAAATGATCCAGAAGTCAACATTTTCCCCCAAACATTTCCCAAGATTTTTTACCAAATGTTATTTATCACAACAGGCATGTAAGGCAATGCACAGGTAGATTGAGAGCTTCTGCAAAATCAATTGATTCTTAGCCTTTCATGGTGGACTGTAAAAAAAAGCTGCACTGTTTTCAGGTACAAAAGGGGATGTCCTTAATATTACTCTTGTTACAGAGAGTGTTATTTTCTTACATGCATGAACAATACAAAATCTGTATATATAATTTAACATCTATGTGGGTTTGATTCTTTTTTTTAACCTATTTGTATGCAGTAGAAGGCTTGTTGTAGGAAAAGTATTTCTTCATATCTGAATATACTGTTAATAAAGAGAAACTTAAGTTATACATTGCCAACACAACTGTTAACTTCCCATGAATTGTTCCTTTTAAAAAAGCCATTCAAGCCTGATTATTTTTCTAAGTAACTTCAATTAAATTGAAGAAAATAAATGAAAAAAGCATTCATGTTTTTATTGGGTTTGACAAGCAGATATTCCACTTTCAAAAGCAAAGTGGCCAAAGGAAAAGAGCAAGGCAACCCAGAGAAGAGACTTGTAGGTACTAAGTTTGTTAGGAGGGAGGAAAAGACAACCACATTGCTACTCCTTACAGATGGTGAGACCCCATGAACTTTAAAAAATTTCCACCTATGAATGGTGTGAATTGCTAAGTGGGTGAGTGATGATTCCCATATAGTACATATATTCTTTAATATGTGGCCTGGTATTACATCAGTGACATATGCAAGCATACATCCACTATTGTTGTTGTATGCCTTCAAGGCATTTCCAACCTATTACAACCCTAGGGCCTTCAAAATAAGCTCATGTCATGGGGTTTTCTTGGGCTGAGAGTATTTGACTCTGCCAACATCACCCAGTGGGTTTTCATGGCTGAGTGGGGAACCAAACCCTGATCTCTAGAGTCATAGTCCAATGCTCAAACCACTATGCCATGCTGGCTCTCCACCTTACACCTGTTGTTGTCACTGTTTTGTTGAAATTGGTCTTCTCTTCCATCCTCTGCAACAACAAAAGCCCCAGCAGGATTCACCATTTCACTAGCCTGATGTTTGCTCTCTTTTGAAAAGGATGGTCACAGGTACCCCATTTGCAGTTCAAACCAGAGGCAGAGACACGTGTGTTGATAAAATGTACACTCAGCATTCCTCACTCCTGGTTATGCTGCTAAGGGTTGGTGGGAGTTGCTATCCCATAACATCTGGAGGTGTGTATGTTTACCACCTTTGTTTTAAAACAGAGGTGGGCAAACTGCACTTCATGGGCTGTATACACTTCCCAAACCCTTAGGGGCCGCTGTTTTTCTCCAGAAAGCCCGAACATAATTTCTAGGTGGTGTGGAGGGCACTTCCACCATTTTTGGAGACTTCCCTGGACCCCCCCAGGGCCAAAACAAATTTTGGGGAGAAATCAATTTTTAATTTTGTAAAATTTATTTCTTGGATTTATAGCCCACCTTTCTCCCAAATTGGGATTTGAGGCAGTTCAGTGTGCCTCAGTATGCCCCAAAACATCTTTAGGGGTGCTCAGGAAATCCCCAGATCATGCTTCTATGCCCCCACATGGGGGCCAAGAAATTTTTTTTCAGAAACAGGTGCAGTGGGAGGCCCTCTAATGTCACCTAGAGGGCTTATGTGGTCCTCCAGCCTTCCACAGTTGCCTACCCATTTTAAAACAATTCAGAAACTCTCTGGATGGGGAAACTCCTCTGCTGAAAGAAGATTACTGTAGTATTGGGAATGTAGTAATTCCAAAGCCCAGGTTTGCCATAGCTACCTATGGAATTTATAGAAGACTTTTAAGAACATAAGAAGAGCTATGCTGCATCAAATGAGAGGCCTGGTCAGTCTATCATCTCATTTTTCATAATGACTAAACTACTGCTTGTGAGAAACACATTTGCAGAATGTTAGTGCGATAGTAGCTTCCTGTTCATGCTTGCTAAAAAACAGTATTGACACAAGATGATGAGGATAATATATAGCCATCATAGCTAGTAGCCATTGGTCCTGTCACCCTCCATTTTCTTTTAAAGGAAAGGGAAAGAATCATACTCCTCTATTCTGATTTGGTCAAATCCCAGCTTGAGAGCTGTCCTGGTCAGGGCACTCCAGTTTAGTATAGCTGGAACATGTCTCAGAAATGGTGACTATGATGGTAAAGAATTTGGAAACCAAATCCTGAGATGAATGGTGAGGGAGATGGATATGTTTAGCCTGAAGAAGACAAGACTGAGAAATTATGTGCTAGAGGACTGTCACATGGAAGATAAAGTGAATATTTTTCCTGCAGTTCCAGAAAGTAGAAACCAAACCAGATGGATTCAACTCTACGACTCTATGGCCCTCAGGACCTCAGATATTGATGTTGTTGTGTACCTTCAAGTTTTTTTTGACTATTGGTGACCCTAAGGTGAACCTATAATGGGATTTTATTGGCATGTTTCTTCAGAGAGGGTTTGTCATTGCCACCCCTTGAGGCTGAGAGAGTGTGACTTGCCCAAGGTCACCCAGTGGGTTTCCATGACCGAGCCAGGATCTGAAACATGGTCTTCAGAGTCCTAGTCCAATGCTCAAACCACTACACCATGCTAACTGGAGGTGACAGATACCTTATTGGATGCACATCATTGTCTACAGTGAGGTATGCCATTTCTTTTCAGTCTTCAATAGGAGTTGAAATACTGATGCCAGCTGGGTCTTAATCTGCACAAACATAATTAATCATGTATGCTTGAATTCATTAAAATGCTCTCTAGTCTGCAGGAGAGAAATTGAAGTGGTATAAGATGGGGTGCTAATGATCTAGTTCTTACAAATGAGTAAAAGCATATAGATAACAGAAGGCTTCAGCACTAAGACAACTACTTCTCTCAACTGGATAATTCTCGGTACAAAAACCAAATCCTTTTCTTCATCTTATAGATGAATTCAAGAGGCTGCACAGGTGGCTCCTGCCAGTGGCATCCCTAGGATTGGTGTCACCCGATGCGGTAACTCATGGCGTTATCCCCCCATTGACCTCCAATTTCACACCCTACTACAGGGGTAGGCAACCTTTCCCCTTTAAGGGCCGAGGGACTTCAGCTCCCAGAAGCCTCAGCCATGTTGGCCAATAGTCCCATGTTGACCAATAGCTCCTGGGATTCTGGGAGCTGAAGTCCCTCGGCCCTTAAAGGGGAAAAGTTGCCTACCCCTGCCCTACAAAATCCTTAGTAATTTTTTTTGCACTAATGTTACTCGTAAATCGCACTTCCCATATACAACTGAATATAATGCTAATAGCTGTGACATAAAACAACTAGCAAAATTAAAATTATATCTTCAAATTACAGTATCATATGCATAACCTAAATGTATTTACACATGAATAGTGAAGATTTGGTTAAAATGTGATGTTTTTAAAGAAAAATTAAACAATTTTTTTTAATTAAAAAAATAATTTTTTAAAAAAATTGAAATGTTGAAATTTTGATTTTAAAAAATTCAGGGGCCTCTCATTTCTCCTCCCACCGAGCCCACTCCTACCATCTCATAAAGCATTTTAAAGGGGAGCAGATGAATGTCACAGCCCATTTCTGCCCAAAAGTAGGTGTTTGGGGAGCAGTGATGTCACCACCACCCCATCAGGGTGTCACCTGGTGCAGTCCGCACCCCCTGCATCCTCTAGTGATGCCAATGGTTCCTGCAGGTGCTTTTCAAGTATAGACAGAATTCTGCAAATGAGATTGGTAATAAAATATCTGTGTGAAGTACAGCCAACTGCCTTTTCAGGATACTCCATGTTTGTCTTTTGATTTCTCAAATGGTACGCTCCATCTCACCCCCAACCCATCTTCATTGGGCTGGTTTTTGTTTGCTTTTGCAGCTGGAGTTGTTTTGTACTCCTTCTCATCTTGCAGTTACTCCCAAGCCTGTTGGTCTCTCCATCTAGTATATGGAAGCATCTACTCCAACTACATAAGGCTCACACTTGGAAGAATGTGTTTGTTATTAATATACATGATGTACGATTGCCAGTTCATAACATTCTTTTTTTTTAAAAAAAAATCTCATTTTTGTTGGATAGGTATTTCCAAAATTATGCTACAATCAAATATCACATTTTCAAAAACCTGAATCACAAAAGTGGAAATATTTAGAAGAAGATTGTCTCAGTTGTTTGTGTCTATCATTGAACACAGAGAGACAAATTAAATGGGCTATAATGGCAAAGCAGGGGAAAGACCCATACCCATAATAATAATAATAATAATAATAATAATAATAATAATAATAATTTATATATCGCCCTTTGGTAACCCAATCAGGGTGGTTAACAACATTAAAACATCATACCAAGTAAAACAGTATATTCCTCTCCCCCCCTTAAAAAATTATTAAATCACATTACAGACCTGAATGACAACATACATACTATAATATCAATATTACTTCAAAATGACCTAGGGTGAAGAGGTCATTTTACCCTTTCCCCCACTTTTTACATTTTTAATTTTTATTGTTGTTGCTATGCAACCAGACAAATACATTTTAACAATTTCTTCCCCAAATTTGTTATACTAAAATCATATATGGATCAATTTTATCTCAAACTTTGTCATTCCTTATACATTCCAATCCCTGTAAAATGTAAGTGAAGACCACGTCTCTATAAAATGATTGTTCTGCTGTCTACATACACAGGCAATTAATGAGCATTATTGTATGACTCATATCCCATGTCCTATATATCCGTTCCATTTTTGTTAGAAATATTTTTCAATTTAATGGACGTTCATGCAACTATTAATAACGATGCAATTAATTATTCTGATCTCACTGTTAATTTTTGCATAGCAAAAAGAGTATTATTAATAGACCCAGTGGCAAAACACAACCCCTCACATTTTCACCTTCCTGCAAAACAGAAAATTGTACTGTCATTTTTGCAATAATAGTTCAGTGATGAATGCTTGGTCAGTTATAATGTTCTCTAAAGTGGAAAGCAGCAGGAAAAGAGGAAGACCATATTACAGGGGGATTGACTCAGGAAACTATGGTCCTGCATTTGCAAGACGTGAGAAGAGTTGTTGATCACCAGGGGTCTTGGAGATCTCTCATTCATAGGGTTACCATAAGTCAAAGAGGACTTGAAGGCAAATGAGAATGAGAAGTTTGTAATTTGATATGAACATAAGCAGAAGAATCCTATGAATGAGCAGTGGTGTCAACAGGGTCCATGTCACCCAGTGTGGTTATTCGTGGTGTCACGACCACCATCTATGACCTTCTCCCATCTCACACCAAAAGGAGAATCCTTAGTAAAAAAAATTGTCACTCATAAATTGTAATTCCCATGTATCACTGAATGTAATGGCAATAGTTGTGACAGCCTAAATTTGTGTCATGTAATGCCAATAGTTGTGACAGTTTGTATTTACATGTACATAGTTTCATGTGGTTAAAGTGAAAATTTGTGGGTTTTTTTAATTTTTAAAAAAGAATTTATTTTTAAGTTAATTTTTAAAAAAAAATTAAAACCTGGAGCCTCTCCTTTCTCCTCCCACTGAACCTTACCTCACTTACCCCATCTCCTCAGCATTTAAAGGGAGGCAGGCAAACACTACACCCCATTCCTGCCCAAAGGCAGATGTTTGGTGAGCATTGGTGTCATACACACCCCTTATTCAAGATGTCACTTGGTGTGGCCCACATTCTCTTAGTGATGCTCCTGTGAGGCAGGAAGACTAAAAAGCAGAGAGGATATCTTATCCAAATTTCACTGTGCTTTTAGCAACTGTTTCCCTTCCTCCCTTTTGAGTCCCCCTCCCTTGATGATTTTGCTTTTTCTAGAATCATTGGGAAGGAAATTATGAATATACCCTCTATCATACCTGTCTGTGGATTGCAGATTGGGAGGACTTCTGATTCCATCTACACACACACCATTTGCCTTTGCTGAAACTACTGATTAAGCACATTCAGTTTGACAGCCACACTACAAACGACAAGCTACTAGTTTGTTGAAAGACAGCTTTGTTGCATGTGTTTTGAAGTAGGCTTCAAAGCAAGGATGAGAATCATGGAACCCTTCGAATGTTGTTGAACTGCAACTCCCAGCATTCCTCAACATTGACTATGCTGACTAAAGCTCTCAGGATTTGTAGTCCAGCAGTAATTGAAGTTCCACATGATTCCCACTTGTTTTGATAAACTAAACAAGTGTGTTGAATTCAGGTGAAAAAAGTAGGTTTCAGGTGGAATCAACTTTCATGGCCCTACTTATGGCTATACTGAAAAAGAAAAAGGGAGAAGGCATACACAAGCATGAAGCTCACCAAGCTGAATTCCTGTCACAGTAAACCATGGTTTGTCATGATGCAATGTGTGTGTGTGTGTGTGTTTAAAGCAGGGTTGTTTTTATATGTGTGATATATATGTGTCTCTCTTATTTATTATGTCTTCAACAGTAAAGTAGCAACACACACATGCAATCATGCATACACCTACATAACATTTGATTCTATTTAACACTAAATAAGGGTTAAGGTGCTTAGTTTCATGATGTTCATCCCTGTGCCAGCAACAAGACAGCTATTATTTAAACTGACATTTAACTTGCCCTAGTAGGCCACACATTTCCTTTCTTTTACAATCAGTATCTCATATCTATGTAGAAAATATGAGATATTCAGAGAAGCTGAATTATCTCAGTGCTCTTTTCATATTTATCTTGATGAGTGAAAATGGTAATTTATAAATGTTCCTGCCACGCCTGAGTTGTTGCTACATTTGTCTGCAATCACAAGGAGCTGCATAACAGCTTGGCCATCTTATATTAAATGTGCATTATTGCTCTGGTATGAAAACGTGATTACAGTGGATGCAATAAGCTTTTATGTGCAATTTGTATCACAGAAGGTGGTTTTAAAAATAAAGTTTAGCTTTGCAGTTTGGAAAAATGAAATGACAAGAACTTTGCTGATCAGATATTTTCCCTCCAGGAAATGAAAACTTAATGACTTTTAAAGAGGAAATCAAATGTAATCAGAGCTGGGGAATCACAGAGATAGCATGTTCTGTATATCAGTTGTGGTTACATTTTCTTACCTATGAACTTTACACAGAGACCTGATAACAGAATCATAAAATTGGACAGGAAATCAAGTATCAACTAGTTCCACCAACTTCTCAGGAATAATTCCCTGTTCCTTAGTAGTGTAGGTTTATTTTCACATTGATTTTGTTGTTGTTGTTGTTGTTCAGTCAGATTTGTGTACAATAGTCTGTATTCTGAATGACCTTTTTTGTTCCCACTTCTGACAGATTAGGAACAATAACACATTTTAGAATGGTATATGAAAGACTGAAAGGTTTTACAGTGTTTGGTCTCCATTTATTGCACATGTCAACAACAACTCTGGTTCCATTCATCCCATGTCAGCCCTTGGAATGATATGCTCTTCTCTTGATTTTTTGATCAATGGAATAGATTCTACAATTTTATTTTATTTTTATTTTCTTTTTGAATCTAGATGTACTGTCCAGTTTTTTTTTTTTTGTTCTTGCTTTTTTTAAAAAAAATTGTAATGTTATGTACACTTGATATGAATATATTATCTAAATAAAAATATTTTAAGAAGAAATGAAATATTCCTGTTTTAAGATGTTTGCCACCATGCTAGTATTCCAAACACATTTTACATTCTGGCTGTGATTTATTTCAGTGGAAGCGGGATCTGATCATCTGACATTTTTTGTGGATTGATGCTTTCTATATAGTTGGTAGAAGCCCAGCAACCACAAGATGAACAAAAATGTACCTGTGGAGGGACTTCAGTCGATGTGGTACCTGGAGGCTTTAGATTTATGTGCTTGAATTATTCATATACTTGATTATCCCAATAGCCACAATGTTGTAATGTTATGAGCATTAATATTAGGTTGGAAAAGATTTTGGACTGGCAGAACTATTTCCCTGTTCTCTACAATCAAATTAGTTAACTTTTTACAGCAGGGTTTGCAATAAACAGATATTGCTGAACTCTCTGTGATACTGAATCAATGTCCCACTTCCTGTAAGGAAGCCATAAAAGCTATGATGTACAATACAGCTCCATTTCTATTTCAGGAGATCTCACATTTCCCAAAGGTGCATATTAATTGTGATAATACATGTTCCAATTGGGGTGTTGTAGTCTATTAAACATTAATGTAATGTAATAATCTCTTAGTTTGAAAAGGCTTTTAATTATTTATTAAGACATGTAAATATTTAAAGTACAATTTTAATGCCAAGCAATCAAACCTGATTTGTCCTCTTGGGTTGGGTTTTGCATATTTAAGACCTTACAATAGTTGACCATTTTGCTGGAGAATGCTGAAGCTCCCATTACCTTTGGCGCATTTTTATTTATTTATGCATATCATCTTTGATAAACTAGAGACATACAGACAGAATCCTGTTGGTGACAATTGCATGTGTTACACATGCAGATACAGAGTGACTTTTTTTCACAATGAGAAATTACTGTCTTTAGCTGACGGGGGCAGGAGTGGAGTTCCAAATACACAACCATGACAAATATACAATAGTATACCTAGGGTGGTGTGTCAATGTGCATTGTGTATTGCATAATGCCTTTGTGGATTGTGCAATGAGATGACAGCTGTGTGCATACCCTGTTTGTCACAAGTTGTACTACAGTAGCATTCAGTATAAGAAATTCATAGGGCAACTCTGCTGGGCATATATTTATGCTAAGCTGAGATGTGTGGGATCTCAGCTTTATAGATGTAACAAAGGAAATGGAAATGGATATTTGGAACTACTCTGTTCATAGCTGTGGCCATTTTATCACCATCATTTCCCTTTCCTTCTCCTTACCCCTTAGCAGTATAATTTTACTTCCATACAGAATAAAAGTTACAACTGATTAAAACTAAAAAAAGAAAAAAGAAAAGCGAGAAAGAAAGGAGATAGAAGATAGAAAAATAGAAAGTATCCAAAGAAAAGAATCAGTAAGATACAGAGATAACTAATATCCTATGTAGGCGATTTGTTGTTTGCTTGTGTTTACTGCTTGTGTTCTGTTTAAAAAAAAAAGAGATAACTTATATACAAAGTTAAGAAAGGGATTTGTGACTTTATCATCAGTGGTCATTTATTTTTAAAATACAGTCAGCCCTCCATATCCACAGATTCTTTATCCACAGATTCAACCATCCATGGCTTGAAAATATTTAAAAATATAAAAATTCCAATAAGCAAACCTTCATTTTGCCATTTTATGTAAGAGACACCATTTTACTATGTCATTGTATTTAATGGGACTGGAGGATTCATAGATTTTGGTATCCACAGGGAGTCATAGAACCAAACTCTAGCAGATACTAAGGGCCCACTGTACAGATAACCCTTCTCTATAACCTGTACATCATATTCAGAAATACTCCACTTGGATCAATTATCAAAACCCACACCTGCCAAATCATTTTGTTCTCCCCCCCCAAACACACATACAGACACACACACATAAAGTCAATCAGTGGTTTCCAGTCTTATACCAACGTCTCTAGAGATCCTTCCCTAAGCAGCACTGACAATTTGTCCATTTTGGCCAATTCATTCAACTTTAAAATTCAATCCTTTTTTGTTGGTAACCAAGCACACTTCCATTTCTCTGCATATATTAATCTTGTTGCCTTGATAATAAATTGTAGTAATCTACCATAGTTTCCCCCTAACTATTCATCCCTCAAACCCAACAACAACAACAACAACAACAGAAAGTCATGATTTAAATTGAAACTTAATTTTTAAAATCTTCCACATCAATATATATTTGGAACCAGATATTATGTTAAGATCATAACATAAAATTTAAACCCTTTGTCCACCTCCTTCCCATTTTCCCATCTGAATATTGTACTCAAAATTCTTTCCCCATTTTAGCATACATTCTTTCACTTGTTCTTCTTCATATTCAATTTGAACAAAAGCTTATACATTTTACCAATTGCACATTAAGGAGTGTCCTTAATTAAACTGATGTAGTGTTCTGCAGAAGACATATTCCTTTGGTGACTAATGGAGTCACAGGTAACCAGAAGGGCTATAAGATACAAAAGATTAATAAAGGTTCTGTGAGAACTTAGACTGTAAAGGAACATATATAAAGCTAAAAAGAAACAATTACAAAGACAAGCTAAAGAAACTGTTAAACTGTGTAACTAATAAAGTATTTATACACCATATCCATTGTGAACACCATCCACTAAGGGAGACATTGTATTCAGCCTGGCTTGTAAATAAATATCTTACTTTGTTTCAACAAGCAGCTGTCTGAAGTGATTCCAGAAACATATTAAAAACGCTACCAACACTGAGAAAAGTCATTTAGGTTTGGGACACATTAGATAGTGGGTGTGTGGCTGTCAATGAATAGTAGGTGCCAAGCTGGGGTGGGGGGGATTTGAAACCCAGAGGGCTGGCATCTAAAGAGAGTTATAGTGCATGAGACATTTAAGAGAGTCCCGAGTTCAAGTCTTGCTGTGACAAACTGGTGGGATAGTGGTCATCTTCATGGCAAATTGGTGGCAGTGGTGGCACACATTAAAAAGGAGTAAAAGATTTTGAGAGATTTTGGCAGTGCCATGTTGTTGCCATCACAATTATATTTATACGGTACTTTTTAATGCTTTTGTATTGGTTTTAAATTGTACTGTTTTAAATTTGTTGTTAGTAGTCTTGACTCCCTATATTGGAAGAAACACGGAATATAAGCTGTTAACAACAACAACAACAACAACAACAACAGCAACAACTCAGAAATCAGTCCCAGGGCTTAGTATCAGAAGACGATTCTCCAACAGAACATTCATCCAGTCTTGTAATTCTAAAACATTTATATGATAGCATGATGTTGCATACCATTCTGAGTACTTTTAGGTGAGCAGCATAACCATAACCATCGCCACTGCCACCACTATCATCAGTGTTGCATGCACCCAGTATCTGATGCCAATCAGATGAAAGTGACAGAAAATGAATTATTTCACACAAGTTGTTTCCTTCAAATTGTTTAGGAACTCTGTATCTCTACTGCTACAAAAATGTCCCATGTTCCTATTCTCAAGGCCTACTTTTAACAAGATTTAAGTCCTCATTACTAGAAGCAGGAGGGCTGAAGCTAATGTTATCATAATATCTAATCCAAACTTGTGCGCATGTGGGAAAGGATGACAGCAGAAGTATAGTCTCAGCTTTTGTATCTGTCCCTTTCCAGATAAGGTGCATTAGGGATGAACTCTACAGGGCACCAGGGAGCTGTAAACCTCAACCCACTCTAAAATAAAGTGGGCTTTAAAAATAATAACAGATAGTAAATCAAGATCTTTTATTTGTCTTTGAAAAAGTATTATTTCATTCAAGGTCTTCTTAAAACTGACCACATACATATAGGTTGTAACTTTTAATGATATTTTAAAAAAATCTTCTGTTAACTGTTTATCTTTTTTTCCACTGCAGGATAAGTAGTGGCACTTAGGCTAATCTGTTCTCCAGAGTATTAAGCAGATCTTAGATATAGGAACATGGAAATCATAGAGTATAAGCAAATTAAAACAATAAATATATCATAAATAAACAGTACTATATTAAAAAGAGAAGAAATTTTATTTGTTTCATTTGGTTCCAAAGAACTTTAAAATGTTATCATATAGTCAAATTTTAAAATATTTCCCATCAGACAACAATTCCAACATGAACATAGCTCAATTAGAATTTAAGACATAATTGCACCTAGATCTATATCCTCAAATATTAGTAAGCTGAATTCTCTCCAACATCTCCTGAAAACATCCATATACAAGGTACCTTTTTATTTTTTTTTTAAAAAAATGTTGATATCATCTAAGGGGAAAAAGGGAACCTGGAGTGTCAGTTAAATTTTTATTCCCATTATGAAATATTACTGTCAGTACTAGTCACTGGACAATTATGAATCACTGGAGCACAGTAGTTTGAATGTTGGATTGAGACTTGGGAGATTACCATGAAACTGATTACATGTCCTTTAGCCAGTCTCTGTCTCTCAGCCTGACCCACCACACTGGATTGTTTGATCAAGTGAGGAGGAGAGGAGCCACCTTCTGTAGACTGAGCTCACTGGAGGAATGCCCAGATATAAGTGTTAATAAAAAATGCAAATTTAAAATTATTTTACTCTTTGGGGAAAGTTATTCACACAAGGTTTCCATTAGGAAGATAAACAGCTGCCAGCCTCTTGATTTTCTTGAGGATGAGAGCATTTAGCAGCCAAGTATATTTTTGCTATATTAATAAGACTCAACATTTGGAACCTGGAATTCTATACAAAGATTTAGTTGCCAGGCTTTGCATATTTGAAATACATCATTTTAGACCAGCTTTTCTCAATCTTTTTATGCTGGGTAAACCCTTTAAATAATCTTCAGGTCTCAGGGAACTCCTGCATAAAAAATAATAATAAATCTACAGCTTTAAAAGGGGGGTTGTTGAATAAGAATCTCTCACAGATCTCTTAGCAACCTCTCATGAAAACCCAGGGTTCCAGGAAGCCCTGGCTGAGAAACTCTGATCTAGTCCAATTCTATCATTAGAATATATAAAGTAGGAACAACTACAGGTTGAGTTTCCCTTATCTGAAATGCTTCAGACCAGAAGTATTTTGTACTTGAGGGTTTTTGTGTTGGTTGTTGTTGTTTTTTGGATTTTGGAATACCTGTATTTGCACATCCATACATAATGAGATATCTTAGAGATGGGACTTAAGTCTAAACACAAAATTCATTTATGTTTCATATATACCTTATATACATGGCTGGAAAGTAATTTTATACAATATTTTAAAAATAATTTTGTGTATGAAACTCAACCATCAGAAAGCAAAGGTGTCACTATCTCAGCCATCCATGAAAAAAGTTTTAGTTTTTAGAGTATTTTGGATTTCAGAATTCCAGAGACTCAACCTGTACAGACAAATTCCATTACAATACTATTAATTTAAAATGCCCATTCTTTGCCCTTAAACTTGCATAGCCCTCACTGGTAGTTTCTAATGGTGAGATGTGGGGTGGAGGATTGTGTTGTCATAATTTGAAATTTTATTTAGAGAATGCTCAAGGCACTGTACAGCTCACAGAAAACCATAAGATGAAACAATTGTTATGAAAACATTTCTTAAAATCCCCTCAAATTCCAGTACCATACCCAGAACATTATATGCAGTGCTGAGCTAAGAAATAAAGATTGTTAATTTAGGCTAGATAGGGGATCTCCTACATTTGAAGTGCTACAATGGAAACACACATTTTACAGGTATTATTTTTTTAAAAAAACAAACATATCTATGAAATAGTGCAGACATGTGAGGTGAGATATATTGCTCATTATGAGTATTCCACAGGAACTTAAAGTATGTTTATACCACACAAACACATCCCACAAAGCACTTATGCTACGAACACTTGCACACTGGGCCTGGGAAAAGATATTTTCTCAGCAGGAAGCTATTCTGGTTCAAGCACTGAGAAAATGTTATTTCCTTACAACAGCAGTGTTGTATCTGGAAAAAAAAAAAGATGCCTGAAACCACACTGTTATTGCACAATAAACAGAATTTGGAAAAGCCCTTAGAAGTCCCAGCTGCTATAGGGAAGCAACCACACAGTAGTAGAGAAGCACTTTTTTGTACATAACTGTGCAGCAATGCTACCTCATAGACTGGGTCCAGGTTTTCCTTTTCTTCAACAATATTTCTTAAAAAATAATCTATGATCACTTCTACCATTTTTTTTCTTCAGGATACATAAAGCAACTTTCCCATAACTTTATATCAAAAGCCAGTTCCCCGCACCCATTCCCAATATATTCTAGGTAGCCTTCATTCTAGGTAGCCTTCATTCCCTGTAGAACCTATACTTCCTTCTCAATAAATTGTAAAAAAGAAAGCTGAGTATTTGAAAACTGTGTCAATATGCTTTTCAAATTACAATAATTAATACAATATCATTAAAGTCCATGCATGGCCATATTGCATTATCACTATTAGAAACGTCTTTCCATTTCCTGCAGATTAGAATAGGTTTCAGAATAGAAATTGATTTATTCTGTCCTAGCAGCAACTAAAAAGGCGTACCGAATAGAATATCCCTATAGAATGACTTGGGGGGGGGGGGTTAGTTACATGCACAAAGCTTTGGCTACTATTAAGCAAAATGTGTCCAATTCCAGAAAACCTAACTACAGAATAGAAATATTTGATTTTGTACATCCATTGCATTGTGTGACATGAAATGCATAGCCAGGCTGTTTACTGAATCATAAACTGATCTGTGATAGACACATCCATGATTAAATTGTATCACTTTGTCATTAACTGCTCTTCATTACATTTATGAGCTTGTTTCTTGGCACAATACTGACCAACCTTTCTCCTTTTATAGTTAGATGATATCAGATAGCAACAACCAAAATAGTCAAACCTTTTTCTACTTACATTTCATAATTTAAAAATGTTAATCCTAAACACTTTTACCTGAAAGTAAGCGCCACTGAAATTAGTGGGACTTATTTCTGAGTAGATGTGTGTAGGACTGCACTGAAGGATTGCACCATTATCGAATTCAACAAACTGTCTTCAAATCCTTCAGATTAAATAATAAGATAAGTGGTTGTCTCTTGTTTCTCATCTTCCTCTAACAGGATAAGCTAACTTGAGCATTTGGTTTACTAGTCTCCTACATCCCCATCTCTGTCACCAATGAGCCACAGAAAGTGAAAACTCATTGCAAGTAAGGCAGTTCCAAGAAGATCTCCAAGTGCAGTAAGATAAGGGATAGAAAAACTATCTGGATCTTTCGCTTTCTTCCAGAAGTGGTGCACCATCCAATCAGCAATCCATAACAAGATAAACACCTATGGAAGAACAACAAAAACAAATTTGATCTGTAACTGTACTGTAAATTTAAGTTTTCTTAAAAAGCTAAATCTATTTGTTAATCCTAAAAAAAAAGCAGACCCATTGAATCAATGGCATTTACATAAGTGGTTTTAGTAAATTTCCATTGATTCAACAGGTTTACTCAAGTTGGGACTAATAACTGGATTTATCTGAAAAGATTTCTTGAGACAGAAGTAATTATGAAAAATGTGAACATCTACTGTGATCTTTGTATAATGGCTCACTATTTCAAACACCATTTTGACCATTAACATTTCTTTAAAGATTATTTTAGGAACGAAAATGAAAATTAGAATAATGTTGCAGTACTAAGCGCATTGAAGTAATTTAATACTTCTAAGAGAATCCTTACCTTTGATTTGTACTACAAAAGAATATTTTAAAAGTAACCACATGGTCTTCAAATAAGCCAGTTTCTTTCCTCTTTTTCCGTTATGGAACATACATAAGTTATTTAAATAAATATCCTTGCTGAAAAAGCAACTCTGTAGTTGAAGCTCATTATGTATGTGCTAGGTACACTACTCAGCAGGCCAAATGCTTATATTTGTAAAGATATGTTTTATTTGGAAGAACCTATCAGATTCTTCAAGACAGCTCTTCTTTGTCCATGTCTATACATAGTGATGATGGCCAATAAAATCCCCATGCAGAATCTGTCAACCTTTAGGGCTTCCTAGCAAATAACTCTCTTCACAACAGCGATACATGACTAATCTCCTAGCATGCCACATCACATGGGGAGTTATTATTTAGTTCTCTTATTTTTGTTGCCCAAAACCACAGCATGGAGCTCAAAGACAAATCTCTCCCAATCCCTAGTCCTGAGAAGACTGCTTCATCATCCTGTCTCCTTTTCTCTCATATATGTTAGTCAGGACAAACATTGTGCATGCTACCAACTATCAGAGATGTTCCCATCTCTGAGTGGGGAGGGAACTGCAGATGTTCAGAAACTGTAATCAGCAGTGATAATATGAATAAACATACAGTGATATTGGGGCTCAAGTCTGTATTGCCTATTGTGGGCAGGGGGAGTGAATAGTAATATATATATTACTATATATATCCATATAGTTGGAATCTAAGCCAGCTAAAATATTTGTTTTGTGTGTGTGTGTTTTTCAAGTCATTGGAATGTTAAGTTCTCTGTTCAGACATTATTCTAGATGTCTGGGGCATATGAAAAACAATTATGACATGTCACTTTGGTGTGTGTGAAAATGGATTCCAATGTTGCTTGAAAAGAAGGTACTGAAAGTATTTTTCCCCTTTGGATATGACATTAAATTATCTTTGAATAAATGAAGATTGTTTTTGTGTGCCTTCAAGTCATTTCTGACTCAGGGGGACTGTAAGGTAAACGTAGGGTAGGGTTTTCCTGGTAAGATTTGTTTAGAGGGGGTTGTGTTTGCCTATGAGGCTGAGAGAATATGATTTGCCCAATGTCAACTGGCAGATTCCATGGCTGAGCAAAGGTTCAAACCCTGGTTTCCAGAGTCATAGTCCAACACTCAAACCACTACACCATGCTGGCTTTCAGAAAAGTAAATGGTTGACATCTAAGGGAGCACCAGATTGGGGCCACGGCAACCACATGCCGTGGCCCCAATCTGACTCTTTGCTGCTCCAAAAAGAACTGGCAAATGCTGCTCCTTTTTGGAACAGCAAAAAGCCACCCTTACTGCCGTTGCTGCAGCTCTTCTGCCCTCCTTTGGTGCAGCATGTCTACACATTGCGCCAAAGGACTGCCCTGATGCCGCGCACCGTTCAGTGGGGCACACAGCATGACGGTGGCATTGGAGTGGCCAGTCTATACAGGCCCTAAGTCACAGATACAAGAAATGGTCTTACACTTCACTGAGCCTTGCTGTCATAGACTCATACTGTCAGTCTGCAGCATCTAAACTGAGGACTTTTGCCACTTTCTTTCCTACATTTCCCAAGCAAATTGTAACATACATTTATGTATAAAGATATGAGTCTCAGATCCTATTGAACTATGATGAGCTTCCTAACCCATAGTTAGAAGCCTGTCACAAAGAAAAAATACTGGATTTGGTGGATAAAACTTTGTCTATGAAAGCCAAGAGAAACAGTAATTTCCGTATCATCCTGTCAACTTTAATTTGTTTTTGCATCTTTAAATGTCCAATGCATACGTTGGGGGGGGAGGGAATCCAGAAACCCAAGTAAAGTACTGGGAACAACCATCGGTATCTGTATATGTAAGAAAACATGAGAAGTTGAAGAGAGCTTATGTTTCTGCAAGTGAAATCATTGTATGACAGTCACATTCATCTGTTGCAGTCAGTAGTTGCCTCCTGCTATGCCGTTCGTTCTACTGCTGTTACAGAGCCTGCCTTCAACCATTTAAAGTGGTCTGCTGAAGCAAATTGCTGCCCACCTGAAGGTCTGCTGCAGTTTTCTAAACAGAAATGCTTGCATGTGACTATTTCTGTGCCTATTCTCCTAGTGAGCCAAATGCCTTGCAGCTAGAAGAACAAAAGCCTAAAGACATTAGTATCATGTGTGAAGTCAAAACATCTTTTTATTACAATTCTCAAACCAGAAACACAATCAAGTGAATCTACACATCTTTTCCCCACTTTTGCCTTGCCTAAAGCCTTCATTTGAAACACAGAACATGATCCTAACTCACCAAGGACCAGATGAGCTGATACTTTTAGTTTTGGGAATTTGGAAATTACTTGTCTAACCTTTTCTGACACAGTGATTGTTCACTTGGATTGAAGGAAGTTTAGAACTGGCATAACTTGACTCTTTGCTCTGACCTTTGCTCTCTGAGCCAGCAGAAAGGATATTATACTGGCATAGGGGCGGTTTCAGCTGGCACAAGAGGCTCCTGCCTACTCCTAACCCCTACAGCCAGTGCATCTTTGTTAATAATGCAAATCTGCAACTAAACATGATTGATCTGAAATCAAGTTCACTTTTTATGATACTTAGTTTTTAAAAATTGGCACAGTAACTAACAGAAACCCACTGGAATGCTGTCTTCTTCTGATCTCTTTATGTTCTTTGCTTCTCTGAATTATGAAATACCCGTTTCATTTAACATCCTGAATTTGATCATTCTGACTTCCAGGAAGATTTCAGGCTTGATCTGTTCAAGGACCCATTTGTTTGTCTTTTTGATTGTCCATGGTAACCTTCGAACTCTACTCCAGCACCACATTTCAAATGTGTTGATTTTCTTGTTATTCACTTTCTTCACTGTCCAGCTCCCACATCCTGTACATAGTGATGGGGAATACAATTGCTTGTATGATTCTAACTTTAGTGCTCAATTGTATATTTTTACTCTTTAGGATATTTTCTAGACTTTTCTATAGCTGCCCTTCCCGTTCCTTGTCTTCTTCTGATTTATTGACTGCAGTCTCCATTCTTATAAATGTTTGATCAGAATTGTTTTACTATTTCCATTTCCTCATTGTCTAGGTTGAATGTACTTAGATCCTCCATGGCCCTTATTTTTGTTTTCTCTAAGTTTCACACTCAACTTATCCACAGGTTATATCAAAATCCATACTTTTGGTCACAAAACCTGATCTTGACTTATACCAAAGGTCAAATTATACATGAGTATATATGGTATGGTTAGGATACAAATGAGAACATGTACACCTCACTTATGGGGAAAAAAATGTGTAAACATAAAGTGTCAACAGGGTAGTTAGAGATATACTGTCTTCATATTGTTAAAACAGCAATGGCTAGAAGAAATATGTTCTTAATTATGTTTTTATTAATTTATCTTCTCAAAACCGATTAACATCTACTGTTGTGTTTTTGCTTTAAGCCAATTTTGTTCCTCTAATATTAAAGGATAAATGTTCCAAAAGATAATTAACAGCCAGGAGGGCAGAGTGTTGCTTTTAGAAGGAAAGGGTCAGCAATTAATCTAATGAATTCTGACTTACATGAGTAGGAAAACTCAAAATGTGATATTCTGCAGAGCAACAATTCTGATTCTTAGTGGATACAATCAATTTTATTTTACCTTGCAAATTTATTGGGCAATAACATCTAGAGTTTCCCATTACTTGTTTATTCCCAAGGCCCTTAACACAACTGCGTTCTGAGATTTGCCTTGGAGGTGTGAAAATTCCAGAGGGCTCTTTACTGGCTCAGCAGGAACCTGAAGTACAGAGGCAGTCTTTGAAAGTCACAAACACTGAATCACAAAACTGACGGCTTGGTTACTGGAGTCTGGCCTCCAGTCTGATGATGGCTGACAAGTCTGAAAATGAAGTCTTTTTTCTTATACCCAGCTGAATATAGTTCATACAGGTTCTACTTTATTATTATTTTAACGAGAATCACTCAATCACACACACACACACAGAGCTGTCTCAGAACAAGACTGTCTTCCTATAAAGAATACAGAAATTGCAGGAATTTATATCATTTCCAGAGAATGGTTTGTAGACTGATCTGGCTTAACAGAAGTGATTGTCAACAGAGATGGACTACAACCATGGAGAGAGGTATATGAATGTATGGAAATACTAGATATGCTGGAATACCTAAATTACAAACAACTTTAGGATATGTCTGAAGTCATGCTCAAAATATGCCTAGAAGTGGGGGTAACTGTACATTATTATTTTTATTTTATTTTAAAAACCTATTGTAGTGTTTTTTTGAATAACATGCCAGCTATAAAGCACAATATACATGTTAGTTGGCCAAATAAAGGTATCGCTGTTTGGTTGATTTTTGTTACTGGAATTGCTATATGACCAGCATGACTACCCTGGATGCCAGCTATGTAAAGGTACTAAAATACACAGGTTCTCAACAAGAAAAAGTTAATTGCACTGAAGTTCCTTCAAATCCAAGAAAATTTGTTAAATGTTAATCCCATTAATTTGATCAGTTCCTGTGGGATGGAACTCGTTTTATTTTGTGGCTTAAAAACAAAAAGTCTAACATGAGATATGTCATGAAATAGCCAGAAATTTGATATATCCAGCTTAAAGTCATAAATTTAAATTAGGGATTAATGGCCTTTTGCAATTTTTAGCCGTTATATTCTAGCCTCTCTCCTTCTCCTTCTCTTCCCTCCCCCATGTATTAGGGATAAAGTGCTAATTTCAATGGCAAGCAAAAGTTAAAAATTTAAAATAATTACATTAAAGTAGGAATGTGAAAGATACTTAAGAATTATATAAAGTGCTATGTGACAGGCAACAAGAATTGTGAATGTCATCAACACTGAAAATATTCCTTCCTCTTCCCTAATTTCTTTTTTGATAGGTGGATTACTGCCAGTATGGTCAGGAGGCTACATTCCCCACTATCACCAATACTGGGTGTTCTGGCAGAGGTGAAAAAAAGACCTATTTTTAGCATTAACCTGGCAATTCTGCTTTAAACCAAGTTGTACAGGGAGGGTGCACCTTCTTTGGAATCTATTTACTGTAATTCCCAGAGGCTTCCCACATGCTTCTTACAAACCTTGTTTTACTGTGGAAGTGTCGAGTTAAGGGCAAAAAGTACAACTTTTTTGCTGTGCCACAACACCAATTTTCAATGGCAAAAGGAACTATTGGAGATCTCTGGAGAACTCACATATAGCGGGGAAGCCACCTGTAGGGCATGGACTGTATGTCGCTTACTTCTGCCCCAAGATTTCCTTTTTCACATATTTCAATGGTAACTGAATTCATAATTCAATGGTAGTAGTTTCCAATAATCGCACTCACTGTTCATAAATTTAGCTGGGACAATTAAATGAGATCAGAGATAAAAGTTCATTGATGAAACCTAGTTTATGATCAAAACAACTGTTCTCAGTTGCAGAAAAACCAGTCCTTAAAAATGAACTTGGAGAGAGAGGAAACTGAGGTTGGGAGATATGTAACCAATAGTTCATATTCTTAACCTCAAATTTCCCTCTTAACTCTTTCAAACAGCATAGACACGAAGGTGGATCCCCTTTATCAATGTTGGATTCCTGCTCATGGTTAGGACTTGAGCCTGTCCTCCATTTCATAGAGCACACAACAAAGTTAACATTGAGTTTTCCACCCCAAAACAGAGAGGGAAGTTTTAAAATAAAAAACTGACTAAAATAATGGTCTTTCTGCTCAAGACTACATAAAAAAAATTGTGTATGTCAAAGAAGAGAACTCTCACACAAATATAGACAATTAGTGTCCTTTGGTGCTAACTGAGCATTCACACACAGTCTGCAAAAGGCGGCAGGGAAGAGAGGATGAATGAAGCTATGGTATGGCAATTCAGATCTCAACACTGTACACAATTGCCCAATCATCAGAGCTCTTCCATGTCTTTGCTTATTATTGTCTCTGGAAACCTGGATGGGCATGTCTTCTTTCTAAAAGGTACAGTATCCCAAAAATCTTACTGTACCAATTTAAATGAATGTGTGCTTCCCCTTGCATCCAGAGAGAAGGACGAATTGCTAAGGAACCTGGCTGAATTGCAACTATAGAATCATACAAGTGTTTTGTGTTGACTACCCTCTGGATGGGAATAAAATATTACAACTCATGCTGAGAGCTGCTGCAAAATGCTTTGGAATCTGAGATGCATTTGTTTATTAAAAAAAAACACCCCACCATGAACTACAACAGCAAATACAGCAACCAATAGAAACATATAGTGTGACTGGAGACCTCCTATAGGCTTGTCGAGATTACTTAGAAACCTCGAATTGCTCTCTGGGCTTGCTGCATGCTGTTTACATTATACAGGCCCAAAACCCTGAATCAGGTCCAGGTGGTTTACAGAATGCCTGGACCCAATTTGGATTTCCACTCCATTTCCCACATAAAAAAGGGACCACATAGGAAGGCAGCTGCCTGTCGTTCGCCAAAACCCACAGCAGGTAAGCAAGGGTTCAGGGAAAATTCGAGGCTGGAATACTCCAGGGGCATCTCAGCAATTGTAGATGCGCCCTGTGTCTCTACCATATTTAAATAACTCAGTACCACCTTCAGCCACTAGATGAAACTATTAACCAGGAAAGAGGAAGCTGCAGTCAAGTTTGGCTTTTTCATTTCTCCAGAAAGAAGATGTTCCAAGTGGGCCAGAAACACAGTAGGGAAATCAACATCCTGGGCTATTCCTGCTTCCTTCTGCATATCTCCTCAAACTCTTCAACAACAACAAATTGAGAGACACATAGGGAATACATTTCCTCTTTCTTGGCAAGATGGGAAGAGAGTGAATAGATGTAAAGGCTGAACCAGCACCAGGGTGAAAAATACTGGTAAAAAGGAAAGAGAGTGGAGTATCGTGAGCAGAGGGAGAAAACTGGAGGGAAGCAGAAACTTCTCAGAGTGAGAAGAGACAAAAAGCACCAGGGAAGAGAAAGATCCATTAGCTCCAAGCATGAGATAAAGCACTGGCAGAGGAGGAGAAGAAAGAATAAGAGCCCCAGAAATGGGTTGAGAGTAAGGTGTTTTTAACTTTGGAAATCCAATTACTTCTACAAAGGAGGATAACATTACATTAATAGGGTTTTTTACCAGTTTAGAAAGTCACATGTTTTTACTAATGACTTAATTTTAATCTATAACAATGAACAAGTTCACAATGCAATCATAACAGTACAAAATGCAAATATAGAACTGTAATATTTTGCCCTAAAATCAATTCAATGAATAATGAATTATATAGGGCAAGGCAATGTTACAGCAATCAACTCACGTTTGGGGCAGTTCACACATTATTATTGCTTTGGGTCATTTTTCATCCTGGCTTTCTAAAGATGTTAATTTCTACTGTACTTCAAACACTTTATATGTAAGCTTATTTGCTAAAATGCAGGTAGTGTAAGATAAAGAATATGGCTTCAATATGAAGTTGAAAGAAGAAGCATTAATAATTCAGTACCAGTGAAGCTATCTTATATTGCTAAAGAGGATGATAATCTAATGTATTTGGTTGATAATTAAAATGACAGAAATAGTGCAAGAAATACAGTGCGCCCACGCCATGTATGGACACATCATATGCGGCTTTGAGGTTACGCATATGGCAAGCCTGGGAGGACAAAATGGCACATGTGCCACAGGCATGTGTGTGGGAGTGCACCGCCATAGAAAACAAAAGGATTTGAGCTTGCGCATTTTTCCCCATATGCTTGGGGGGTGGTCCGGAACGGATCCCCCGCTGTAATACAGTCAGATGGAAGGTATAGAAGATTTGGCTATTTAAGCTTCTTATTAACTTCAGAACTGTTAGTCTTAAGAATGATTGCCAGGGTGTTTAGGGGATGACAACCCAATATTCTTCTAAAGATACACAGACATAAAAAGAAGTAATCTATTTGCTGAGCTGTGAAATTCCAAATTTCCTGAGTCTGATCAAACAGAGTTCAACTTAAAGCAATTGCATTTTAGCAATGTCACAATAATAAAAGGATGTTTAAATCACTTTTTTTTTTTTTTTTTGCTCTTATGGCATGTGATGTTTGCTGGGTTTACTAGATGGAAAAATAAGAGAGGGAGCAAAGAAATCAGAGGAAAAAGTAGGAAAGACGACCTAGGAAAGGGGTTGCAGTGGTTTTAAGAGGACTCTTTTTCCTTAAGCTAAAATCTGAAACAAACGTATACTGGAATAAGTTCTACTAAATTCATTTGAGATTTACTGAAGAATAAATATGAATAGGATTGTCTTTTAATCATGCCCTAATAGGTGTACTATTATGGCAAGAATTACAGCACAATCCTGTTCATGTCTCTTCAGTATTAAGTTACGCATCAAAGAGCAAAACTACTTCAGTTATTCAGATGGATATTCAGCCACGCACACACTCCCACACACAGAAATCGGGATGCAAGTTGATATTGAACTATACACAGCATCTTAATAAACGAATGATGAAAGGAAGGACTGAAGTGTCAGCATCCAGTATATCCTCATAAATGTTACCATCTGTCAGCATAAGATGCTGACACAGATGCTGCAAAACAACATATGCAAAGCTAAAGATGGAAAGTTTTAAAAGGCAGTGCTGTGGACAGCGATACCTTCTTGATAAAAAGGATTATGAATGCCAGTAATAAAACTGTAATAGTAGACATCTAATTAAAAAGAAAAAGAATTAAATATGGTAAAACATTTTTTATAAAATGGTTTTAAGTTTGCTTTTCTACAAAACGGTCCTAAGTAGTCATGCACAAAGAGAAAAGGAAGGCATGTGGGTGAGGGAAGAAGGAAATACTTCAGTACATTCTAATTAAAATACCTTGAAATGAAAGATGCAAAACTAGGTGTGTACTTGAACAATTTATGACAAAAGAAATTTATGAAAAGAACACTGACTTATTTTGTCTTAAACCTTTGAAACAAACTCCAAGCAGATTCTTTGGAAATGAGTATGACATTTCCAGATCATTTTATCCTTACCTGTAGGAGAGCTGTGAACAAATATACCACTATGAAGATTGGGGTCAAAGATGTATGTCCACTTTTCATTAAATGAATAGTGTACAAGAAGATTAAATGCCCTGGAATCACCAAAAGTAGAAGAACTTGTGCCGATTTATTGTTTACACCTGTAAATAAGAATAAATAACAACATGGTCAATTTGGTGCTTTTTGTGAGCAAGAAAGTAATGCTGAGCTTTGGTACTAAGTTAAGTTTAATGCATTCATTTTTATTATTGCCCCATCCACTTCTGTATGCTCTGGAAAGGTAATTAAAACATGATTGCACGTTAAAATTTCTATTAAGAAATCAATATGAGTTAAACAAAAGGTGAAAACTTTTAATGATCCCTAGCTGATCTCATTCTAATATTAGAGTCTTAAAATGCAACCAAAACACTAATGTTCAGGCTTTCCTAAGACACCAAGGCAAGAGTTGGAGTAGTAATTGTACATCTTGTATATGACTTGTGGGACTTCCACTGACCTCCTCAGCTCTCCAGTACTCTTCCTCCAAGCCCAATTCCCCAACACACATACACAAAAGCCCCAAAGCAATTGGAAGTGACATGACAACACTTCAAGTCCCACTAAAGTCCTTCAGAACCCTGAAGGAGCCAAAATTTGGCCACTGTAGACTCTTGCTTCTTCCCATTTGATTCTGCTAAGTCAAACTGATGGTATTATTAAGCCAAGAAACCATGAAGGGATGTGAAGGAAGAGGAAGCCCACACTCTCTCAGGTATGCTGAACTTGTTGAAAGAATATACACCTGTCCCTCGCCATTTGTGGTCTTGCTGTTCACGTCCCTTGCTCCCTCGCGGACAGCAAACTGTGAGGGACAAAATGGTGTATATGCCTGAGGCATGTGTGCCGTGCCACACGCAGCAGCGTGCCCCCATTGGAATTAATAGGGCTCCAATACTGGTGATTTTCCCAATTCACGTGTCTGTGTTTGTCTGGAATGGATCCCCCGTGAATTGGGAAGGATGAATGTAATTTCATCTCTAAGAACCACAAGGTCTGAACTTTCCAGAAAGTGGAATTTTAAAATTCTACACAACATGCAGGGACTATCAGACTACTGCATTTCTTCATCTGGCAGCCCATTAATCATATGATTATTTTCCTTTTCTGAGTCCACTAAGCACAACCATTGCAATACAACTAAAGATCTATGGAGGGGGGACTCCAGAGAGTGACAGCGAAACATGGGCCTTTGTTACAATCAACTAAAACCATTACCAAACACTGCTTGGTGGTTTCTGGTTGATTCTAATAAAAGTAGTGTGCTATATGAAACCCCAAAGAGCTCAATTAAGTCTGCATAGCAATGCTGAATAATAATGTTTTCTTTAAGGATAAAAATATATTGAATATATGAAGTCAAAATAGGAAGTGAAAAACGTCTTAAGTGTACATACCTGTGCCACAGTATGTCCTGCAAGGGTAATAGCACCCCTTTGCTTCTTCTGGTAATTCTCCAGGAACACTATGTAAATGTAAATATGTAGAAATTCTGCTTGCTTGAATTGCTACAAGATTGCCACCAATACCTATATAATAATGGGTGGTGGAAAATTAACTGTTTAATGGAAATTGTAAACTGTTTATTAACACTTTAATAATATTAGACACCACAGTAAAATAATATATTCATATGTATGACAGCAAGCTTACATGCTGTTTTATGCCTATCTTACTCAGAAAAACATGCATACACATTGCATCCTCTCAGCTCATGATTGTTAGCCTTATGTTTGCTAGTAGTGGTATATAAAATGAATGTCATGGTAGTAGGGTCACCTTAAAATCTAATTTAAGTTGATAAAACAAATCATATGCTAATGGATATCTAAAAGAAGAGGTAAATGACTGTTGTATTTAGAGATCTGGAATTCTTAAAAATAACAGCGTAGGCCAGGGGTCAGCAACTTTTTTTGCCGACGGGCTGGGGGGGAAATGGCGCCCCCCTGCGTGCGTGACACCATTTTGAAAAACAAAATGGTGCTCCCACATCGCGCACGCATGTGCACGACAGTGAGGGCCCCCCAGGAGGGCTCCCTCGGCTGCACCGGGCCTCCAAGAGGCCCAGTGCCGCCACGGGGCCCCCCAGGAGGCTTCCCTCGGCCGCGCAGGGCCTCTGAGAGGCCCAGTGCCACCGCGGGGGCCCCCCAAGAGGCTTCCCTAGGCAGCACCGGGCCTCTGAGAGGCCTGGCGCTGCCGCGGGGGGCCCCCAGGAGGGCTCCTTCATCCGCATAGGGAAGGCCCGGCACCTGGCGCACAGGGAAGGCCAGGGCCCTTGGAGGCCCGGCGCTGCTGCAGGGGTCCTCCGGAGTGCCATTTTGGATTCCAAAATGGTGCCTCAGAGGACCCCCATGGCTGCAAAAGGTGGTAGCGGCGGCAGGACTGGGCAGGGGCTGGTCCGAAGGCCTCCGCAGGCTGCACCTGGCCCATGGGCCATAGGTTGCCAACCCCTGGGGTAGGCTGTTCAAATACTTAAAAGATGCAGATGTAGTTCCTTCCCTGTCCAAGGCCACAGGTCATCTGTTCTAGGCTTTCCAGGCACATACACACAAAAAATCTGGGGTGTACTATCAGATCCTGGACATTTTAACAAGTCTGGTCTGGATTAGTGAATGAACCTGTGGCAAATATTACATCCGTTCTTTCCCCCTCAGATATAACAAAACAGAAACATAATTGTTAGAACATTTGAACAACAATAAAAAAGAGCTACGACTTATATAGGAAAGAAAAAAAATATAAATGTAACATAATAACTAATATCTTGGTTATTGCAAGGTTTGTAAGGAGGTTCCTTCATTTAATATAGTCATGGAGATATGAGATTGAGATATGAGTAGATCAGAGCAGGACAGTTAGACTTTGTTGCTTAATGACATGGAGTTGACGTATTTGGCATAGCAGGACTGGTGGATGAACAGAATAGTCACTCTGTATGAAGTCATCAGATCTTTTATGGTTGTTGCAAAGGACTCTGTTGTGAGGCACGCTTCTTGTTACTGTATCTATATGCCTTTGTGTAGTGGCCATTGTACTATTTATCATTGTGACTTTATTTACAGTCTTCCCCAATTTGAATGATACTCCCATGACTTGTCTGTGGTTAATAGCATTCTGTTTCATTGTAAGCTTCGCTATTTCATCACATTGTCATAGGGATCCTTGAGTGGGCAACTGGTTTGTCTGTGCCTGCTTACCAAACATTACCTTGCCTGTATAACAATGGGGTGTGGTTTGGTAAAAAAGTCAAGGTTTCTCCTTTGACATGATTGTCTAGTCATGTCCGACAACAGGGGGTGATGTTAATCTCCGTTACTAAGCCAAAGAGCCAGTGTTGTCAAAGACAACTCTGTGATCATGTGGCCAGCATGACTGCATGGAACACTATTACCTTCCCACCAAAGTGGTACCTATTTTACATGCTTTTGAACTGCTAGGTTGGCAAAAGCTGGGACTAGTGGCAGGAGCTCGCTCTATCATGTAGCACTTGGGTTTTGAACTGCCAATGTGCCGACCTTGCAATCATCAGTCAGCATCTTAACCACTAAGCCAGTGCGTCCGTGCTTTGATAGCTACGGAGAAATCAATATAGCTCATTTCATATTGGTCCTATTAGTATCTTAAGGAATATGCTTTCAACAAGTAGTATTGTTTTTTTCTTCAGATAATGAACAATTTGTTTCTTCTAACAGCTTCTCGGTTAACATGCCTGTTGAATTACCAGTGTTGTTCTACAGACTAATTACTTCACCAATAGTAATAAAAAGCTATTACAAGCTACATGTGGCAGAGATTAGCCAGTGAACGCAACAAGTTTTCAATGTACCAAATTATTAGTGCAAATCTTAAAAAACTGAATGACCTCTTTTAAAGTCTTCAGGTGTGAAATGATTAGAAACTCATCATATTAAACATGTATAACATACACATATTCATACAGTGGCTATCCTGAATTGGTACTTGGTCTTGGTACTGGACTAGATGAAGCCCAATAAATTGAGCCTGAATTGTGACAAGATGGAGAGGCTTTTTATGTTTCATATGCCCAGTAAAATGGTGTTCATCTTCCTCTGTATGGGGTTACACTTCCTTTGCAAAAAGTAGGTTTAAAGCTGGGAATGCTCATTGACCCAGCTTAGTAACTTGAGACCCAAGGAGCCTCCAGTGGCATTGACTGCTATCTATTGGTTTCAGTTGGTATATCAAGTATGCCAACAGTTGGACAGATATAGCCTGAGTGTAATTATCCATGCATTGGTAATGTCTCATTTAGAATATTGCAATGTTGTATGTGTGACTACCATATATAATCTACTGTAAGTCGACCTCATGTATAAGACGAGAGGAAGTTTGGGGGCCAAAATTATGGATTTTGCCATGACCCGTGGATAAATTGAGGGTAGAACGTGGAGGCTCCTTCAGTGTGTGTGTGTGTGTATGGCAAGAGAGACTCTAATTGAGGTGTTTTACTTCATCATTCGACCTTCACTCCTCAGACAGCGGGTAGGAGAGGGACTCTGTTTGTTTAAAAGCAATTAATCACTCAGGACTCTTTCTGCTTGGTACAAGAGAAAAAGAAATTATGGGCTTTTACAGACTGCCAGAAATTATGCAGCTTAAGGCCACTTTAACTGTCCTGACTCAGTGCTAAGGAACCATGGGAACTGTAGTTTATTGTGGCACCAGAGCTCAATTCCCATTATTCCCTAGCACTGAGCCTGGACAGTTAAAGTGGACTCAAGTTGCATTATTTCTGGCAGTCTGTAAAGACCCTATCTTCCCACAGCATGGGGAAATCTGAAAGAGCTGAAAGAGCATATTGACCTGTAAATAAGTCAACCTGGGATTTTGAGGTCAATTTTGGGGCATACATTTGTAGACTTATAGATGAGTATAAAGTATCTTTGAAAATGGTCTGGAAATTTCAGTTAGTGAAGAGCAGAGCAGCAAGATTACTCACTCAGACAGGTTGTTTTAAACACATCACTCTAGTGCTACATCAATTACACTGGTTAGCAACTAGTTACTGAGCTCAATTGTTGGTGCTAGACTTCACAGCCTAAATGTGCCAGTGCACCTGAAGGAGTGCAAGCACCTATATTTTCCTACTAGATTATTATGGGCATCTTTGGAGGGTCTTCTCCCAGCATTACTGCCAACAAAGGTATGTATGGCTACCAGAGAAAGAGAATTCTTTCTCTGCAGTGCACTCCCAAAAGAAATAAGCCTGGTATTCTAATTTGTTGTTATGTGACTTCAAGTCGTTTCCAATTTATGGAAACAGATGTTGGCAAAACGTCAGAAAGAAACTCTTCTAGAACATGGCCACACAGCCCAAAAAACCCACAAAAAACGAAGGTATCTATTGTTTAAAGTCTTCACCACTGCCTCTCTAACAATGATTTTCTCCAAGTGTCAATGTCTTAAAACCTCTCAGAATGCTTAAGCCTTAAAGTTGTTTTTTGTGTGCACACTTTGAATTAGAACCATAGGCTGCTGTACAGTCAAAGAATTGCATGCAGCTATGATGATAAATCAAGACGGTTCTAAGTATTTTGGGATACTGAGGATACCAGCTTGTTAAAATCTTCTCTCTGCTTGGAACATGATGTTCTTCTCATCTTGAAAGCTATGCAGTTTGATTCTATGCAAGTTTACTCAAAATTAATATGGTTGTAACAGATCTACAGTACTGGAGAAATCACATCTGCGACATTACTCTTGGCTCCTTTCACACTGCATAATTACAGCAATCTGTTACTCCTTTAACTGGGTTGGCTAAATCCTATGCAGTTCTGGGAGAGAATTCTAAATACTTTACAAAACTTCAAATCCCAGGATTCCATATAGTACAACCACTGCAGTAAATGTGACCTCAAAGTGCTATACTTGTGTAGTGAAATGGAGATTCTGATAGAAAGGAAAATATCCACATTTGTTAATTTTCCTTTTGTTCACTGTCACAAAATATAACCAATACCTTTGTCAACTCCAAACACTGTAGCCTTTATTTCTGTCTGAGAGAGAGAAAGCCTGTCACAGTAAGTCTTTTAATATCTTTTAAAATGCAGCAGTAGGAAAAGTCAGTGTTGCCAAATGTGTGAATTTTGTGTGGGAGACTTGAGATTGCTGGCATTTCTCTTAAAACCACGGTTCCTGGGCTGTATTCATAATCAAGGAACTCAAGTTTACTTCAAGGTGCTGCATTTACTATTGAAGAGAACAGCTTAGAAACACAGTCCCTAAACACTTAAATATAAAGAAAGCAATAAAGTGAAGAGCCCTTAAGGCTGCAAGTTTTAAAATCTAGAATTTAAAATCTTTCTCCTTTTGTGGGCTTCAAACAAAGAATACAATATGTGGGTCAAACATGTGGCACAAAACAATTGAAAATGCTGAAGGAGGAAGAGTGAAGAGGAAGAAATAATACCTTAAGTATCCAAGGCTTGAGCAGGTTGTGACTGACAAGATGGCACAATAAAACTCTTAGTAAAAAAAAGACCAGGACCACAAGAAATTCAGAGTTTCTGCTCACAATGGCAGCTCTCCCCTTGACAACCCCTGTTTCCTTCCAAAATGTCACAACTCTTATCACATGTGTTGACATTCTAAACCAAATGTTTCCCTGTCCTCTCCCAGCCAGTTACATGGAGTGTGGTGGGAAAAACACAGCATAAAAATGTCAAGACACAAACTCAGTTGTACTACAAATTAAGAAGGGATCGGTTCAACACAAGGTGGTCAGATTGCCAAAAAGCTAGTCAAGAAATTATGTGCTTTATATAACAATAGCATTGACATATCCTATATCCTAAGAGGGGAAAAGAAACACATCTATTTAGACTTGCAATAGGAGGAAATGCTGCTAAACCAATACTGACAATGGGGCCTTCCCTAGAGTAATAATGCTATAATTTCACTTTTAACTGCCATGTCTGCATCCTGTGTCATCTTGGAGTTTGTCATTTGAGAATGCACTGGAGTTCTCTGGCTGAGAATTCCAAAAACTCTCCCTTAAATTACAAATCCCAGGATTCTATAGGATACAGTGAAATCACAGAGTTTTAACTGCGTAATGTGAAACAGCTCAATATGTCAAAACAGCTATCAAAGATTTCACAATATTTCTTGCTTCCAGAATGAGAACAGGACAAAGAATACTTTGTTTCCATCAAGTCTTCCATAATTTGTGTGAATTCTCTGTGCAAAACTAGCATCTTTGTCTCTGTGACACAAAGAACATATACAACAAGCAACAAAGCAGCAGCTCTCATAGTTAGCTATGCAATCTGAAAAGCAATGTGCTTACAAAAGCAAAAACCATTAAGACCAACATAAAATATTTTGCCATCTTCATAGATAGTCATTACTAGAATGAAAGAAGCAAGGATTTAAATTCCTAATGTCAAGTTAAACTATATACTAAACATGGAGCTAAAGATGATATGTTTAAATTGTAAAGAAAACAACATATGTGGCCTCAATCTGGATCAGAACCAAGGTGTGGAGGGAAGGGAATGTAAAAATGTTTCCCATCTGCTTTTTTATCTACCAATATAATAGAATCATAGAAACCTAAGAGTTGCAAGGGGCTGCAAGGGCTATCTAGTCCAACTCCTTGCCATGCAGGAATATATAACAAAGTGCTCCTGAAAGATATATTTACAACCTCTGTGTAAAGGCCTTCAAAGGAGAGTCCAACCCACGCCCAGCAGTCTATTCCACTCTTGAACAGATCTTAGAGTCAAGATATTCTTCCTAATGTTTAGGCAGAATCCATTTTATTGCACAGTAGGCCCTGGGTATCTGTTGGGGCTTGGTCCCACAATTCCCTATGGATGCTCCATGGATGCTCAAGTCCCATTAAATACAATGGCATAGTAATATAGTGCCTCTTATATAAAATGGCAAAATCAAGTTTGCTTTTTTAAATTTATATATTTTTTAATATTTTCAAGCTGTGGTTGGTTGAATCTGTGGATAAAGAATCCGTGGATATGGAGGGCTGACTATAATTTGATTCCAAATTGGTTTCTGTTCTAGTCAGTGGAGGAGCAAAACACAATCTCACTCCATCTTCTACATGATATCTTCTTGCATATTTAAGATAGCTGTTATGTCACCTCTCTGTCCTCTTCTCCCCATCACTGGACATGGGGTTGAAAAAAGGGAAGAGGACTCTTTAACATTGCTCCTAACCTATATTGGCAATACATGTGTTTACTTTTCACTTTAAAGTTTAGGGGGGTTATTTTTAAAAGGTGATCCTGCGATATACTCTATGTATTTCTTGTAGCATGTGGTTTGACCCTTTAATAAGAGACTTTGGTCCAAAACACACTGCAGAAATAATCCAGTTTGAGACTGCTTTAACTGCCCTGGCTCACTGCTAGGGAATTCTAGGAACTGTAGTTTTGTGAGACATTTAGCCTTCTCTGTCAGAGAAATCTGGTACCACAATAAACTACAATTTATTAAACTACAATTTACATGGACAGGGTGATGAATTTTACTGATGGTATTCTGTACGAGAAATCCAGCATGGTGTAGCAGTTTGAGTGTTGGACTGAAACTCTGGAGGCCAGGGTCTGAATCCCTGTTTGGACATGGAAACTCACTGGGTAAGGCAAAGCCTCTGAACAAATCTTGCCAAGAAAACCCTTTGAAAGGGTAAACTTTGTTGTTGTTGCTTTATGCCTTCAAGTCATTTCTGACTCATAACGACCCTAAGGTGAGCTATGGGGTTTTTCTGGGGCTAAGGACGTTATCACACGGGGGCAAATCTGCTGGTTAATCCACACAAAATCCAGACTGAAACTGATTACTGCCCCATGTTTTCACACGACGTCGCACAGAAAGTGGACAGAAACGCGATCTTTTGTAATCCACTTGTCTGGAGGAAATGCAAATACGTAATTACGGTAATTACGCATTTACCGTAATGTGATCGCCAAATGTGCATTGGGGAGCATTTCCCTGCTATTGCCATGGTTCCAGCGAGCATTCCTCTATCTGCGCATGTGCAATAGGCGCATTTCTAGTACATTTACGGGTTTTTTTCTCTTGTGTGTGGACGTTCAATGCACTTACTGTAAATTTGCAATGAAGGTAATGACGTTTGCGGAAACAAGGTTTATTTCCCGTTTATTTTCGGGATGCCTCATTTCCACTTTATTTTCAGTTTCTGGGCCACGTGTGATAACGTCCAAAGAGTGTGTGAGGTCACACAGTGGATTTCCATGGCTGAGCAGGGAATGGAACCGTAATCTCTAGAGACGCAATCCAATGCTCAAACCACTACATCATGCTGGCTCTCCAGGGTCACCATGTTGCCATAAGTTAGAAATCACTTGAAGGTACTCAACAACAACAATTCTATACCAAGCTGGAAACCAATAATGTTGGCTTGACAAATGGTCTATCTAATATTTTAATATTTTGAGGCATCAGTGCAGCATAGTACATACAGTCTTAAGGAATTCATTCAGCAGCAAACTTCTTGAGAACACCTGTAAGTTAATATTTGTAAAATATCTAGTACAGTAATCCGTATGTCATTGTAATGCATGCATGCATGCATGTTTGTGTATGTCTACAGAAAATCAATCAAATCAATTCATTGATCAACTATATCTGCAGATCTGCAGCAAATACACCACTCTGTTCTCTCATGCCATGAGCTAATAAAATGTACATGGAAAACAACTGGAAACTGAATATGATATCATCCAAATAGATGATTCAGTGAACTGGACATTTTCACTATTGTAATGTTTATGAAATGGAGATACTGTAATAATATTGGATACAAATACATATTTTGAAGAGAACATTTTAAAATTTATTTCAAGGAACTAGAATACCAGCCATGATAGCTTTAAAAATATTCTTTCTACATTTGCTCTCATACCCGGAAAGTATATTTATCTTTTCCCTCAGTCACAACAGAAACCCAAGAATTGCCTATACTCTAAAATTATAGTGTGGCATTACAGTAATAGGTACTCATCCACTTTTGGTTTGGAATAATATTTTATCTAACCAGCATATATTGAGCTACCGCAGTTTTAAAAAATCCTGAGTTTGCCTTACCATTTATTACTGGAGTGTAAACAACAATCCCAACCAAATTAGGATCCGATACTGTTGTATCCAGAATAAGGCCACCAATACTGGAAAAGAATCCAAGTTTTCAAACAGAGTCAGAAGGAATGATAAAGTATTCAAATCTCACAACAGTTGTGTTTTTGCAAAAAGAATTTGACTCTGCTTTCTGTCTGAGGTTTCTACCTTGTATTTTGCTGTGTAAAATACATATTGTTCCCAGAATTCAATCTAACAAAAATAGGAAATATTTTTAACATCAGTTTGTATGATCTACAAGAGATCAGTGTGAACAAGCACATTCCCATAATTATCATAATTGTAACATCCCCCATACCAGGTTCAAAAATCCAGCAAATTCAGAGTCACTGTTTAATTATAGCTAATTATAGAAGAAGCTAGATAAGATCACTGGTCTGATGGATATATATAGAATGTACAGCCACTCAAACTAAGATGTGTGTATTTGAATGGACAAGGGCATGATATCTAAAGGCCTAAGCAGCTTGGGATCCAAATATGTCAAAAATTACCTTTGCTGAAAAGAGGCTGCCTTCACCTTAAGATATTCTACAGAGGCCCTTCTAGATTACCATATTTTCCGTATAAGACGACCTTTCAACCTGCAAAATTTGTGGCTAAAGTGGGGGGGGGGTCATCTTATACCCCGGGTATAAGGATAATGAAGACAGAGGTGCTAAAACTCTATATTTTGACTGGAAAAATGGGGGTCGTCTTATACGCCGGAAAATACAGCGCTTTCTGCCATGGTGTCACGATTCTTGAACACCCACCCCATAGAATTACATTTGGAACTGGCATTACAATCTTTTCAAAACCTGATTAAGACTTTTAAAAAATCCAAACCATGTTAAACAATAACATTGCTTCTTCATGCTTTGTGCTTTTTATAGTTTCATCTGTTTCTTCTTTACTAAAATAATTATTTATATTTAATTATATTTATATTATAAAAATGTAGAATGGTTAACTTTATTTATGTCTTTGTAATCATCCTGAAATTCATTTGGGCTCCATCTGCACTTCAGAAATAATGCAGTTTGACACCAGTTTAACTGCCATGGCTCAATGCTATGGAATTCTGGGAATTGTAGTTTTGTGAGACATTTAGCCTTTCCTCTCAGAGAGCTCTGGTGCAACAACCTGCTATTCCCAGAATTCCATAGCAATGAGCCATGGCAGTTAAACCGGTGTCAAACTGCATTATTTCTGCAATGCAATGCTGCTCTGGATGAAGGGCAGTTTAGAATATTTTAAATAAACAAAGATAATCAGTATAAACAAGAAAACAAATTTTGATTAAACACTGTATGTTGTTGGAGATGTGCATGCATGTTTCATTATCCATAGAAATATGAGTATGTATCTTTAGGAAGTGTCTTAACCATTTTGCCTATTTAAAGCACACTTATAGCTGTACTGAGTCCCTTTAAAAATATACCGTATTTTTTCCTCTTCTCAGCTGTGATGGAAGCTACTTACCTGCTTATGATCATAGCAGTTATAACAGGTTCCCAGCCTGAATGGAGAACAGTTCTTGTAGCTGGATGTTTAGCAGCAATTACAATCCACATAGGAGTCAAAGCCAAGAAAAATGTACCAACTAAAGGAGATATATAATAATATTTCTCTGCAATAAAAACATCATTTACTGTTATTTATTATTGTAATTTTATAATATATTATATAGAAATATTATACCTAGGAAACAATTCCCATTGTCAATATTCAGATCCAAGAGGTAATCTACAAGAAAGTTTAGGATGTTCAATCTCAAGAATATTATTTTCTGTCTCAATAATTACAGATATGTCACTTAATAGGTTTTCAAATAAGCACTCTTGTCCCTTTCTAGCAGCTGAAGACAGCATTAGTCCAACATAATGCATTAATAAACATAACTATATTTTGAATTGTTAGCTTTCACAACCAATCTGAGATTATAGAATATTTTTCAAATAAAAATATTAGTTTTTTTAAAAAAAATGAATGTGTGATATCAACATGAAATATTATTGGCACTACTGTTCTTGCATCTCTAATTTTATACCAGTAATGCTAAAATGTGATTAGTTCTAGTAATAACAAGGATGAGTCTCAAAACATTTCAGTATAAAGAAGGTCAATGGATTGTCTGATTACTTTGCAGTAATCCATTCTCATCTGTTCACTGAAACAGCTAAACTAATTGTTTTAGTGAGAAAAATAAAACACAAAATTGTTTTCTATTTTTAGAAGACTTAAAAGCAATATGTGCTTTGTTGTTAATCTCCCCACTTTCCCTTTTTATATAACTATGCAAGAAAGAGTACACACATAGAGATTGCTCGGTTTATTTCTCTCCATCAGTTCATTTCACTGAACCACAATGAGGTCTATCTATGTTACTGTTTAATTAATATATTGCAAAAATGCATTAATGAATTATGTCACTCAACTAGGTCTGTTCATAATTAAGCAAGTTTCCTTGGTTGAATAAAACAGTAGCAATGAGAGAGGAAACAAGCTACAGGCTGGTCTATGTGGAAACTGAATGAATATATTGACAGCAAAGCCTATGGCACTCACTTCTGTTTCCAGCATAGAGGCTGGGCACTGAAGCAAAGTAGTCCTGCAATCTCAAGGTGATTGTGGGAGGAAAAGAAGGTGGATAGTAAAACTGTTAAGCAGGCAATGCACTCTGTAATCTTACAATCACCCTGAAAGAGAATGAATATCAAAGAAAGAGTACTAAGTCTCTATGGGCTTCTGAATGTCTACAGAATCACTAGTATCATTATCCACTATTTCTTTGTAGTCTCCCATTGGATCATGGAAAAGTACAGTGGTCCCTCCACATTTACTGGGGTTAGGGGCAAAAGACCCCCAAGAAAGTGGAAGGACAGCAAATAAGAAAGCACTATGTTTTTAATCTGAGAAAACTCTCTAGGAATCTCTAGCACAACTCTGTGGTCAACATCTACCATAAGTTGACCATAGAATCACACTGGAAGACCTATAAATGCCTAGAGAAGACTTTTCTCCAGGAATCTCTAAGTCCTCCAGCACAACTCTATAGTCAATTTCCAGCAGAGTTGTGCTGGAGGACCTAGAGATTCTTACAGAAAACATATTAATCAAATCCACAAATAATAAAATCTGTAAAACTCAAAGCCACAAATGTGGAGGGCTCACTATATATATTCCCTCAGTCTTATGGAAGCTTGGCAGCAAAAGGAAAGGCCTAAGTACCACATTGCTAAACTCAGGCATGTACTTACATGCCTAAGTAGCAGTGTGTGTGTGTGTGTGTGTGTACATGAACATTATAACCTAAAGATATGACAGGATGGGGGAAGTGAATAACTATTCTGGACCCTCACACTCAACACTTTGAATTCTGCCTGAAAACAGAACAGTAGCCAATAAAGCTGTTCCATGTGAGTTATATGTTTTCAGCAACCAGCCCCAGTCAGAAGCCTGGCTGTAGTATTATGGACCCATGGAAGTTTTCAAACACTATTCTTCTTTGGAATCACACAAAAATACCCTTTTATTTTTATCACATAGTTTTATTTTTATCATATAGCATAGGACAGCTTCTATTTCCTACTATCTAATTCTGAAATAACGATAAATGTACAAAATAATTACAGGCTGGAAAAGTCTTGAATTAAATATGTCAAAATATGTAGAAAGGAAGACAAGGCCCAATATGTAGAGATGAAGGCAAGACACAATATGTAGAAAAGAAGGCAAGACACAATATGTAGAACAGAAGGAAAGAAGACAAGAATATGTAGAAAGGAAGATACAACAAAATATGTAGAAAGCAAGAGAAGAATGTAGAAAAGAAGATAAGAAAGTGAGAGTTAAACCTTCATGAATATATTACAAATATTATTTGTTCATAAATTGATAGTCAATAAGCCTGAACCAATATAAACTGGCAACAGTTTGATAGTCTTATTAATAACTACAGGAGATCAATGATAAAAATACCAAAGGTTCCATCAGTTTTCTAATAACACACAGTAAATACAATTATCTAACATAATTCAAAGTAAAAGATGTCACTTTAAATTCAGTTGAGATTATTATTTTTCAAACGGACTCAACAGAATAATTTTTGTTTCTACTAAAGCTGATAAAAAAGAATCAAAAGAATCAAATGAACTTGGACTGAGTACTTTTCAGTTTTCCTTATTTCCTTCTCTCCTTTTTTTTTTCATTCACATGTTCCTATTAATTCCCAGATGCATTTAACCTGTCACTCCTATTAATTTTGAAACTTTGAGTATACCTGTGCACTAGTTTCCAAATAGTATGCAAAGGGATCTTGTAGTACCTTTGAGACTGATTTTCTAGACTCACAGCTGTACCTTTGAATTCTAGTTTCCAAAAAGAAAATCAAATAACAGCCCAACAGAGCCCTCTAGTGTTCTAAAGTATTCTATATATTTTTACAGAAAATAACTTTTAACATTAATACAGAAGGAGATGGGGGGATCACCAGGACTAGTTAAACTCTTATGTGTTTGTTCTCCAAATGCTAGCCATTAATGGTACATAGAAAACATTAACTAAATAATAAGAGCCAAAAGTCAAATAAAGGAAGTGTATTGAAAGCCACAGACAGGGTCTTTACAGACTGCCAGAAATAATGCAACTTGAGTCCACTTTAACTGCCCAGGCTCAGTGCTAGGGAATAATGGGAATTGTAGTTTTTTTCTGAGACATTGAGCCTTCTCTGTCAGAGAGCTCTGGTGCCACAATAAACTACAGTTCCATGATTCCCTAGCACTGAGCCAGGGCAGTTAAAGTGGACTCAAGTTGCATTATTTCTGGCAGTCTGTAAAAAGTGTACTTTTTTTGAGCCAGTGTAATAATTGGCCTGAAGATCTACTGATCTGATTTTTGCTGGACAGCACACCGCCACTGCAGATGCCCAGAAGATCACATTAGTAGGTATCAGGAGAAGAATGGGATAATAGAGTTTTAAGTGAGCTATTCCTTTAATAGTGTTCCATCATGTTTGAGACTTTCTTTAGACCTTTTCACAGTGGCCCCACCTGCTACAAGTGGCTTTGGGAGAGGATTTATCAGTGGTGATGCCTCAGCTATGGAATGCCCTATTTATGTGTGTATCTCCTGCTTTTCTCCTTACATGGAATCTAAGGAATTTTATATCAAATAAAAAACAAACTACAGCTACAGAACTATTAGTACAAAAGATATACATAGATATAGATACACACACACACACACAATTATTTTTTAAAAGGAAATTAAAGCAGTTTAAAACAGAATTAAAGCATAATAAAAAAGATAAAAGCACAGCCCCATTAAAAGCTCCCTCTGCCATATGAATTATGAGCCAAAGGCCTGCCTGGATAAAAAGGTGTTTATGCTGTCAGAAAGGAGAGAGGGACTAACCAAGCCTCCTCAAAGGGAATCCACAATCTGGGGGCAGCCACTGAGAAGGCTCTCTGCAGTGGCCTCACCAACTGTCCCTGTGATGGAAGGGGAGATTATCATGCGGCCCAAAAGGATGGGAGTGAAGCAGAATGCTCCCATCCTTATTGTGCAAGACATTGTGTTTATTCCATCATTATCCCATCCTTCTGCTGTCAATAAATTGGAATGCCCTGTCATTTTGTATTAACGGGAACTCCTAGCTAGATCAAGGGAAGTAATAGTGCCACTGTATTCTGATTTGGTCAGGCCCCACCTGGAATACTGTGTCCAGTTCTGGGCACCACAATTCAAAAAGGATGTTGAAAAACTGGAGTGTGTCCAGAGGAGGGCAGCTAAAATGGTGAAGGGGCTGGAAACCATGCCCTACGAGGAACGGCTTAAGGAACTGGGTATGTTTAGCCTGGAGAAGAGACAGTTAAGAGGGGATATGATAGCCCTCTTTAAATATTTGAAGAGATGTCATATTGAGGAGGTTGCTAGCTTGTTTTCTGCTGCTCCAGAGAATAGCACTTGGAACAACGGATGCAAGCTACAGGAAAAAAGATTCCACCTCAACATGAGGAGACACTTCCTGACACTGAGAGCTGTTCGGCAGTAGAACACACTTCCTCGGAGTATGGTAGAGTCTCCTTCTTTGAAAGACTTTAAACAGAGGCTGGATGGCCATCTGTCAGGGATGGTTTGATTTTGAGTTCCTGCATAGCAGGGGGTTGGACTGGATGGCCCTTGTGGTCTCTCCCAACTCTATGATTCTATGGATCCAAGCTATTTAGGCTTTATAGGTCATAACCAGCCCTTTGAATTCTGCCTGGAAGTGGGACACTGAGTGGAGGTATTTCAACAAGAGAATTCCATGTTCCCTGTAACCAACCCCACTCAGACTGAAAGTAACATTTTGTACATGCTGAGTTTTTGAACAGTTTCCAAAGTCAGTCAGGCCTGAAGCCAGACTGCTATGGATCTAGATAATCCATTCTGTTTAGAAACTCCGGGAGCTAGGAGGTCCCATGTGATCCAGAACACTGGCCAAAATGGGGATTTGGAGACTGGCTTGTTGTTATTTGGTTCCTTTGTGTTCAGGGAGGTTTTTTTTCCAGTAAAGCCTTCACCAAAGCCTCTTTTAGACAGCATGAATCTCTGCCTTGCTGCAATGTGGCATTCTTGAACCACCCATTCAGCAAGTGCCACCCCCACCTCCCACATCCCCAGCTGTTTTTATAAGCCAGGAAATGCAGTGGTCCCATGTGTATATTGTGGTTCCCACCTCTCCAAGGATCCTGTCCACATCTTCAGGATGCACAAACCAAAATGTACTCAATAACATGGAACAGGCAGGAACAATGAGTACAACAGCAATCATATCAAAGCAGATCTGAATAACCTAGGGCCGATGCAGATGGCCCGTTTGGGGTGGCTCTGGGCCCCCCCTGGAAGCAGTGGATTGGGGCCGTGGCAAACACACGTCGTGGCCTCCGCAGCTCCAATCCTCCTTTTTTGCCACCCCCAAAAGAGCAGCAAAATGCCGCTCAAGCTGCCACCTCCACAGCTCTTTTGTGTCCCTTTGGTGCAGCGTGCAAGAGGGCACCCTGACGCCACACACTGTACGAACGGATGCACAGTGTCGGGACAGAGTCAGGGTGGAGTTGGGGCGGCCAGCATGCGGTTGCCCCACCCCAACTCCATCCCCAGGCCAGCCTAAATTGCCGGTCTACATCGACCCTTAATTTGCAAAGTGTTTCTCAAATTTTTCACAGCAGGCTTCTGAGTGATCTACACACATCTCTTGGGGGGAAGTATGTAAAAGTCTGTGACCACTCAAGAGAACTCCACTGGACAACACTGTGCAAATGTAAGCAGAGAAGAATTATTTCTTTTCTGCCACCACTTTTATGGCATAGGCTTTCCAATGGGGCCTAGCTTGAGTTCAGACAGACTCACTCCAAGTTTTCTGTCTCTGATATTCTTGTTTCTGTTCCACTCATTTCATCACTGTGCTCCCTAGTGAACTAAAGGGCTTACTCAGCTCCACTTTGAATGAGGAAAAAATTAGGGGCAATCATGTCCACCTCTATGGCCACTTCCCTGTTCCTAAAATCAGCCAGGGCTAGGACAGGATCACCTGCCAAGGCAACTGGGAACTCCACAAGAGCCATCAGAAATCCATATGGATCCATAAGTCTCCTGGAGCTGACCCACCCCCCACCCCTGCAGAGGATCTGAGTCCCAGTGAGTCTAAACCCTACCAGGTAGTAATCAATCCAAGACAATGGAACTACAGAGTTCCTCTACATCCAGATCACTGTCATCCTGCCTCAAACAAAAAAACAGGTCCAGAGTATATCCCACAATATGGATGGCACAATATGGATGGCACGATAGAGGTACTTGCTCTATCTAGAGGTTTGTCAGGTGTCTTCTTTGATTTTCAGGTGGCAGAAAATAAGGACCATTACATTCTTCCAAGCCCTTTATAATATGTCTTTATTTCAACCAGTTTTATTTTCTGTTACTTGTGGGTTTTATGCACAATAGTAATTTATTACTATTATTAGTTGCTTTGCGAATTCTGTTACAGGATGGAACGTATATTATTTTATTCATTTGTGTGTGTGTGTGTGTGTTTATGTGTGTACATACACACATATTAATTAATTAATTAATTAATTAGAGTTCTGCCTGTGGTGTAGCTCTTGAGCAATTTGGGCTTGTATAAATACCAAAGTGCTCTTGTACTCATTATTAACCAATCTTATGGCCTGCCAACTTCCCAACTATTTGCTTAATTAGTAGCTGCTTACCTCTAAGACTGCTAACTTGGATAATTAATTTGAAAGCATGTTTGTTTTATATCTCCAGTTTAAACAGTCCTTAACTGGCATGAACAAGTAGAATATTGGAGTTGCAACCTGGTAATGCAGTTTAACACATACTTGTACTTTGTGTATTTCTATTTACATCATTTACAACTTATTTGCTTTGCAGCAAGTGCTAATCCCAATGTACTGTGTTTTCTTTTCTCCTACATCTGCATGCATTAGGCCATGAACAGGACTTTCAGATGTAGGTGGGCAGGATCTTGTAAAATAAGGCAGTCACATATTAAGAAATTGTGCCTGTCCCTCTTTCAATTAATAATTTGGATATCTAACTCCAAAAAAGTCACTGTTTTAAGTGACTGGGTTAAGGTGGAGAGAAAACTGTGAAAGTATAGAGGAGAAGCAAGAGAAAGGGCTGAAGGAGGAGCAAAGTGTCTAGAACAGGCTTCTTATCTAGTTACTAACAGATGTCAAATTCCTCTGTATAATTGTTTACTTATACCTGTTCCACATGTGAATGCATACACAAAAAACAGTTGTGGTCATTAAAAATGTCATGTAAAGCCTGGCATGCAGAATTGTTTTTCTCATTTGTTTTCTGATTTGCAGAATGATCTTAGCACAAACAGCAGCACCAAAGGCATTCCCATATTTTCAGTGTATACTCAATAAATATAACTTAATAAAATATTGTTTTAAAACCATTTTTTGAAAAACAGAATGTATACATAACATAGAGATCAGCCTTTGAAGTAGATTATATGTCAAAAATATTATTTGATATTTGGTGATGGGATAACATCAAGTCTATGTTCATTCCAGGATATCTTGAATGAGGACTGACAACACTGATTACAGACACAAAATGAACAGATACAGGAAAAAATAAGGAAAACATAGAAAGAACAGCACATAGATTATTTGCATGAACAATCACAAGACACCAATTACCCCCAACACAGTCTGATGTTTAAAGCAGATCCTGTCAATCAAAGAGCAACCTTGTCATTCAGCAAGTAATCTAAGCCATTCAAGAGAATATTGCAAACCCAACATCACCTTGCAAAGACAACAGATTTGCAACAGATGTTGCAGCTAAGGAGAACGGCAAACATACAGTTTTTAAAGACAATATTAACACAGTACCAGATATTCTTGAGTAATTAGCCTTCAAAGCCAAGTTAGGAAGGCTCAGGTACAAATACACTTCTTTACTGAATTAATTTTCTCAGAAAAATAAATATTCAATGGTGCTTTAGGCTTTTCTGTTCATTGTACAAAAATAGTCTGATTGCAAATTTAATAAATAATTCACCACAAATCCTGCAAAGGAAAGAATACTCACCAAGGCAATCGTAAAGACCCTGACTTATCCAAGCAAGTATGGCAAGAGTGATAAGGTCTCCAAAGCTTGCTGCAATAGGTGTTGCAACATTGTCAGGATTTATGCCCGTCTTCTTAGAGCCAACAATAACGCCAACCATTATTATTCCTATAGTCATTATCAGAGAAGAAATGGCAATGTCATGCTACAGTTTCAAACAGGGAAGCCTTTAAAAAGCTTAGGTATTATATTCCTCTCCGTTCAGCTCTGTAGTATACTTTTAGTTAATTTGTTTCTTTCTCACTAAAAGCAACTCTACTAATTAAAGCAGTTAATTCAAAACAATTCTTCATAAATTTCCAGTTGATAAGGAACATAAATTAAATACAATAAAACCCAGAAAGCCCCTTAGCAAAATCTGGATTACTTATTGAACAAACATTCCTATATGCAGATCCAGTTTAACTGTACTTCCATTTATTATTGTTGAATTAAACTTAATCCATGGCTTGTACAAATGTCAACATGTTATTTCTCTAACCAACAAGTAATGAATTGTCAAAGCAGAAAGAAGTCAAAAATAATTGAAAACATTTTAAACAGGCTTCTGCTGGCAAAAAGGCTGATTCCAGGGGACTCGAGGGATGCGAGGGTCAAACCTCCTTCTGCATTGCAGCCTCCTCTGCACCCCTAAACCCAGCTCTGGAAGCCTTGGAAATCCTCTAGAGCTGGCTTTTGGATTGTGAAGGCTGCTGAAAGGAAGAAAAGGGGCTACAAATGTAAAGTTGGTTTTAAATTGTGTTCTATATCTTATAATTCAAAAATCCCTCTGTGAAAAGACTTCTGAAATATTTTAGTACTGTATTACATTGATATTATTTTGCTTTTTATTTACATTTTATTAAATAAGTGAAATAACTTAAAAAGCTTATGAGCTGTGTGATTTTTTTAATGTGTTTTCTTTTTTAATATGGTGGCACAGTGGTTAAATGCTGGTA
>CM034708.1:190864215-190876430 GCA_020142125.1 Phrynosoma platyrhinos | reverse complement strand
AACTTCCCCACCCTCGTTTTGAGGAAGAAAAAATGTGTCTTATATGCCAAAAAATACGGTACCTACTGTTGATGAATGTTTTTTTAAAATTATTAGAAGTGAAAGAGATGGACAAATTAACAAAAATACTTAATAATAAAGACTTGGAATTAATAAATGAAGAATGGGCTCCAATAGAGAGATACATTAAAGAAAACTGGATGTAAATGAGCTAAGATACTAAGATGGAAGAGAACATTTATAGTCTACTAGTAAGAATTGTAAGACATTAAAATTTAAGATAGATACTTAAAGAACAAATGAATAAATGTAGGTACTCACTGTTGAAGAACTAAAGGAAGGTTGTATGTATTGTAAATAGAACAATAGAACAGTAGTAATATAATATGTATTGTAAATATTATTTTAATTATGTAATAATAATAATAAAAAGCCCTACATGACTTAGGTCCAGACTGTCAGACTGAATTTCCACATAAGAGCCTGCCTGTGCTTTGAAATCTGCTGGGGAGGCCCTTCTTTCTGTGCCACCACCTTCACAGTTCATTTTGGCAGGAACAAAGGAAAAGGTCTTCTTGATGGCTCTGGAACTCTCTTCCTCAAGAGCAGGGGTAGGCAACCTTTTTGAGCCGGGGGCCGGGTTGCTGTCCCTCAGACAATTGACAGGCCGAAGCACCAAAAATAAATAAATAAATAAATAAATTAAAATTAAAATTAAAAAAGAATTAAAAATTTTTTAAAAAATGCATGCACACTCTCTCAGCCCCAGAAAAGGCATGGCAAAACCCCTGTGAAGATTTTGCCAAGAAAACCCCAAGAACAAGTAATAACAACAATAATCAATATCATCATGGGGGGGGGCGGCGGCGGCAGGACCGGTTTGGGGCCGGTCCAAAGGCCTTGCTGGGCCGTATCCGGCCCCCAGGCCTTAGGTTGCCTACCCCTGCTCAAGAGGCTAGACTGACACAATCCTTGTTATCTTTCTGTAGCTACAATGGGCGCTTGGTATCTGCTGGAGTTTGGTTCCAAGTCCCATTAAATGCAATGGCATAGTAAAATGGTGCCCCTTACATAACACAGGAAAATAAAGATTTGTTTTTTGGGGGATTTATATATGAACGACTGACTAAAGGGTTTTTTTTTGTTTTTTTTTTTTTTTGTTGTTGTTGTTTTTTGGCAGGGCTTTGAGGATTGATTGCTCCTGTGGTTTTGAAAAATGTGCTTTATTGTCTGAATTTGCTGTTTTTCTTTCTAATGGCTATAGTTTTACTGCTGTTAATTCTATTGATAGTTTAATTATACAGTCAAGCCTCCACATTTGTGGCTTTAACTTTTACAGATTTGATTATTTATGGATTTAATATGTTCTTTAGGTCCTCCAGCATGACTATGGCCAACTTTTGCCAGATGTTGCACTGGAAGATCTAGAGATTTCTAGAAAGAACACTTCTCCAGGCATTTGTAGGTCCTCCAGCGCAATGATGTGGTCAACATCTGGCAGATGTTGACCATAGGGCTGTGCTGGAGAACCTAGAGATTCCAAGAGAGGTGTTCTCTCAGTTTTCCCATTTTCACTGGGGTCCTGCATCCCTAACCCCAGTGAATGTGGAGGCCCCACTGTTTTTTAACTTTTCTATGATGTGCACTTTTAGCTGTTTCTGTTTTAACTTTCATAAGCCATCTTGAGTTCCAGGACTGGGGGAAAGGCAGGATATAAATGAATAAAATAATAAAATGTGGATTGCCTTTGGTATCCTCTGGTTTGGTTCCAAGACCCTCTGTGAATATCATATTCTGTGAATGCTCAAGTCCCATTATATACAGTGGGTGGTAAAATTATGTCTCTTATATAAAATAGCAAAATCAAGGTTTTCCTTTTGGTATTTCTGTGTGGGAATATTTTATAACTGTTTGTTGAATCTGTGGTTGCAGAATCCATGGATATGGAAGGATGGGCTGTATGTTACATATATTAGAGAGCATACTGTCCAGTAATGTTTCACATACACATTTAATTGTACCTTTACTGCTGCACCACTGTTGCCTGTGGTATGCAAGTGTCATGAAATAACATGGAGTATGTAACAAATAAATTAACTGCACTACCTTACATGTAATGTGCGAGACACAGTTATATTTGGGGGGGGGGGGATTGTAAAATCATTATGTGCCTGCTCAATTGATGCAAGGTTTCTGGATTGCAGGTATTCATGAGACTCTGTTGCTCAGTTCAAATCATGCTAAGAAGAAAGCCACAAGCTTACAAACAGTCAGACTACCAAGGAGCAATGGTAAGTCCTGAGCTTCCTTAATTAGACTTTGTATCTAGTGCTAGTTGGCATGTTTAGAGGAGTGTGTGGAGGAGGGAAGAGGAACCTTCAGCCCTCCAGATATTTTGGACTACAAATCCCAGAACCCCTTAGCTAGCATGACCATTACCAGAGGCACTATTGTCATTGTAGTCCAGAAGAACTAGAGGACCAAAGATTCCCCGATCCTATTCGACCGCTTTTCCTGCCCCCCCCCAAAGAAAAACAACAAATGATTGCAGCATTATGCTGGCTGCTCCCTGCAACAGTATTTAACCATTGGTAATACTGAGTTGAGAAGATGGAAATTGTAGGCCAGCACATGTGGAGGGTCCTCGGTTGCTCATGATTGCAATGAGATTAGCATAGGGGCTTGACCAGGAAGTTCCATTTTAAAATGATACTGAAGACATATTTTAAATGCATGTAGATAGTTTTGGGGAGCACATGGTGGAGAGAGAACTTTACATTTGCAGTTCCTTTTAACCAGCCCAGACAAATTATGTTAAATGCAGAGTCCTTGTTTACATACAAATCATTCATTCATATTTATTTTTCTATATTTGAAAATTGGACCATTCAAAATAACCACTGCTTATTTCAGTTTGGCCATCTATTTACAGCTTATTTTCAACAGCAATTCTGTGTACTCTACTTTTTAAAAAACCTTTTATTCCTCTTTATGCCATATGTTGCTGCCACCTCCCTTTCTCTCCCTAATTTTCCTGCACAGAGTCTTAGAAGTGCATTAATATTTTCATTTCCAATTTTTTATCTTTTAGTTTTGGATAGGGTTCAGACCTTTCTGCCACAGATGGCCAATGCAAATGACAAGCTAAGAAGACAAATGGACAGAACACCTGTTGAAAAGTTTGATATTGAACACCTGGATCCTTCCACTGAAAATGTCATTGAAATGGTGAATGTACTCTTCATTTCTATAAGTAAAACCTTGAATATTTAACTTATTTTCATAATGTTGAAAAAAGATAGTTTGCCTTTTTTAACATTAATGTCTTTCAAATTCTTTACCATTGATAATTTCTCTGAACTTGTGGCTATTTGGCATATAGTTACCTCATATCTAAACCTTGTTATTTCATTACTGAAATCAAGCTTGCCCAGAGTGTTTTGCTACCAGAGGCAGAAGAGCGAATGGTCCCCTCGACTGAGATTCAAACTGTTTAGTACCCAATACTAACCAACTAATTTTGACACCTGAAATTAAAAATTTCAGAAGTGACTCTTCCTGGGAATAAAAAATAGTAATAAATTACCACTAGGAGAATCAGCATGGTATAATTGTTTGAATGTTGGACTACAATTTTGGAGACCTGGATTAATTCCCCACTCAGCCATGGAAAATCACTGGATAATTTTGGGTGAGTCCTATGACTCAATCCCAGAAAACCGTGTGATAGGCTTATTGGAGTCCAGGTTTCAATTCCCTGATGAAAGCAAACAACAACAAGAAGAAATTAGACAATTTGGAAGCAACTTCTACCTCAGATAAGCTAACCAAGGAAACAGCTTGCCTCTGCCAAGTGGTTCTGACTGAAACACTTCTTGCTCAATGTTTAAAACCATTTTCTTCAATAATCGAGCAGTTAAGAAAATAAGTAATATTCTAGATCACCCAAAGTCCAGCACCCTGTTTCCGACTGTGGCCATCTAGATGCCTCTGGAAATCTAATAAGCAGAGTACGAAGATAAACATTTATTTTGTCGGTTGTCACCACATCCAGTTTGCAGCCACCCTGTTTTCAATGAGTTTGTACAGGCCTCTTTTTTAAAAAAAAAAAGGGGGGGGAGGGGAGGCGCCTTTGATTCCAGTAACAGTTACCACATTTTGTGGAAGTGAGTTTCATAAGAACCATTTCTAGATCTCGGTACTGAGATGTGATTTAAAGCTATAGTTGTGACTACTGAATCCCCAAATTGCTTGATAGGGGATTTCTTTGCTTTTGCCTTTAAACTGTCTTGCCTTTACACTCCAGTTCTCACTTAATGGCATTAATCTGGTAATCATTTTTCCTTATTGCAGAATGTGGCTTTGATTGAACTGAGCGGTTCTGATACAGAGGAGGAGGATCCAATCTCAGAAGAGGAGTCTGAATGCGAGGACAGCTCTGTCTGTGATGAAGTAACTGTAGACAATATTAAGCTTCCAAAATCAAAAGGAGAAGGGAGAATAGAAATCTTGGACAGTAAAATTGATGAATAGATCTACTATCACCATTTCAGATCGTGATGTTTTCAATGTTGTTTTGGAGAGCTGGTTTGTTTCCAATTATGCTGTTCACGGACTAGTTTACTGTCTGCATTTCACACTGGTGAGAGGCGTGCAGGATTCTTTCAACTCTCAGGAATCAATTAAAGAGAAATTATGGCACTGGTGTTTTTTCTTAGGACCCTAACATGGAGAGGGGAAATGGAGCAAAACATTTGGTTGGATCAAAGACAAGGAATGCCACTGATAAGGTGGCTCAGGATTCTCCATATTTTAACTTGTATTTATTTTTCCCAGTTTGTAGCTTCTAGCTGTTGCATGGAGACCATTGGAAATGTTTCTGTAAAACCAAGGAAGCACTCATCATTGGGATTGTACTAGTTCTTCAAGTGTTTTTTTTCAGCCACTGCTTTGAATATGTACAGAAATCAGAGTTACTGATTTGATAAGTAGTTCTTAACATGCAGACCAGAAGTGTGCTTCACTCTCCTTTTGAATGAGTTGTAACTTGGGTGGGAAGTGGTTAGCATTGTAGATGCTGGCCTAAACTCTTTTTACCCTTGATTCCTAGACATGCTGATGGGGGCTGCATGCCATATCTCCCAGATGTACCCCAACTCCCCATGCTGGGAATTTTTTCAAAGTTTTTGCTTTTTTTGTTTTGTTCCTATAGGCATCTAGGAATGGGTTTTTGTATATTGTTCAGAAACCCCAAAATTAAAACTGGGCAACACCCAACCATTTCTTTTTTCTGCTTATTTTTGTGGGTGAGGAGTAGTTTGTTTGTTTGTTTGTTTGTTTGTTTTTTGTTTTTTTTGTTTTTTTGTGTTTTTTTTTTGGTCATTTCTGTGCTGGTCTGATCAGTGCTGAGGACAAAAAATTACCCCGTATCCTGAAAAAATTATACACCCCTATCTCCTGCAGGCATGGGAATTATGCAGACTTCTATATGGTTTGACTGAAACTGCCAGCAGCAAGCCAACATAGCCAATAGTGAAGAATGCTTGGAGTTGCAATCTAACTATATCTGGAAAGATGTGTAATTTGACTGATCAATAAGTTGCCCTCCTGTGCAAGAGTTGGCCTTAGCTTTACTGTAAGGAAGAGAGAAGAGATTTTTGTTACGGATAAGTAGTACAGTTGGCTCTCCACATTTGTAGCTTTGACTTTTGCAGATCTGATTATTCATCAATTTAATTAATACGTTCTATCTAGGAATCTCTAGGTCCTCCAGCATGACTCTGTTGTCAACTTCTGTCAAAGGTCACACTAGAGGACCTAGAGATTCCTAGAGAGAACATTTCTCTAGGCATTTGTAGGTTATCCTGCACAATGTCATGATCAACCTCTGGGAGATCTTGGCCATAGAATCGTGGTATCTAGTACCTAGAAGTGTTCTCTTAAAAAAAAAAAAGAAAAAGGGTTATTTGTGGTTTTCCCAATTTCATGTGGGTTCTGAGCCCCAGCCCCAGCGAATGTGGAGGGTCCACTCTACTATTAGTAGCATGCTGAAAACTTTTCTTAGTATTTATATAGGAGTATGAGAGATGCCATTGAAAACCCTGTAGCCTGTTTTTCTGAGATTCGGAAGGCTCATTTTTTTTTTTTTTAAACGTGCCTTATATTTGCAGTTTCTTCATCTGGATTCTGGAGTATTATTTTGCAGTATCTAGTTAAGGTTTAACACCATACAATTACAGTGCTGTGATTCCACTTTAACTTTCATGGCTATATCCTGTGAAATCCTGGGATTTATAGCCTTCCCGATTGCTCTGCAGAGGGGTAGGATGATGATAATGATTACTACTACTATTATTATTTGCAAATCCTTGGGTTCCATTGGAACCATAGCAATTAAAGTGGAATCCTATACTGCATTTCGGATTATTATTATTATTATTATTTTGTATTTTGATAAAGGGAGAAGTTTGTGTTAAAAAGAGTAACCGTTTTAAAGTGCTCTGTATTGTCTGTGACATTAAATACACAAATCTGCTCGCAGTATGGTCAGTTTTTATCTTAAATGGTTTATATGTTGAATTCTATGTATAATTTTTCAAAATTTTTCAAATTGGCTGGCAGAACATTTTCGTCATAGGCATTATTACATGAGAACAAGTCAAATTGAACAAGAAGGGGTGGTTTATAAACAAACAGTATCAGCCCTATTACTGCCCTATTAGAAATAAAAAAAATAAATACTAATTTGGCAATCGAGTTTGATAAAAATTTGGAATATTGTGTAAGTAAGGACTAATAGACTGAATATTCTCAAACCATCTAACTAAAATAGCCCTGACCTCAAGGTGTATATAGGAAATTTGATTTTCTCCTGAAAATTTTAAAGGTTTGTGAAAACAGGGTAGTCTGTGCAGGACTATTACACCTGTTTCTTGGGCCTCTAAAAGACTGCAGGAAGTCGACAGCTTATTGAAGCAATCACTTTTTGGGGGATACCAGGAAAAGTAATAGAACTTCAATGGGAAATCTTCAGCCTTCCACATTAAAACCTCTATATTTCAACTGTCACACAGTCCCTTTGCACTGAGTTTGCACAGGAGTTTCTGGGAAATGAAACCTAAAACATCTGAAGGCCAAAAGATTTGCAACACTTGTAGTGTAGAGAGAGAGAGATGGATCCATGTGCATGAATGTGTGTGCACACCCTTGTAGACATATTTCAAGATTGCAAATATATGTAACATTAGCACAAATGTAATTTAATAATTGGCATCTGCCTTTCTCATTACACCTTTTTGTTGATCAATAAGGTTATAAAATAGTTCTTATACTTGATATGCATAGTTCAACACAGACAATAGAGTAATGCATCATAAAATCATAGTTAAATTTATTTGCAGCGTTTATGGTGAATCAGTTTTCTGTGCCACTAAAGATTGGAAAGAAGCATTATGCTGGTGTAAAAGCGCTTTTTAAAAGAAACTAGGGCTATACGGACCGGCACTAAGGTCTGGCTTGAGGGTGGCATGGTGAAATCAAAGAGGTCAGAAATTTCAGGATGCTGTTCTCTAGATCAGTGGTCCCCAACCTTTTTATTGCTGTGGACTGGTCAACGTTTGATAATTTTTCCGCGGCCCACTGGGAGGGGGTTTGCGGCGTCGCTCAGAAGCCCCGCCTCCACGCTGATCAGCTGGGCTGGGGCACATTGGCAGTAGCAGGGCAGCCCGGTACCATTTGTTCTGCGGACCAGTATCGGGCTGCGGACCGGGGGTTGGGGACCACTGCTCTAGATTTCTCAGTTGTATTCAGTAGGGCATGATACAAGCATTCAAGTTTACTTGACATTGCATAGCACGGTATGAAGTGGTATATAAATGAAGCTGCTTTTACTGCACATGGTAGAGACCACAGTAAAAAAAACACTAGAGGAGAGTTTTGAGACATTTCAAGTCTATGAATCAAGATGGGAAGTCCCTTAGAAATTCAGATCTAACTTATGTGAGAAATAAAGTACTTGGTACTTGGCACAAGCGCAGCTTAAAAAAGAATATCTTGTTCCTCCTGTGAATGCAAATTGTCTTCATTTGCTCAGTAGATGAGGTTCTGGTTTGTGTATTAATGCTAGGAGAAGCCCTCTACTTAACATTTTTGCCATTTAATTTTGTTTTACCTTGTGTTCAAGGAAATTATTTAATAGTTGTGTTTATTGGCAAAAGAGCTGCTTAGTCACCTAAGCAGAACTGCTTAATATTCCACAGTTACTGCTTTTATTTTCAGATACTCGTGAAGCGCTTCTTCACCTGAAGGAAATAAAAATAATAAAACAGTTGGAACCTCCATGTCACATTCTCACTTTTCGAAGAAGCAATGTAGACCTACAAACCAGTCATTTTTAATTGACAAGTGGACTATTGGGCTGCAAGCTTAACACATCTGGATGGCACTGGACTGGGGAATAATAGGTTTGAAACACTATAGGCATCCTGGTGCCCTCAAGAGGTTTCAGGCTGCATCTGCAACAAATTCTAATCTTGCTGACTAGGATATATAGGAGTCAGGGTGAAAAAACATGTGAAAGGCACCAGCTTATGTTCCTCATACTCTAGAAAGCCCCCTATACTATATTGGTTCTTAGGACTGTTCTACAGTGCAAATTCATTTCATGCAGGGCAGTGACCAGGCTTTTGTGTATTACCTTGCATTAACTAAGGGGGGATGCAGACCAGGGCGTTTGGAGCGCCCTGGTCCGGAGCGCCGCGGGGCCATGGCAGCCACACCGCGGCGCTCCTGGAGCGCTCCTTTCACAAGTCAGAAAAAGTGCGCCCTAAAAGCGGCGGGCGCACTTTCTCTGACTTATCCTCCGCAGCGCGTCCGGTCGCTGCGGAGGGAGGTCGCTCTGAACGCGCCGGCCGTCCGGTGGCCCGGAAGCGCTCAGGGTGACCTCAGGAAGAGGAAGGAGCGCCGCGCGTGCGGTGGCTCCTCCTCTTCCGGGCCTCCAAGACGACTGTTTTAGTCGTCTGCTTAGGCCCTAAGTCATATTTACAAAACATCCAGCATATCAGTAGAGATAATGGTTACACCAGTAAAATGAAGGTGAGCAACTGCAAGGAACTTCTAAGATTGAACTACATCTCCCTGCTGTATTGGCTGGAGTTGCTGGGAATTAGACACCAATTCAATTGTTGTCAAACAGTTAAAGAGGTCACAGGTTTGTAATCCCCACTCCTCAAAATACATTAACATGCAAGCTTAACTGAAAAAAAAGAGGGGCAACTGTGAATATTATATATTTAATAGCCTTGCTATTAGGGGTAGGCAACCTTTTTGAGCCGGGGACTGGGTTGCTGTCCCTCAGACAATTGGGGGGGGCGAAGCACCAAAAATAAATAAATAAATAAAAATAAAAATAATTTTTAAAATAACTAAAAACATAAAAAATATATATCCATGCACACACTCTCAGCTCCAGAAAAGCCATGGCAAAACCCCTGTGGAGATTTTGCCAAGAAAACCCCAAGAACAAGTAATAACAACAATAATATGGCGGGCGGCAGCGGCAGGACCGGCCTGGGGCCGGTCCAAAGGCCTCGGGGGGCCGCATCCGGCCCCCACCTTAGGTTGCCTACCCCTGCTGTAGAAAGTTGTTTTATATTTAAGTGGTCATCAAGTAAAAGGCAACTTACCTAAATCTTTCCCAAAGCCAGATTGCTTAAATCCACCGAATGGGGCTGCCACATCAGTTTTATTATAGGTGTTAATGAAAACTGTTCCAGCTTCGAGTTTGTCGCTGATATACAGAGCTTTGCTTAAATCTTTGGTGAAGACCCCGGAAGCCAGACCGTATTCTGTTCTGTTGGCTCGTTCTAACACCCCATCAACATCCCTATGATGTGGGGGAGAAGTTCAGTATAAAAAAAATGTAAATTGTATCAAAAACCCTGATCCAACCACCTACATAGGTTCGTCTCAACCTTCCCAACCAGAAAACCCCTAGTGTTTTTTTCTAACATACTTCACAAGTTTGGGTAAAATACCTCAACTGTTACTAAATTATAAGCTGTCCGAAACTTTAAAACCTAGATAAGTTGGTAGAGGGAAAGAAAATGGTTTTGTGAACTTTCATTGTTTTCCCAATTGTGGAAGCAGGAGTGCACACTCTCTTGTGTACCATAGGGATGTCATTTACTGTGCCTGTGGAACCAATTACACAGCTGGAAACTACTGGCCCTCCCTTCCCCGTGCATTGTCCAGAACTAGGTTTCCACAAGTACAATGCTGGATGCTGGTCCTACAAATTTAGCAACGATCCCACCTCATCTTCTGTGACAATAGACATCACAGCTGTTAAAGAAGGTAGGTTCATAAATCCTACTTGAACATTTAGTCCTTGTGATTAGCAATCCCATGAAGTGGAGTCACATTTTATCTCATCCACAAATGGAAAAGGATCATTTATAGAGAAAATAGGCTTAAGTCTACAAAAGCTCATGCTACCAGCTTTCTTTCAATTAGCCTGCTGTACACATTATAAGATTCCCGTGCCGGATTCCTGTTCTAGCCAACAGCCAGAATATATGAAAATACATTAGGCTACTACTCTTTTCCCACCTCTGTGGATGAAAACACAGCCTTGTTCTATAACCATTGGAAGGGCAGAATAATAATGTACATTAGAGGATTAGAGTGGGACATACCCGTCTTTAAACTTGGAAATTACCATTATAGGACCAAAAGATTCTTCATGTGCAATATACATATGATCTTCAACATCTGTGAAAATGGTAGGTTCCATGAAGAAGCCTAACAAAAGAGAAAATAGAATACTGCATGCAAATTCTGAAATTATCTTGGGCTTTGTCTTGCTATACTAATCATGCTGTGATCACATCTTCCATGTGGGTGACAAAATTCAAAGAGAGCCATGTTAGTATGGAAAATCAATATAGAAAGGGATCTTGTAGCACCTTTGAGACTAAAAGAAAGAAGCTGGTAGCATGTACTTTCATAGACTTCCGCTTACATCCTCAGATGCATGTGGATGCATGCATCTGAGGAATTAGGTTCAAGTCTATGAAAGCGCATGCTATCAGCTTCTTTCTTTCAGTTAGTCTCAAAAGTACTACCAGATGCCTTTGCATACATGTAGCTGTTAATTGCAGTGCTGATAATGGTAGCAGACATTAAAGAAGCAATCCAAGGTGCTGAACTTTGTCCCCAAAATAGGTTCAGCATCTCAGCTTTTAGAGTAAAACCTGGACTGCTGCCCCATCAGTAACATGGAAGCCACCTACCACCAATTACTTTTTAAACTCTACCTTCTCCACACTGGCACCTTCTGGATGAGAACTGGGAAGTAATGGATTGCAAGCAATATAATTATCTTCAACTACTTTAGTTACTTCAGGAGAGGGAATGTAATAGGGATGTTCTGTATTAAATTATTTGTTCCCACAAGGGAAAAAGTTTAACATCACTTTAACTCATGGCACCATCCTGCTAAATCCTGAGATTTTGTGAGACACCAGCACTCTTTGGTAGAGAAGGCTAAAGATCCTGTGAAAATACAAATCCCAGGATTCCATAGGATGGCACTATAACACTTAAAGTGGTGTCAAACTACATTATTTCTACAATGTAGATACACATTAGTGGTTTGAGTATTGGGCTAGAAATTCAGCAGGCCAGGGTTTGAAACCCACTGGGTGATCTTGGGCAAGGCACATACTCTTAGCTTTACAGGAAGGCAACAACAAACCTCCTTGGACTAAATCTTGACAAGATTCCCTATGATATAGTTACCATAAGTCAGAACAATAACATGGGGAGATGATGGCAGGTTTTAGGTGAGGACCTGGCACCCAGGCCCACCAAAATTGCCCATCTCTGGTTAAGAACATAAAAAATGGTCGCTTGCTTGATTAGGCCAAGACCCATCTGGTCCCTCACTGCGTTCCCCAAACTTTTGAGGAAATACCTCATTTCTTTGCATAAGTTGCCACAGTGGATGTCATGAAGAACAGTATCCTTCAGAATTATGCCATTTTAATTGGCAAATCTATTATTTTGAGTATTTTTTTAATTCTATGATAAACAGATATAGGCTTTAGAAGGAAATTCCTGACTGTAAGAGCTGGTCAACAATGGAACATACTCCCTCAGAGAGTGGTTGAGTCTCCTTTTTTGGAGGTCTTTAAACAGAGGCTGGATGGCCATCT
>CM034708.1:190831097-190864115 GCA_020142125.1 Phrynosoma platyrhinos | reverse complement strand
TTTATTATCGCTTTCTGGCCCACGTGTGATAACGTCCTATGATTCTATACATCTCATACACTTTGGAAAAGAGCAATAAAGCCTCAGCATGTAGATTTTATGGTGAATTTTCATTGTGCGGAGGACTTTTCAGGAGCCACAGAATTTACTGGATTTCCTCATCTGAAAACAGAGGTCCACACTCTGAAGGGGAGATGTTGGTTCTTCCCCACCTTGGGGGCCTGCCAAAACATTCACATAATTCACTACTCCCATGTTGAAAGTGCAACATCATGAGGGGAGGAAGGAGGAGAGGAGATAAACTATGGCACAATATGGGTTGATTGGATGAGTATTTGCATCCGCAGGATCCTATTCCTTTCCAGTTCCTGAAGCTGACATATATCATCTTGGGCTCATAGCAGCAGTGTTTTAAATGTCTCGGAGGTTCCAAGCTGGAGCTCTCTACAGTGATCAATCTGTAAGTCCTCTAATCAATCAGCCTCACAAAAGAATCTTTCTTTAGACATTAGTTTACCTGGTCTACACACTTGATGTCCTCCATAAACTAGTGTAGCTCCTTCTTTCACTCCAGTTTCACAGTATTCCAGAAGTTTTTCCAAATGTGCTTTATGGTTTTGTGGACCATGATCAGTAGATCTATCTAGTGGATCTCCAATCCTTATCTTTTTTGTTTCTTCCACCTACAGATTACCAAGGAAGGAGTTGCATAATACAAGCCAACAGGTAAGGCCTTTTCAAGCAATAATGTCCAAACCCCATCCAAAACAGTAGTTTGCACCAGGGTGGTTGAAGTTAATTCAGGGACCGGCAACCTACGGCCCGGGGCCCGGTTAAGGCCCCGGTCCCTGGACTTACCGGCCCAGGCCGAAGGTTGCTGCCGTGTGCCGCCGCCATGCGTTTTTGCCGCTCTGCGGCCGTGCTTGCCGCGACCGCCATTTTGGTCGCAACGTGTTTGCGCATTCACAGTACTCTTGCACATGCGCAAACGCATTGCGGCTGCCATTTTGATTTCCAAAATGGCGGCCGCGACATGCGCTGCGGCGGCAGCGTGCAGGGGGGGTCGTGCACGGTGGCAGAGGGTGCGCAAGAGAGAGAGAGAGAGAGCACGCACCGCCATCTCCCCCCCTCGGCCCAGCCAAGACCTGGGCTACGGGAGACCGGCCCAGGTCTTAAAAAGGTTGCCTTCCCCTGAGTTAATTGATAAGAGAAATTGTCCTTCTTTGTTCCATTTTATAGAACTTCTGTAATAAGGAAGAGTAGCACATGCTCTTCCTACTTCTCAAACCAATGAAGAAATCTTTACATAGGCCAGTGATACACCTTTCCCATGCTTAGAATTCATATTTCACTGAATAGTAAAACCAGAATAATCCATGCCACACTATTTTTTGTTTCTATGTATAGATGTGAAAGCTGGACACTGAAGAAAGCCAACCAGAAGAAAATAAACTTATTTGAAACGTGATGTCGGCGGAGAGTTCTACAGGTGAAGTCTCTCATTCATTCGGTTCCCATAAGTCAAAGCCAATTTTATGTCATATAACAATATCAATTATTCTTAGAAACATACATAACCCCTTCCATGTTCAAGTGGTACCACACTGGGCCTAGGGAATAAAGTTGATATAACCACAGCATTTGATGCATTGGCTAATCGTGGTATTTTAATCATAGATCTGTGTGATCACATTTTATGAAGGTGGAAGGAAAAGCAGCAGAAGTAGCGGTTATCAGGGCTCCTGACTATAGTGTGCCGTAGTTTGGTCCTTCACTCCTTACCACAGCTTGGGCTTTTGTTATTCTAAGCAAAGAAGCCAACATCTTTTTTCTAAAATGGACAACATGGTCAGCAAAGAAATATTTGCATGCACAAAAAGACAAGGAAAATTGTCATGAAAATCAGGCTTCACCCCATTTAGTCAGATATACACCAATGCAAAGCATGAAGATGACATTGTCACACTATTAATGCAGAATTATTTTTAAATATTCACATATAAAAATTTCTTACCACTCTCCTAACAAATTCATCATGAATTGATTCTTCCACAAAGAGTCTCCCAGCCGCAATGCAGTTCTCCCCTTTATTGAAGAAAACTGCTCCCATGCCCTGCATCAGAAGGGAGAGGGGAAGATGTTCTATGAATATCCTTAAGCCACTCTCCTGTAGCCAAAATGTTAGCCATTCTCTGACAAAAGGAGATATTACCAAGAAAAGAACTCTGTGTGGGAGGCAGATAAGGAGGCAGGGAATGAACTAGCTGGAATCCTGAACTCCATAGTATTTTGCAGCATCTCATGTCCTCAAGTGGCTTTAGGAAACATATGGCCTTCCAGATGTTCTTTTATTTCAGCCTCTCATAAGCCCCAAGCAGCACAGCCAATGGTGGAAATTATTGACTAGCAACATCGAGAAGGCCACAGGCTCTCTTAAAACCCTGTCCTACAAACTGTTAGATGACAGGAGAAATTATTTCACCACTCCCTGTCCACCACCATTTCTGTCAGTGATCCATCAGCCTAGCTAGATTAGGGAAGCTTCATTGGATTAAGGCACTATACCAGTGGCAACAACAACTTATTTGGACAGCGCATCTGAGAATTTCATGAATAGGCAAGAGGATTTTTGTTATCTTGGAATTTTCCCCCCTTTTTAATGTTTATAATCATGAGCATACACCTTCCCCTTCATTTATTAACATGTATTTTACTACAAGGAGATCTGCTTCTCTGGAGAAAATCTAAACCTCTCTTCACAAACTTAGTGTTTAGAATACGGTTTCCAAAATTACCTAGCCAACATGACCATGCCAACTGGCGATTCCGGAAGCTGGTGTCTATACACAAAAAGATAGAAGGAATGGAAGGAAAACAGGAGAGCTAAATATGGTCAAGTTACATGTGATCAGGATTTCTGAAAATCTTCCATTAAATCTGCTCTTCAGTGGAGACTATGGTGCAAAATAAACTGCAGAAATAATCCAGTCTGAGACCGCTTTAACTGCCCTAGCTCAATGCCAGGGAATTCTGGAAACTGTAGTTTTGTGAGACATTTAGCTTTCTTTGTCAGAGAGTGCTCTGGTGCCACAATAAAGTACAAATCCCAGGATTCCTAACACTGAACCAGGGCTGTTAAAGTGGTCTCAAACAGGATTATTTCTGCTGAGTGTTTTAGACTCGAGTTATTTTGTCTGGCTTTAAAAACCATTTTTAAAGAATGTGTTATTTCTGCTCTGCTTTTATATTGTGACTTTACTGTACATTGCTTTGGTGGCCCTTGTGGGCAGAGAAGCAATTTATAAATACTTTTAATAAATATAATAAATTTGGCAACATCCCCTCATAAAATTCCATGAAGGAATTAGCATCATGATGCAATAAAATCTTTTTCCTGGAAATACCCCCAAACAACAGGGAAGTTATTTCTCTTTATGGCTGCAGGAGAACATATTTGTACTTTTCTGCCTTGTAGGTGTAAAAAGAAAATACTTATTTTGTATACAACACTATTATTCATGCTTTATCAGATTTCAGGACAGTGAACATCACTGGTCTCTAGTATAAATTTAAAATACAATCTTTTGAGGAACATGGTCAACAGACTTCTTTTAAAGTAACTAGTGGTTGAAAGAAGACCTACCATTCTCACAGCTTTGTCAAGATCAGAGTCATTAAATATGATCAGTGGTGATTTCCCACCCAATTCTAGAGAAACCTTCTTCAGGTTGCTGGTAGCACAACTGTGATGACAAGAAAGATTAAATAAATAAATGACAAATTTTTGAAATTTAATACCATCCAACTTTTATGAATAGGTGTATTTTGATATACTGATTGCTATCTCCTCCCCTGAACAATTCAAATGAGAAAACCTACTGTTCATATGAAAATTGTCTCCTACTCTTTATATAATCACTATCATCACTGTTATTACTGTTTACCAGAACTTTGAGCCACTTCCATTTGGTCTCATCTTGCCTTGATTACATTTTTACTGTATCTCCAAGGGCCATCCAAACCACATAAGCAAATGTAGTGGGGAGGATTGCAGAGAGAAGGGAAAGATGAGTCACAAAAGAAAGGTTAGGAGGAAACAATCTGATATTTATGTATAGCAAGGACTAAATTCAGAGAGGTTCAGAGTTAGGGGACAATCTAGGGATGAGCAAGAAATGCTCAGATATTTTAGCTTAAGAAGAAGAAATGCTAGGAAACTACCAAATAATGGCATCATGGGGAAAGAGTTGCAGCCATATAGGGCACCTTAAAGGGGTGGATTGAAACTCTGGAGGACTAAATTCAGCCCCAGGCCCAGAAGCTCCCCACCCCTGATATAAAGGCTTGCCTTTTACGCTGATATAAAGGTTTTTCTGGATGGGAGACATCAGAGAGGTTCTCAGGCATGGTGATGTTCATGTAGCTTTTTGCTAGACAAAAGCATCCCTTTTACCCTACATAATTATAGTATTTTGGGCGCCACTCTCATTACAATAGTTCCATGCTAAGGAATCTTGTGATCTGTTTTTTCAAAAGGATTCTCTGCCAGAGAGCTCTAGTGTCTCATCAAACTACAAATCCCACAGTTCTATAGGATGCAACCATGGCAGTTAAAATGGTATCCAAGAGCTGTGACTGTGTAGTGTGAAAGAGACTTGTGACAGCCATGACCAGACAATGCATGAACTGTAGAAATGAAAAATCCAATAAAAACACAGGGAATACATTACGTCTTCATGATCTGCTTTCCTGTTGGTGTTGAACCAGTGAAACCAAGTTTACGAACGTCTGGGTGTTCTGACAAGCGTTGCCCTCCTAAACTACCTTCACAAGACAGATAAAATTAAATACAATGAGCTTTGGTGAATTGTAAATCATTGTTCTTTGGTTAGGACTTAGAGATACCACACTCCCTTCTGCACAAGGTATGGATGGAATGACAAGCTAAACATTTATATTAGTTATTTACCTGAACCAGGTAGAATATTGATAACACCTTTGGGAAATCCTGCTTTCACAGTAAGTTCTGCAAACTTTAAGGCAGTCAGTGGAGTGACCTAAATAAAAACACACAGGTAAACCAGAGTACACGTCATTTTTAGACACAGATGTGTTTTAACAGAATACATTTCAATGTAAACATAGCATGGATTGCAATATTTATTTTAAAAATGTAGAGCAAATGTCATTTAAGGAAGAAGAAAGAATGAAACTTATGATTGCAGAATTTGAGAGTTGAAACATTTTTGTTTATTTTTTAGGTCAGGAGTAAAATAAAACAAGTCAGCATTATTGAGAAAATATATATGTTTTCACATTAACATGTTAATATTCTTAGGTTTGGGAAGCAGGAAGTCAATTATAATTTATATTGGTTGTGTTAATTAAGTTTGTGTTTTATTGTTTTAATTTTATTTAGGGGGAGGGAGTTGGGGGAATTGGGGGTGGAGGTAATTTGGTTTAGTTTATGGTTATGTTTGTAGTTTAATGTAGAGTTATGATTTTGTATTTTATGTGTGCAAATTATTATTTTTATTAGGTATGCTTTTGTTTTAAAATTAATAAAAAATAATAAAATATAGAGCCAATGATCTACTACTGCTAATAGTGGCATTGTTATTATACACAGGGATTATTTGCAGTTTTATAACATTTATGTTTATTTAAATGGAACATGCTGCTGTTCAAAATTGTTTTCCCATACATTTTGATACTCTTCTCAGTACTTGTTCTAGCTGAAACCTAGGTGGATCCGCATGTTTTGTTTTGCAGGTTAAATTATTTTTTTTTGCTTTACAAAATCCTTCATAGATCCTTTACAAAATCACACACATTTTTCCTAGTTCATATTTATGATATGAACTAAATACCTAAAATGATATGAAATAAATATCTATAAAATGTTTAGCTATTTGTTCAGTACTGAGAAGGAAAGAAAGAAAAAAAGAAATGAAGGGGCAAAGTAAAGAAAATTCTAGAACTAGATCAAAATATTTTTGCCAAATTGGTACAAACTGCTTGAGGTATCCTGCTTTTGAGATATGACTTTTCTCTGGCCATTGAAGTCTAGCATGCCATTGACCCATCTATCTACCCAGTGTATTACATGTGATTTCCATTGCTGAGATATTGGTAAATAGGGTTTAGGGAGAGGTATTTAGAATTCTCAGACAGGGAGCTCTAATGCTTCACTGAACTACAAATCCCAGGATTCTAGTCATGGCAGTTAACGTGGAATTATAGTGGTATAACTGTGTGATGTGAAAGGGCCCTGTATTCGAACATTGGAAATCACATCTATCCTGTGTGGATCAATGGGTCAGCGGCATGTTGGGCTTGTATTTTCGTTTTATGTGTTCATTTTCCATAAAGGCTTTAGCTGATCAATCACAAGGCAACATCAGTTGAAACTCTACAATGGGGGTGGGCAACATGTGGCCTTTAGGTGTTGTTGGATGAAATTCCTATAATCCTAACTGGCTTTGTAGACTAGCGTTGATGAGTGTTGCAATCAAACAATATTTGAGGGGCTACAGATTCCCATGCTTGCTCTTAATTCTAAAACAGGGGCCCTCAAATTTTGGTTCATCAGGTGTTTTGGACTTCAATTCCCACAATTACTGAGCACTGGCGAACTTAGCTGGGGCTTCTGGAAGGTGAAGTCCAAAATGCCTGGAAGAGAGAACCGCTGCAGTAGAAGAATGCCATGTTCTAATAATAATAATAATAATAATAATAATAATAATTATTATTATTATTATTATTATTATTATTATTATTATTATTATTTGTATACCGCCCTGTGGCAAACCAATCCGGGCGGTTGACAACAGTAAAATATAACAAGAGTAAAATATAACATTAAAACATTATAGTCCCTCCCCCCCTCAAGAAAGTATTAAACAATATGACAAATTAAAAACACAATATCAAAACATAAAAAATAATTAAAACAAACTAAAAACCCTGGTGTCCCTCTGGAGATCCTCAACCATCACTAAAGATGGGGCCACGGGAGGAATGAGGGGATCAGGGAGCCTGGGCCGGGATGGTTCTAAGGTATCACTAGCCTATTTGGGATGTTACCTGTGCTGGTTTCAGAACCAAAGTATTCCCAGCTGCCAAACATGCTGCACTCTTCCAGGCAAGCATCATCAGGGGGTAATTCCAGGGAATGACAATTGCACAGACTCTTCAGATAGGGTAGGGAGAGAAAAAAAATCACCAAATTGGTTTTAATACACAGATGACACAAATTGGCTATTGGCAGAAGTTTAAATCTAGTTTGGTTTCATTAGCAAAAAGAATTACTCTTACCCTATGGGTTCTTTCTTGGTGAAGGTTAAGTTATGATTTGGACGTGCATGGTTAATTGGGATAGTAGAACCCTAAATGAAAAAAAAAAAATCTTTAAAAAGTGACAATGGTAATACAAGATTCATAAATTATATATAAGTTGAGTATCTCTTATTCAAAATGGTTGGAAGCAGATGTGTTTCAGATTTTGGAATTTTTGCACATATGTAATGAGATATTTTGGAAATGGGACCCAAGTCTAAACATAAAATTCATTTATGCCTCATATGCGTCTTATATACATAGACTGAATGTAATTTTATACAATATTTTTAATAATTTTGTGCATGAAGCAAAGTTTGTGTACAATGAACCACCAGAAAGCAAAGGTGGCACTATCTCAGCCACTCATAAAAAGAGTTTTGGATTTTGGTGTATTTTGGATTTTTGGATAAGGCATACTCAACCTGGAAATAAAGGCAGTTTTGACAACTCTCTTTGCTTTGATTTCTCTCTTATCTTTGCTTGTGTGACAATTCCTTTATAAGACTCCTCAAGCAGATCTTTCTTTCTATGACCTCTGCCTCCCTTGCACAAGTATAGTTGCTGCAGAAGTGAGTAGATTTTTTGGCTTTCAGGAAGTACTATACAGTATGACAATATTTACCATGAAGAAAACCTTGTGATAAGGTTGCCTTAGGGTCACCATAAGTCAGAAATGAATTGCAGCCACTTAACCACAACAAAACATGTTTGGTGTCCATATAGGAACCAGCAGCTCTGAGTGCCTCAGCCACTCCTGCTTTGTCGGAAGCACTAACTGTATCTTTAGAGGAAGTGAAACCAACATATATCAATTGGAAAGTCCAAAATTTGACATCTAAAACTACACTTGGTCCAGCAGAAACTGATGTTTTAGGTGTAATGGATACCACTATATCTTTTTGGGAAGTAATTGGCCACTTTAGCTTAATGTTGGCAACGGAGTATAGATAGTGCTTCTCTGTGACATCTGATGTGGTCAGTCTTTTCTGGCTGGATTTATTGCAACATATTAATTTTGTATTAGAAAATCTTTGATACTTGTAGATATATTTGCATTTTAAACTACATTGTGTCCTTGGTATTCACTGAAGTTTGGTTTCAGGACCCTCTGTGGATATTAAAATCCATGGATGCTCAAGTCCCATTATATACAACAGTTTGCTTTCTGAATTTTTTTATAAAACATTGTCAAGCCATGGATGTTTGATTTCATGGATGCAGACTCTGTGGATACTGAGGACTGACTGTATATTCTGGCAAACTGGAACTCAGCTGATGTCCAGCGTAGTGGAGTCCTGCATACTCTTAGTGCACCTTTCAATGTTCAGATATCTTACTGCTTTAGTCATGCATGAAATTCTAAGTAAAAACTATTTTTGCATCTATGGTCACCATATAATAATGTATATACCTAGCTCACATTCCTATCCTATGTATTTCTTCTTCTCTTTCCCCTTTGTCTTTTCCCCTTTCTTTGCATATATGTACAGTATTTAAATTCAAATTTGTTTTAAAGGTTTTTACTAGACCTCTGAGGTTTTTCAACCATAACCAGACACAAAATGGTGGCCTTGCTGAAAAGGACTGAAGTATGCCAAAAAGCACAATCCACGTTTTTCATCCAGTAATATCCATGCCAGCTCAGATATCAGCTTGCCTGTATTTTGTCACACCATCCTGCAAAATATCGGAATGTTTGCACTGACATTCCTATGTGGGTCTTCAGAGCAAGCGTGTAAACAGCTCCTGAATCAATAGACTCAATGGTTGCCAGTTCCTCTTGGTGTTCTTCCATCAGATCTGCAAGTCTTTAAAGAGATATTGCAAAATATAAACTGACATATTTAGAACTGGAAATAGCAAAATGCCCTTAACTAGTTATTCTGGAGGAGAACTATTGACTGTTTAAAGATAAGAATGGTGCTCAGTTTGAGGAATTTGTCTTTTATTTTGCAAAAATAAACCTTTAAGACGTGATTAGAAACCCATTTCACGTCTTTATATGCACACAGAAAATCATGGGAGGAGAAAGGGGAAAAGAAGGCAGCCAATGTGATGTACCATTTAGCAGGTCACATTTGCTAAGGAGATCTGAGTTCAGATCCTTACTCGGGCATGAAGCTTATTGGGTAACCTTGGCCAGTCACTCTATCTCAGGTTAATCCACCTCACAGGCTTGTGAGAGAAAAAATTCAAGGGAAAAATGTGTGACAAAGAACTGGATATAAATAAATAAAGAATTAGAAAATCAATATTCTTCTTAGGTATCAGTATCACATTTTTAGGAGTGTGTCAATTTTTTAATTTACAAAGTTATTTTCTTGTCAGTCTTTGCGCCAGAAAAGGCCTCAAGAATTTGGTTTATCAGTTAACAGCATGTGGAGAATCTGAACTTATTATATATACTTATAAAATATATTTTGCATTTATTATATATAAATGTCATACCTGTGCATTGTGATATATGAATGTCATACCTGTACATTAATCTCCCTCTTTCTCTTGCATTCATCCGTCCCCATTCACCATGTTCAAAAGCTTCCTTTGCTGCTGCAACTGCTTTGTCAACATCACTCACTGCAGCAAGTGAAATTTTTGCAATCACCTGTCATATTGATAGGGAGATGCCAAGTAAAACAAGTCAGATTTTGTTTCAATTAGTAAAGTATTGGTTTTTCATTTTTTGACAAAATATTTAACTACAAGCTTTTCCTGCCTCCTCCCAGCTCTTTTTTTAAATAGTTCACTGTTAAACAATTTCCTTTAGCAGAAATCAATTTTTATTAAAAAAAAAACTTTTATGAAAAAAGGAAGAAGGGAAAGTAAAGAGGTAGAAGAAATTAAAATAAAAGAAAGGAAAGGAAGGAGGACAAACAATAAAAGAGTACAGAAAAGAAATGGAAAATGCATTCATTGGCTAGTGTCAAGGGATGTGTTGATACGGGCATAGGTCTTTCATTCTATGTAGAATTCAAGAAGGTTAAGCTAAACTGTCTGAAGCATGTCCTCTTTATGTTGCTTAAAATGAAGTGGGCATGCCTAAATACCCTAAAGGTATCAGATCTTGGAAGCTAATCTCTGGGCTATATTTCAGAGGAAGGAACTCGCAAAACCACCTCCGAGTATTCCTTGCCTATGAAATTCATGAAGTTGCCATAATTTGACAGGTGACTTAAAGGCACATGCAAACACATGCACATACTCACTGAGTATGTTAGGAATTATAGCCTGGAGGCCACCAGAGGAGGAAAACTGATGGACAGCTTTTGTAGGCTCCAAGTCTCAGAAGGTCATGGACCCAAGTGTCAATCAACTTGCTTTTAAAGTCCACTCTGTTTTGTTTTTTTAAAAATCTCCACTAGAGTCTTGATTTATGGGCTCCAAATAGGAGAAGTAGACCACCCATATAGCATCTGTTTCTGTATATTGCCAATTTTTCCAGCCAAATTCCTAAATAAAACTGCTATGAAATTGTTCCTTGTTTAATAAATGTAATGTTGAGCAAAATCGAGATATGGGGGAAATTATACACCATAGAGGGTTTACTCACTGATCCATCTGTTGGATTAATAGTGTCAACTGTTTTTCCATCTTCAGCATCCACAAACTGTCCATTGATAAAACACTGATATGGCATCTTCACTGTCATTCCATTGACTTCCTTTGAAACCTAATAGCAAACCAAACCAAAAGTGTCTGTCAGTCCTATGAACTTGTGCATATTAACATTGCCTTCTTAAAGAAAATATTAAGATTGCTAATTAGATTATTAACTAACCAGGTTAGATTACTAGTGTGAAACAGACAGACAGACAAAATAAAGCGGTTTCCAGCTGCTTTAAAGGTGGGGTGTTTAGATGACACATGCCTCAAAAGTGGCTGAAAACCAGACCAAAGCCATGTTCTGGGGTTAAAAACCAGAGCAAAAAGAATCCAAGATAGTCCAATTCAAGGCAGAAAAATGTGCATCTTCACTGCTGCATATAAATACCCTGATGTGAGTGTGGGGCTGCAGCAAAACAAAGAAATGAAAAAGCAACACCCCCAATTGATGTACTTACAACATACACAAACCAGACAGTGCAACAAGGGGGCATGTATGGTGGGCCTCCATGATTGTGCTTTTCCAGTGTATCACTTGCACACCGTTACACTGATGCCCTGTACCGGCGAAGCATCACGTCTATGGCTGTGTGGTCAATCAAAGGTGGGCCATGCAATGAGATGGCATCTGGGCAGACATGGGAGGTACTTGGAGGTCACAGGTGGGCTTGTGCAATGGTGTGCGTCTCATCTGATCTTGGAAGCTTAAGAAGGGTCAGCCCTGGTTAGTACTTGGATGGAGGACTGCCAACAAATGCCAGGTGTGGTAGGCTATATATTTCAGAGGAAGAAACTGTCAAACTCACCTCATAAGAAAAGCTTATGAAATTCAGGGGGTCACCATAAGTTAACAGGTGACTTGAAGGCAGACACAGACACAGACACAGACACAGAGTAACAGATCCTGTTAATGACAGATCACATGTGCATGTGCAGTGTGTCTTTATGTGCGCAAGAGGCACAGAGATGTCCTGTGAAGAGTCCTTACAATCTCAAATCGTTCCTTTTAGACATACGTTGCCCACAATGATGACACTTTGCTAGTTTATCAGAAACGAAAGCATACATTTTGGAAAGTATCTTACATAATCTATTACTAATTCCTCTTCTTGGTCTTCTCCCCTGTGTTTTCTGACAGCCATTTGGATAAAATCTCCAAGCTTTGGAGCCATATAGACATCTTCATTCTGTAGCTCAAGTCCACCACATTTTTCCTTGATTTGTTCAATCATCCTTGAAAGAGAAACAAATCAAAAACCATGAAAAATCAGTCAAAATGATAACATGCATACAACACTGAAATGCCCTGAAATCTCTAGATACAGGGCAGATAAAAATATTTTATTGAATTAATGAATTAAATATACCCCCTGTGCTTGTGTTTTTTGCACTGACTACATCATGCATAGCTTTAACCTATGTCTTTCGAGGGGGTGTCTTTGCTTGACAGCAAAAGGATGAGAGAGAGTGGCAACCTAGACTTGGTCAGCAGAAAACTCTAGAATATGGGAGCAAGCACTAGGAAGGCCCTGCCTTGTATTTCTGCCAGGTATGATGACCTTGTGGTGGGTGAAAGAACAAAGAGAAGGACCTTGAAAACCAGACTTTGCTTTTAGGTTGCCTGTTACAACATGTCCCCACTGCGAGAGCTTTATAAGATATAAGGTATTGACTTACCTAACAACATCCATAGAAGAGGCTCCAGATTTAAAGAAGTCAGTGGTGTCCTCCATTACAGCAACATTAGTCAAAATTCCCTTCCAAATGGACTGCAAGATACAGAAAATATCTCAGACAAGGTTGCAAACATATCCAACTACTGATAAGGGTTTGTTTTTTTTTTGTTCCTAATTACGAACTGCACAATTTTGCATCTTTAATTCTGGCCCAACTATCTATTTCTAATTGGCCTGCAATGGGCTCAGCAACTCCTGGCAAGTCCTTGTTATGGTGTTGGTGCTGGTGGTGTGTCTTCTGACTTATGATGACCCTAAGGTGAACCTATTATGGTGTTTTCTTGGCAGGATTTGTTCAGAGAAGGTTTGTCCTTGCTACCAACTGAATCCTACTTGAGATTAGAAACTTGGTTTAGGCTGCTGTATACATATAGGAATCTAAGATATGCAGACGACACTGTAATATTAGCAGAAGACATTCAGGAACTGGAACAGTTAATAAGGTCAAAGATGAAAATGCAAAGACAGGTCTGAGGCTGAACATAAAGAAAACAAAAATAATGACCACAGAAGAAATACACAAATTCAATCTTGACAATGAGGAAATTGAAATAGTTAAAGAATTCCCATATCTAGGATCAAACATTGACCAGAATGGAGACTGCAGTCAAGAAATAAAAAGAAGACTAGGAATGGGAAGGGCAGCTATGAAAGAACTGGAAAAAGATACTAAAGAGCAAAGACATACAACTGAGCACTAAAGTCAGAATTGTCCAGCCCATTGTATTCCCAAATACCATGTATGGTGCAAGAACTGGACAGTGAAGGAAGCAGACAGAAACAAAATAAACTCATTTGAAATGTGGTGCTGGAGAAGAGTACTTAGGATACTATGGGCAGCCAAGAAGACAAACAAATGGTTCTTGAACAGATCAGACCAGGGCTCTCTTTGGAAGCAAAAATGATCACGTTGAGACTATCGTACTTTGGCCATATAATAAGAAGGCACAGATCACTAGAAAAAACAATAATGCTAGGAAAGGTAGAGGGTAGAAGAAAGAGAGGAAGACCACAAACCAGATGGATAGACTCAATCAGGGGGATTATGGGGAAGGGCTTGCAGGATCTGGGCAATGCAGCGGAAGATAGGGATTCATGGAGATGTCTCATGCACAGGGTCGCCATGCGTCAGAACCAATTCGAGGGCAGCTAACAACAACAACAAAATATGTGTAGGATATCTCCGAAGAACAACTGTATTTAAGTAATCCACCATTCCTACTGATGGTTTTGTACAGTTTTTAATCTCCCTCATTTTCCTTACTTATGAATGTATTTAGAAAGCGTTTAACGTTTTCAAGAGGACTGTACAAACGTTTTTAAAACAACCACACTCGCTGCTCATGGATTTAAAACTAACAATCAGGTTTATATAAACACTCCAATTTCCTGGTGTCTTTCCTCTCTCAAATAATTTACCTTGATTTGTTCTGCCATCTGTTTCTCCTCTTCAGTAAGTTCTAGGGCAGACGTCTCATCAGCAGAGAAATATTTAGATGCTGGGATCATTCTTCCATCTTCAAACTGTAAATTTCTTACCAGCAACTGGGGGTGGGGGAGAGAAATCCAGTTAGCAGGGTAGGAAAACAGGTACAGCTATACCTCATTTAACAAGTGGATTTGTTCCTGAGCCCTGTAACAGAAAATTTGGTACCACAAATCTGTTCTGCAAAAAAGAAGAGCTGTTCAACATGTTTCTGCAAACTTTTAATCCAAAACTAACAATATGCACATAAAAAATAGCAAGTCAGGTAAGCCATGCATAGGAAAATGAAAACATTTTCAGCCATCTAAATATCATTTGAAAACATCTTCCAAAATGCATTCAAGGATAACTATTTCTTTCACCAGCCTCCCCCTTTTTAGATTTTACTTTTGGTGACCAAACTTATAAATCTATGCTTTTTAAAAACATGCTGGGGGTAGTTGGTGGGACAAGCTTATCTGCTTTTTCCCTTTCTCTCTTTCTGTAATTCTCACCTGGTCAGTAAAGGGATTCTGGAGTCAGCTGCATTTTACTTTGCCTGCTGTAGGCAAGCACACATAGCTATAGTAGGATTGACTAGAGTAGAATCTCATACTTTTCAGCTCAAGCTTTATTGCATGGTTTGCTGAAAACACACTACCGCAAACACTTCATTCATTCATTCATTCATTCATTCATTCACCTATCTTCCTTACAATGAAAAGTATGTATTTCTCTAGCCTTCCTTCACCATATCCCAATGCCTGTGCTGCCCAAAGGAACCTTCCAGCTAGACAGAATACAAGGAGAAACGGAGTGTGTGTCGGGAAGGCTTTGGTCCAAAACACATTGCTGAAATAATCCAGTCTAACATCACTTTAACTGCCCTGGTTCAGTGCTAAGGAATCCTGGGAGCTCTTGTTTTGTGAGACATTCTGTCAGAGAGTTTTGGTGCCATAATAAAGTACAATTCCAAGGATTCCCTAGCACTAAGCCAGGGCAGTTAAGGCAGTCTCAAACTGGATTATTTCTGCAGTGTATTTTGGACCTTTGTAAAAAGGAGCTTCTTTGTTGGAGGTTTTGTTAACTGAGGTAGGTTGGTATAAGTACAGGGGTATGCAAGGTTTGGCCCATCAGCTGCATTTTGCCCCCAGGGGTCAATAAATTGGCTCCAAAATTCCCCCTAAAGGACCTCCACAAAGTATGGAGGACATTTCTACCTTCCTGTGCCCCTCTGGTCAAAAAAAGGACCGGAAAATATTTCCAAAACATTTTAGCCACCCACAACTAATTTAGGCCCTAGAGAAGCCCTTTTTGAAAAAGAATGTGACTTCCGCTCAATTCCTGTTGTTAAAAAAGCTCTTTCCTGGACGTAACATGGTCCAATAAGCCCTGAAAACATGGTGGTAATGTCCCCTATGCCCTCCTACAGGACATTTGGGAAGAAAAAACTTTTATTTTTTATTTTTTGCAGAGGTGAAAGAGGTAGGTTTACGCATCTCCAAGGTCTCCCAACCAAGTGACCAATGCAGCACCCTAGCCTCCCACAGTTGTCCTTCTCAGTATTAGTATTTGATGCAGTACTTTGTACTGAATTCTTTTCTTGCCATCACAGGGTTAGTACTGTTTTCTATAAAATTCACACAACCAATTTTATATTTGCTCATGCTGTCTAGTATCTATTACTTTTGGCATTGACTATTGATCTTCCCCCAAACTTACCATTTTCCCATCATTGCCAAACAGAACCAGGCCATTCTTAGTTACACATCCTGGTTTTGCAGCACCTTTTATTGCCAATTCTTCACCAGGTGGTGCTGAACCTTCCAGCAATGAGGATCCATAGAAAGTAACCATCTGGGGAGGGAAAGTTCAGATTTTTTAAAACGTGAATGAATTATGAACAAGTAAGCAAATGCTGAGGAAATATGATTGGGTTTTGTTGATTGGGAAGAGGCCATGAGTTGTAGTGCTTTACTTGCTGAAGGTTATAAATTCAATCCTTGATGTGCCAATGTAAAGGTCAAATAACTCCTGCCAGTTAATATCAACACTGCTATTTAAATAGAAACTTTGGTCTGGCTTAGTAAAAGACAGGTCACTTAACTACCCTCCAACTGTCCTGATTTAGCAGCAAAAGTGTCTCTATTGTCCCAATTTTTCAGCTGCTTTTAAAATGTCCCAATTTCTCTCCCTTCCTCCTAATTTTCTCCTTTGTACTTGACTTACTCCAACTGCTTCAGACTTCGTTCAAAGTGCAAAAATGGTTTGCATTCCATTAACACAGCAGTGGGGAGAAGAGAAGATGGGGCAAAAACTTGCCCTTCCCAGTAGGCTCAGGCAAAACTAATCAGCTGCAGCCTCTTTTGGCTTGTGTGCTTTCTTCCTCATTAATAATTTTTGCCAGCTTGGCCACATTGTTATGCTGCTTGGCCACAAGTGCCCTGGTTTTCATCTGTGGATAGTATATAACTGATGGGCTAGTTAAAAGCAAATGCTTTCTTTTTAGTGGCATTTTAGGGGAATTGTAAATTATGCCACAGAAGAGAAATATTTCAAAACCAACTATAAATTCATCTAAATGAGTGGTCGACAAAGTGTGGCCCTTGTCACCCCTCCTCCCCATGGAACTTTGGGTGAAAACAAATGATCCAAAATTGTTCCTTTTCTATTCCTGGAGACTTTTAGAAATGAAGTTTGTTTTAAAAGGGAAGGGATTGCCCCTCCAAACCTTTCTCCAAACTAAACTATGAGTATTTCTCCAACCACCTCTGGTTTCCTTTTTAAAAATTATTTTATATTTTGGGACCTAATATAGCCCATAGTGAGTTTCAGAAGTAAAAATTGGCCTTCAGTCCATTAGAGATTGCCCACCTTGCTCTATGTTCTTCAGGCAACATTTGAGTCAAGAGAGAAATTCAAACTAGTGGCATTTTTGGTCTCATATTTTACTCCTGAACAATGGTAGCTTCTGGACCTCTTGTTGGTAAAACATGAATCCACCTCAGATTTTAGTGAGAACTTTAAAGGAATGGACCAAAGTGCTGAACTGCCCTAGAAGTGCATTGACATAGGAGCCACCAGCCATCAATGGAAGTACTGCTGAAGTATTCCTTATTCTTTCAGCAGTTTACCTGTACTGTTCTGAACCTTGTGCTTGATCAAACATTTATCTGTATTGATATTTTTTATCAAGGAAGAGAAAGAAGATGCTTGTAATTTACAATACTTACCTGGCCATCAATTGTTGCCCAGGCTCCAGGTACTTTATCATGTCCTCGGATCCAGTTGTGCAAAGCAGCTGCAGGTTGATCCCAGGAAATCTAGGAACCAATGAAGTAGAAGCTGAATTGTTCCTACTTACATACGTGATTTTATTCTGTCAGACTCCTTCAGATATTTGTTAATCAGGCCATAGCAAAGGAGCTGAGAATAATATCTGTATTAATCTGATGTAGAGGCATATTACATGACTGTTGGTCAAAAACTAGCAGCATTGCTATTTGGGGAAAAGAGTAAACATTGCTTTTTGGCCCTTTTTCTATTTTTAAGTGTAAAAAATAAAGCAATTAAAAATTACCATCCATCAAGTTACCCTTCAAATAACAACTGCATAACAATAACAAATAATATGTTATTTTGTAAGTTTTTCGGGCTATGTGGCCATGTTTTGGAAGAGTTTCTTTCTGACGTTTTGCCAGCCACCGTTGTTGGTGAAACGACAGGAATAAACTTTCCAGAACATGGCCACATAGCCTGAAAAACCCACAAAAAACTATGGATGCCAGCCATGAAAGCCTTCAACTTCACAAATAATATGTTACTTTAAAGAAAAACAATCTAACTTCTGATGGAGTGTTGCAACATCACAAGATGCAACATTGCAATAGACAAGATGAGAACTAGCTTTTACCTGAATGACAACTGAAGGAGAATACTGCCACTGCACTATTCAAGGAAGATTAGGGAACATAAGAATCAAGTTTCAGAAAACGTTTTAAAATCAAAGCAAGTATCTTGACTTCTTGTTCATTCCTGAGAATGCAACTGTTATGGGGAGAAACTAATGTCACAGTGTACTGACAATATTGCACAAAGGCCAAAAATGCACCTAAGTAATTCACAGATTGGTTTGTACGAAATGCTAAACCATAGTTTAGTGTTATGAAAAGAAACCTAGCCTCCACCAATGCTCACATACTCTCCTTGCCCAGTTAGTGCCCTAGCCATGAAGAAGAGTTTGGAAACTTTTGTTTGTGTTTTGGCTTAACCACAGTTTGCTATCATATGTGGGGTAGCCGTGTTGGCCATGTAGCAAAGTACAATACCATCAAAAGTTCACAAAACAGTTATACTTTTATTTGCTAACCAAGAGGCACAAAATACATGTTGCAAGCTTGCAAAGTTCCACTGGCTTCTTCATCAGGCAAAGATGTTAAAAATCATACAGGAGGGGGAAAAACTTGGACATCCCAAGTGAAGCATCTCTTTTTATCTTGCTTATGGAACTTAAATTCCGCCCCCTAGATTACTCACATGCCAAAAGGAGGACAGGCCAGCCTGCATAAATGTCCCCAAAACAACACCTGAACTGAGAACAGCAGCATTTTAGCAAAATGCAGGCTTGGGACTAACATCATTTTGATTTTTCCCCCTCCTGTATGATTTTTAACATCTTTGCCTGATTAAGAAACCAGTGGAGCTTTGTAGGCTTGCAACATGTAATTTGTGCATTTTGGTTGGCCAATCATTGTTTTGTAGATTTTGGATATTACAGCTTGCTATGTTGTCCAAACTCAAAAGATGATGATTAATTTTAACTAGCCACATTTGCATGTTGTTGTTGTTGTTGTTGTTGTTAATATCATCATCATCATCACCATCATCATTTATTTCTATAGGGCCATAAATTTACATGGCATTTTACAGAAAGATCGAGTCAAAATATTAAAACCTGCCAAAGGCATACAATCTAAAGATAATAAAATATAAAGTATACAATAATAATACACAAATTATACAGGTAAAAAATAATATTATAAAAGCAGACATAAAATCAAATATAAAATTATAAAATTATAAAATAGTATCAATGTGAAGTTCCAAATATTTTGGTGAACAAAAATGTCTTCAGTTCATATTTCACAGTAAGTCATGTTAACAGTAATTATGGTTTGTTTACAGTATTACATAAAGCCAAGCCACTGTATTTTGGTCAGGTTTTGTGGCACATTAGATTATCTTTTTTACCTCCTCAATACACTGGGGGATATTTAAGGGCTTTGTGGGTGTCCTGGGAAATGAGGGATGCATCCGTGGTGGGGGCCATATGTTGCCCATATGCTGCAATTTCCTCACCCTTGTGTAAGGAACCAACATGGCTTCAACAGCTGGTGATGACTATATTATATTCTTATTATTTTCCCAGAGCCAGTACAGTGTAGTGGTTTAAGTGTTGTACTATGACTCTGGAGACCAGAGTTCATTTCTCCACTTGGCCATGGAAACCCACTGGATAAGTCACACACTCTCAGCCCCAGAAAAACCCATCATAGGATCACCGTAAATCAGAAACAACTTGAAGGCTCATAACGACAACATTTCCCCAGTAATTGAACCATGCTCTTTATTATTAATAATGTACAGAAATGTATTTTCTCACCTACTCAAGATGTTCCATAGAGAAGAATGGCTGATTTATTTATAGTTCTGTAGTTTGAGCCTAAGGAAAGAGCAGCTGTTCCACATAAACTGATCCCATACTGGAAATGCCATACAAGTCATTAAGTTTCTAATTATAAATGGCTTCTGTGGACTCATATTGAATCTCCTTTGAATTCATTCAACTTCTGTGTGGGTTAAAAGGTGAAGTATGTTAGGCAGACCTTAGAAAAGTTACTTTTGAACTACAAACTTGCCGAACCCTTCATCTAGCAGAGCCCCAGCTTGTTTGGGATTCTGGAGAATTTAGTCTCAAAAGTAACTTTGCCAAGTTCTGATTTTATGACACCTGTTCCTGAAATGGTCATAATAAACCCATAAAGTAACAATAAACTCAACATTCATAGAATAATAGAGTTGGAAGAGACCACAAGGGTCATCCAGCTGAAGCCCCCTGCTGTGCAGGAATACACATTCAAAGCACTCCCAACAGACTGACAGATTCAATAATATGCTACTGGATTAACATCAAGCAAAGGACCACACAGACAGGCATACTGATGCCTACCATACCTCTGCATTTTCTTTTTTCTGGATGCCCTCATAAGTTGCCCCTTCTTCAGACTGAGGGATACGAGGAGCTTTGCCATCAGCAATGAGCTGTACAGCTTCTACCTACGGAGAAAAATTAAACAACCAACCAGTTTTGATTGTTGTAGAAATCTAAGCATCCTGTCTTCTACAATATTTATAACTACTAAAAGAACTAATTCATATTCACCATCAGATCTGGTCACGGTGACACATGCCTTAGTTACATCCTTGATGGATTACTGTAATATGCTCTACATGGGGCTGCCTTTGAAGAGTGTTTGGACACTTAGCTGGTCCTAAGAGCTGCAGCCAGATTACTAACAGATGCTGGTTAAGGGGAGCACACAACTCCTTTGTGCAACAGCTTCACTGGCTGCTGGTCCATTTCCAGGTACAATTCAAAGTTATGGATATGAACTTTAAAGCCCTATGTGGCTCATGTCCAGGTTATTTAAAGGATCATATTCTCTCTAACAAACCAAACCATGCACTGATATCTGCTGGGGGAAGTCCTTCTCTCTGTTCCATCATCCTCACAGGTACCTCTGGTGGGAACACAGGAGAAGGCCTTTTCAGTGGCTGCCCCCAGGCTCTAGGACTCCTTTTCCTGAGATGTTAATCCGGCACCTTTCCTATTTTCTTTTTACAGACAAGCAAAGACTTTTCCATTCCAACAGGCATTTGATGAATGATTATATGAGACTCATCTTACACAATGCACTGGATATTGCTAATTGTTAAGCTAGTGTATGTGGGTGTGGGTGTTTTAATTAAATATATATTAGCCTGGTTTTATTTTTTTCTGATTATTTAATTGTGTTTTAACTTTTGTATCCTGTGCATTTTTAACAATTTTAAAATTGTTATCATCTTTGTTGAGTCCCAATCTGGGAAAAGGGCAGGATAGAAATAAATACCACCACTACCACCAGCAGTAGCACTATTCAACTGGAAATGCATGAATATTCAGTAATCCTGGGATCAATATGGTTATCAAACGGAGTTTGGAAAAGTGGTCATGCTCAGTGGGGGATTCTGGGATTTCTGGTCCAAAAGTTACATTCCCCAGTTTCTACAGTTGTATCTATGACCATGCATTGATATCAGTACATGTCACCAACTAGGAAGGATGTAACCTCAAATTCAGCCCAGATTTAATTTATTTGTGATATACAACTAAGTATGAAAGTTAGAATTGTGCGAGCCATTGTATGCTCTATTACCATGTATGGATGTAAGAGCTGGATAGTTAACAGAGTGGATAAGAAAAAAAATCAATGCATTTGAGATAATGTGGTGCTGGAAAAGAGTGCTGAGGATGGCCAAGAAGACAAACAAATAGGTCCATGAACAGATTAAATTTGGACTCTCCCTGAAAGCCATGATGGTGAAACTGAGGTTGTCATACTTTGGCCACATCATGAGAAAGCACGACTCATTGGAAAAGACAATAATGCTAGAAAAAATGGAAGGAAGTAGAAAGAGAGGAAGACCACATGCTAGATGGATGGGCTCTATTAAGGAGGTCACAGGTATGAATTTACAGGAACTAAGCAAAGTAGTGGAGGACAGAGGGGCTTGGAGATGTCTCACCCACAGGGTCACCATGGGTTGAGATTGACTCAAAGGCAGTTAATAACAACAACAAATATTCCAATAGTTTCCTGAACAGTCTCAGTTCCATAACTATTACAGAAAAATAGTAACATCATCCTACTTTATAGTACTGTTGGGAAAACTATTGAAGTAATATATGTGAAAAGCTCTGAGCACTAAAAAACCCCCACCAACCCTAAATAAATATCTAGTATTATTATCACCTACAACTTGCTTCATTATTCTTCCCTTGTCTGAAATTCTTCAATGGTTTTGAAGTGTCATTTTCACACCACTTGCTAGACTATTTTTTCCCAACCTACTTCCCAACAGTTGTGTTTGATTACAATCCCTAGAAACTCACTGTCCACACACAGCTGTCAGTCCTTGTTAATGTTGTGTGCCTTCAAATCATTTCTGACTTATGGTGACCCTAAGGTTCAGGGTTTTCTTTTGCAAGATTTGTTCAAAGGGGGTTTGTCTTTGCCTTCATCTGTAGCTGAGAGAGTGTGACTTGACCAAGATCACCCAGTGAGATTTCATGGCCAAGCGGAGTTTTGAAGCTGGTCTTCAGAGTCACAGTGTGGCACTCAAACCACTAAAACAAGCGGCCTTACCATAGCCTTTATTCCCTCTGGGAAAAGGAACCGATTATACAGATCATCAACGGTGTCATTTGGGGCAATGTCACATTCCCTCTGCAGAAGAATGGGTCCTGTGTCAAGACCATCATCTGCCCAGAAAATTGTAAACCCAGCCTTTTTATCTCCATGAATTAAAGTCCTGAAGATAAATAAAAGTGATATGATAGAGACCAACATTTATTCATAAGTAATACCAGCACTTTTCAGTATTCTGAACTCTAAACAAAAAAATAGGTAGCCCTGAAAACTTTGGAATGGACTAGAATACAACAGGGCTGTGAACTTATGGCGGTGATGGACAAAGCAATCAATGGAGTCCTGACCCACCTAATGTTTTAAAAAGTGTTACTTTTCAGACCATTTTAGCTCCAAAACTGGGCAAAAGCAACCCAAATCAGATGCAGCAAATGGTGGTTTGCTTCTCACACCCCTAGAACACGCTAGTCCCAAAGCAAAACTGGTGGCCAGAACATGTAGCCATGTGGTCCACCTGGGGGCACAGGTCCTCCCCCCCATTGTTGTCCACTGAGATCTATGTCCATCTAGATGTTGGATTATGTCTCATAATTAGTCACCAGTGGGTATGCTAACTAGAGCTGTTGGGAGTTCCAATCCAGGAGCATCTTGAAATCTATACATCCCACAGTTATGGTTCAGAGAAATCTAAGTTACAAATTTACTGATAAAATCCAGTTCCTTTATTAACTAATCATTTCAACTACTTCTGCAATGCTATCTGGTGAACTATTCAGCCTAGGATTGTAGGCCTACATATATTTCCAGGAAGTAACATTGTGTGCTTCCAGAGACAGATGTCTTCAATTAAAAGAAACTTGTGCAGCTATTCTTTCCTTTCCTCCTTACCAGTTTTTTTTTAATGGAAAGAAAGAGACAGAAGAAGTGGCTGAAAACAATAGGAGGGTTTCAAATGGAAGATAGCATTGCTTGAATTCCCTATAAAGTTCTGTGAAAGAAGTAAGGCAATTGCACAATTAAAAACTTTTCTGGAAGCAAATTCAGGGAGACATCATTCATTCTAAACTGCAAGGCCAGCCCTGCTGTTTGGTAGCTAGAGGAGGCCATTGGTCTTGAGACTCCCCTCAGGCCATCTCTCCACTGACTGAGATGGTATAGCAGTGATGCTGTCTCACCTGGTTGCCTTCTCTGAATGAATTACAGACAGCATAATTGGAAAATGGCTCTGATTGAAGCAGCCAGCCCTTGCCATGTAGTTGGGAGACATTATAGGTACATATGTGCCATTTTACTCACAAAAGCTGTATTGCCACTGGTATTGGGGCATTTGTTGGAGCAGGCAGCACACTGACACTGGGCAGAGCAGTGACGGAACAACCTCTCTGATCCCCTAGGGCTAGGCTTACTGCCATAAGCCCAGATAAGGGCCAAGATTCAGATATGGAAGCTGAGGTTGAAGAAACTCATGCAGCTCTACCAATGGAAGAGCAGCCTCAGCCTGAGGAGGAACAGGGGCCAAGATCCAACTTCAGCTGACTTGGTAGAGGATGCAGTTGGGGAAACAGCAACCTGGTCAAGTCCATGGACCAAGGTGTGTGGAAGGGAGAGCAGAGCAGCAACGCTCAATGAGGCTCCTTGCCAAGCATTGGGGAAGCATACCTGATTAGAATCAGCAGGCCTCCAGCTTTTTCAGAGCTTTGGATGATGCCAGTTGCTGGAAGCAACTTGTCTACTTTCTGCTGACCTCCATGTTCCTATTCTGTGACTGTGACCACTGGACTGACTGATGCCTTTGCTGAATTCTTAGACACTTGACTGCCTAAGGGACATTGCTTGTTTTCTCCGAACCTGGATCAGCTTTGATTAAATGATTGCCAAACAGACTTCTCCAGGCAAGGATGCTTTCTGAGTGCTGACAAAATACTGTTTTGCTGCTCTCAAGGGCAGAGCCTGGGAAAGTTGCTGTCTCGGATACAACTTCCAGAATCCCCCAGCCAGAATTGCTGCTGGTAAGAGGCTTCTAAAAACTCTCATACCTAAAAAGTAACTATCCCAGGCTCTACCTATATCTCCCACTGAGGTTTTTCCATCAGACAAAGCTAACCCATTGCATTGTAATGCATGCTCCTATTCTTCCAAAGGAGTTGATGGCCTTTCATATCTGGCTCACTCTCTAGCTTTCTGGCTCCCATATTCTAGGGATAATAATAATAACAACAACAACAACAACTTTATTTATACCCCACCTTTAGCCGAAGCTGTAAAGGCGGCTTACAAGTTAAAAAATACATCCATATAATTAACCCCCCCCCTTAAAAATGAATTGAATTACTATACAGATTAATATCACAATTACAAAAAACATCTAACATGGGCAGATAGCAATCACTGTAAATATCCTGGAAGAAACTATTTGGTGGCGGGGTGGGGGTGGGGGGAGAATATGTTATTCCGGGAATGCCTGAATATTTGTCACTACTCACTTCCAAGCAGAATAAAGTAGGTTTCTTTACACTCAGGAAATCCCTGAAGACTAGCAGAGCAGAGATTCTTCACACTTTGGGAAGTCTCTCTATTCTGCATGGAAGTAAATCCACATCTGTGCAAAATCCATATTTTGGTGCAAACAGCATTTTTTCTGTGCAGGGAACAATGTGTTTCATAGGAGGAAAATGCTGATTTTGTACAGAAAAAAAATACATTTATTTCTACATAGCAGAATTCATCAAAATATTTGAAGTGTAAATACTCCTTGAGAAACAAGTGGAAACATTTGTTTTCTCCCAAAGTGCAGAGAAGAGTATGGAGCCTATTTGCTATTGCATAGAAAAAACAAGGAATACAAGATTTAGACGCCTCCCACATTTTCCTCCTAACATATTAATGGAAGTTAAACTATTGTAAGCCTTTATTAATCCTACTTACCAATTAATGGCAGATGCTCCTCTATGGCGGGGAAGGATGGATGGATGGTAAATAATTGAGCCATGCTTTGGATGGTCAATAACATTCATGGGAATGAACTGTGTACAGAATGGAAGGACATTCAATTCAGCCCCAACTGATTTATAGGTATCAAAGACTTCTGGAATAGGCTGGCCCTTAACTCTCCACCTTGGAAACTTAAACACAGGTGTTCCATCCTTTTCTGCAGCAGATGCTAGGAAATAAGGAAAACCAGATGCTTGGAAATATGGCCGACTGAAAAAACTGAAATTAAATATTTATATTAAAAATTTAAGAACAAATCAAGACATCTTGTGATATTACTTTAGCATACTTTAGTTACTGTGTATATAAACGTTGTTTTAATCACAGCCATTCAGCAGTGAAAGGAGGATTTATGGAGTGTGTGAGAGCATCTGAACTTACATACCCCATAAGTTCACTTTCTGCTTCCAAGTTACTCTCAGTTGCCAGTTGCAAATTCTGAGGAAACAACTTTTCTGAAATCCCTGAGGGTTGATTTTTAGATTTCTCTGTAAGTGCATAAAGACTTCTGTTTTGTGTGTATGTGTGTGTATAGGGCCTTTGCAGACTGCCAGAAATAGTGCAAATTGAGTCCACTTTAACTGCCCTGACTCAATGCTAAGGAATCATGGGAACTGTAGTTTATTGTGGCACCAAAGCTCTCTGACAGAGAAGGTTCAATGTCTCAGAAAAAAAATACAGTTCCCATGATTCCCTAGCACTGAGCCAGGGCAGTTAAAGTGGACTCAATTTGCACTAACCCATCTGGCTTACTACATTATTTCTTATAGATTTAATACAAATATGTGCACATAAAACATTTATACTTATTCAGCATATGGCTTGCTTAAAATAATTAATGCATGTATAATTATTAATATACATGTATTGTGCCCCCTCCCCAACAAACAAGAAACCCAAGTGTAACATATCACTTCATCTTAGTACATGGGAGGGAACATAAACACAAGGCATATCTGTAATATTGGACTTCAAACCCTATCATATCTAACCACTGGCAAAAGTGATCAGAGTCAGAAGGCCAGAGCTCCCCCACTCCTGATGCATTATAAATGTTGTAGCTACTGTAGAGCTGGAGTTGGAATTATGACATCTTCCAGAAGTTGGACAGTCATTCCCAGCATTCTTCACCATTGGCTAGGCTAGCAAATTCTGCTGGGGGCTGCAGCTCACCAACAACTTGGAAAAGGTGTATAACTCTCACACCCGCATAGAACATATGAACTTACCCAAAGGATCAGCCTTTCCATTTTTGTCCGGGACTGTGAAGACTCCTACAACTTTGTGCCCTTCTTTTTGTAAATTCCGGTAGACTTCTTGTCCAAAAAGACTCTGGCCTATTAAAGCTACCTTTAGTTTATTTTGGTAGTAGGCCTATCATCGGAAGCAAAACAACAGTTCAGAAAAATGCAAGGCTAGACATATACAAAGAATGTGTGCTTAGATACATTCACTGAATATACCTAAACTTTTTATTTAAAAATTGCAGTATGCATCACACTATGGTAAGATCATGACCAATCTGACTTTATGTGATGAAAAAGAAATTCTTAAATCACTCATTGTGGTATGAGATTTCCCTCCCACTTCTGAAAGAATACACATATAGTAAAAGAAACATGTGCATGTAATAACTGTCTACTACTCTTCATCAGATTAGATTTCAGATTTGGCTAACACTTCTGGCAATACATTATTTAAAATCTTAACACAGGGACAGTACAGTAAAACCCTAGAATTATACTTACTGAACTCACCAAGAAAGGCCATTAAGTAAAATGTAAATGAATAAAAATCCTTTTGAGATATAGGAGTATGTGTGTGAGAGTGTAAGTGTAAAGAACCAAGAGCCAAACATGATAAGGATAAGCAGTTTGTGTTTTTTATATGAGATTTAATTTGTTCAATAACACATGAGGCATCCACTAAGAGAGAGGCAAGGAAACCATATAGTCATAGAGTTTTCTTTCCTTTTCAGCAGGATTGTTACCAATGAATTTGATGGACATATTTGTACATGAGCATCACACTACCTAAATCAAGAAACATGCAAGAAACATACATGTTTATTTGGTCAATGACCAGTGAGATTTAAAAGAAAATACAAAGCATAATACATAAGTGCAACAATGAACTTTGTGTGACACACAATAAGATAAAATAATATAAAAACACACTCTCCTGTGATTTTATAAATTTCATGATTCCATGAAAATAAAATATGCTAACATCCTTTGTACAAATAGCAATGGTCAATGACAGGCAAAATGTAAAAAGGTTACAAGGCCCACTACATAAGTACAACAATGGACTTCAAACTGACACACAATAGAGTACTATAAAATAAAGTAAACTAAAGTGGAGTACAGAGTTTGTATTTACCATGACAATTTTCCTTTAAAACATTATAATTAAAACAATGATAATAAGATAGGAATATATTTTAGATAGGGAGATTTTTTTTCTCTGAATTTGTCTTATTTTCATTGAAGCAACACAAAATTTAGCAACTCTACATGTAATATAAGGGTTTAGATCCTGAAGTAGGTATTTCACATAGAAATTATCTGGATGCCCCAGCCATTTTTCCACCAAAGGTGCAATATAAATTGACCTGGTATCCTCATAAAATTTACAATGTAATAGTACATGTGAAATGGATTCTACTTCTACTTCTCTGCATGGACAAGTGTGCTCAGTTATGGGAACTTTATTGAATCTGCCTTGGAGTAGTGCAGATGGGAGAATGTTAAGTCTGGCTTTGAAGAAAGCAATTCTCAATCTGGGAAAGTTAGATTTTGTAGATAACTTGCAGGTTCCCATACTCCTTTATTTATACAAAATCTATTATGTTGTGGGAGTCTACCAAGCTCATTATGAAATTCCATATCTTTTATTCATTGAGCGACTATTTGTTTGGCTTAATCATTACTTTGTGATAACAAGAATAAAGGAGAAAGTCCATAAGAAGCCAGTTTAAGTTCTATCGCTTTTTTCCATGATGAGGCAATATTATCTTTCAGGACCAATGGGGTTAAACCCACTGGAGCAAACTGAATTTTTAACCAGTAGTTTATCATCTGCTTCCAGGCCCTCACTTCGATTAATGGCATTCCTGTCTCAAGCCTTAGCTGGGCATTTGATGTACCATTGGGTGCACCCAAAATTGACGGCAGGAATTTTGTTTGGACTACTTCCTGTAAAACCTTCTTTGTGTAAATTCCTATTTGAGCCCCATACAAGATTTGAGCCAATGTTTTGGCCTCAAAAAGTTTTAAAGCCGCAGGTACTAATTGACCTCTGCCAGTATAGAAAAAGTGCTTAATAGTGTTCATTGACCTGAGGGCTGATTGTGTTGCATAATTCTGATGGGCATTCCAAATACCTTTAGAGTGGAAAACCACTCCAAGATATTTGAATATAGTAACCTGTTCTAATTTATGCCCTTCTACTTTCCAGGAATTCTGTCTGGCTCTCTTGGTGAAAACAAGAATTTTTGATTTATCAAAGTTAAGAACCAAATGGTTTTGTCTACAGTAGCTTAGTGTTGCAGCAATTGCTCTTTTCAATCTAATGGGAGTTTGTGAAATCAAAACAGCATCATCAGCGTAAAGGAGGATTGGAATTTTGCGCTATGCCAAATTGGGTGCATGGGTATCCATGCTATGCAAGAGGTCTATAAATGAATTAATATAAAGGTTGAACAGAGTGGGGGTAAGAATACAACCCTGTCAGACTACTCTCTGCACATTTACTAAGCCAGAGAGTGTTCCGAGAGGGTTACACCTCACTCTTAAAATAGAGATAGAATATAATTTTTGCATAAGGACAAAGCAGGTGCCTATCCATAGTTGTATTTTTTTAATTTTTCCCAAAGCACATTTCTGGATATTGAATCAAAGGCTTGTTTAAAATCCAGAAAGGCTACATAAAAGGATGATTTCTTTTTATATGTGTATTTTTGAACTAAATGATGGAATACCAATATATGATCCACTGTATATCTCCCTTCTCTGAAACCTGCCTATTCATCATGTATTATGCCCTCTGACTCAATCCAGTCTTGCAATTTAAGATTTAGATGTTTGGCATATAACTTGCTAACCACACTTAAAAGACTTATAGGCCTATAATTACATGGCTCCTTCTTATTACCCTTTTTATAAATTGGGACGATTATTGCTAATTTCCAGCCTCTTGGGATGTAACCAGTCTGGTCTATAAATGAAAACCATGATGCTAACAGAGGTGCCCATCAGCTTGAGTTCTTATTGATCATTTCAGGCATTACACAATCTGCACCTGGGGCCTTGTTAACCATAAGCAATTCGATCAATCAAGAGGCTTCTTGAACTGAGATTGGTGGCCATTTCGAGTACTTGTTCGAGATCAATCTGGTTCTCATCTACTATATTAGCTGGGTCATAGAATCATAGAATCATAGAGTTGGAAGAGACCACAAGGGCCATCCAGTCCAACCCCCTGCCATGCATATAACTCTCTAAAAAAAATTCCTCCCAAGCATGAATTGGAACCTGATTCAATGGAAGGGACAATGATCTTCCCACCCCTCCCGTGACCTGCCAGAAAAGAGCTGAATCTCTCATTCTAACTGAATAGATAAGTTTTTGCCAGGTTTCCTGCAATGCTGCCTTTTTCTTTTCTTTAAAGAGGGATTTATACTAGGTTTTAAGATTTTTTAGAAGCTTTACTTGTTTCTCAGAGGGGAGATTTCTACTATTTTAATAAGTCTTATCATATTCATATTTCATCTGAACACACTCCTGGTCAAATAAATTTTTATGTTTCACTCTCCAATTGCCAGGGCGATGTTGTATTCTTTTGTGAAAAAAGGATTTAAAGTTAGCCATTAGCATTTTGTAGCTTTCTAGGTATGATCTATGAGAGTTATTGTTTAGCAAGTATGAAGTTCTCTAGTTTCTGGAGCTGCCATCAATTACTAACTATCTTTGCTTTATTATCATTCCACTTAATTCTAACCACAGTATTGTTTCTATTGAGCCTTGGAGGGAAGGTTATTTCTGCTCTAACCTGTTTCCAGGGATGTAACATAGATAGTGCTAGAGGATGGTGATCACTCTCTAATTGTGGTTCTGAATAGTATTTAGAAGATCGCTTGAGACCATCCAGTAATCGACTATGGAGCTTTTTCCTGCCCCCTCCAGTAAGTATATTCTACTAGATGGTCCCCTGCTACAGAGCCATTGAGTATGTGCAGCTCTAGATGAGAGGCCATTTGTCTAGCACATAAACCTGCCCAATATTAGCTTTTAGATCTTTAGATTCTCTTACGCATAAAGGATCCACTAAGACAGGGGTAGGGAACCTTTCCCCTTTAAGGGCCAAGGGACTTCAGCTCCCAGAATCCCAGGAGCTATTGGCCAACATGGGACTATTGGCCAACATGGCTGAGGCTTCTGGGAGCTGAAGTCCCTCGGCCCTTAAAGGGGAAAGGTTGCCTACCCCTGCACTAAGATATCATCTTCATAAAAGATTTTAAATTGACGAAATAATGTTGAATTATTAGGGCCCATCCTAGCATTCAGATCACCTCCAATTATTATTGCTGCTGTGGGATATTTATCTAAACAAATGAGAATATAATTTTCTATGCTCTCCCAAATTATGTTAATCTGGGTATGTGTTTTAAAAGGGGAAATGTAAATATTAAAAAGCAAATTTTCATCTTGATTAAATGAAAGCAAAGAAGCAGCTACCCAAGGTTCAACAGGTGGTAATGATACACATATAAATTGTAAAGTTGTGCTAACTAATGTCACAATGCCCCCTTTAGGCCTCCCACCTGCCGTACCTGGGGTACCCAAAATTGAATTGACCCAAGAGCCATCTGTCTCCACCTCTGCTATGGCCTAGGTTTCCTGAAGAAAAAAAATATCAAATTGTGACAGATAATCAAAAAAATATTGATCTTTTGATTGGTACTGCCCAACTGGCAATGTTCCAAGTTAAGAGGGAAATTATGTCATCTTTTGAGAACTGTCACAAGGCTTGGTTTTGATGGACTGAAGATACATAATCATTGTATTGAACTAAGAAATCAGAGGAGGACAACCAAGCCTCCAGTGAGGGCTGGCGTGCTGCCTGTGGGTTCTGTGACTGCTCCTGAATATCTTTCTCTGGGGAGGAATTTCTAACAAGGCACTGGTCAACATCTATCCGTAGCAAGGGAGTTACTGTCTCCTCAGATATCTGCATGTGCTGAACACAATTTACTTCACATGGACTGGTGCAAATGTTAGTTGAGAGTCATTTATCCTCCGCAGCTTTACATACCAGTGTCCGTTGATAATTAGTGTCCGTTGATGGTGATATGAGATCAATAAGAGGCCCTGCTGTCACCATAATATCTCATAAGGTTTTCTTAAGATTTTCTAACTTATATAAAATATCATCTTGCTCTTTCCTGGGCAGCAAGCCAAAAGCACTAATAAGACCTTCATCATCAAACAAAATTAGCCTCACTATCTGATTGAGAATAATGTCGAGAACAATGTTGAGTCCCCCTGTTTTGTTTTTTTAGGGTTTTGTGAAGAGAGGAAGATTTGGTAGCTTCTGTTGAACTTTTAGTGGAGAATCTGTTTTTAAGTACAGCAGAACTAAACAAAGGTTTAACTGTTGCCACTTGAAACACTCTAGTGGGGAAAATTTGAAAAGATGCTAAATATAGTCTCATCTTCGATATCCTAGTTGGAATAGTGGGCTGTTTGAATGATAATACAATCCGTTTTTGTTTTTGCACTTTAGGAAGTCATTCAACAGCATCTAGATCTATCAATCTTTGGTGACAGTTAAGAGTTGCCCTAATGAAATTTGGATTGCTCTCATAGAGTTCCATCATCCCATGTTGATCTTATTCAGGGAAATATTAGAGTGCGACCTTCTGTGTTTCTAATATGTGTTTTTGTTTATCAAAGTTCTCCTCAACTGTTCTATTAATGGAATTAGCACGAGGGTTACATCCCTCTGCCTTGTCAGAGTGTTGTGTTCTCTTGATACTGTTATCGTTAGGGCATTGTTTGCTTTTATCAGTCCAGTTTCCTCTAATAACTTGCCCTTTAACTGCACAGATATCTGAGATTCTTTCCTTTCCCATGGCTTCTGCATTTTGTTTGGCGGTAGCAGCAATCAGTTTAAAGACAAAAGCTTTAAAATCTTTTTTTAGCATGTCTAAGTTGTATTTAATGTCAGACAGTTGATCAACAATGCAATAATAGTTTGAGCTATAAGAAGGCATTGCTTGGCCATAAAGTGTACTTTCCCGGGGAAATCTCTCCAAATTCTTCTTATGTATCTTACTTTTGGGCTTACTTTCCCTTGGGACTGGGAGAGTTAACTAAATGATCCAGAGATCCAGAAAGAGAGTCATTAA
>CM034708.1:190774197-190798538 GCA_020142125.1 Phrynosoma platyrhinos | reverse complement strand
GGGGGGGGGGAATGCAGATGTCCCTTATAGGTGGGTCATTGAGGCTTCGCTCTCCCGCAGCCGGAGTCCCCCCCCTTCCAGGGGAAATGGTACCTTCCGCCTTAGAAACCCACCTCTCGCCTGAAGGGGCTTTAGAACCCTGTCAGTCTTCAGTCAGTTAGGACGCCCTCAGAGTAACTGAGGGAAACAAATGCCCCCTAAATCCTTCCCTTTCCTCCTAGTCAAGGTAGCCAAAGGTTAAAAAGGGGAAGGATTTCTTTTTCCCAAAAGGGAAAAGGATTTCCTTTTCTTTTCCTTTTCTTTTTTTTTAGTAATTTTATTAACTTACACATACATACATACATACATACATAGACATAATTATAGCAAGTACAATATAACAAGTACAATGCACACCTGGTTCAGTTAATTTATATACTTGTATAACAGCACATAGTAACTTAACATTGTCCCTAAACAAATTCATCCTAACCCACTCAAGCATATAAAACTAATCCATATCTAAAAACAATTTCTATCCGTTATCTGTATTCCTCTTCTATTTCTATTTTGCATTTATACCCTTAAATTATACTTTCAGTCTTCATTAGTTCCTTTCTTTCAACCCTCACAGTATCCTTTCGCAGTGTGTGTGTGTGTGTGTGTATATATATATATATATATATATTCTATCTTTAATTGGATACTTATATAACAGCACATAGTAACTTGTCACTAATCAAATTCATCCTAACCCAGTCAAAAATATAAAACCAGTCAATATCTAAAAGAACTTTATTTCCATTCTTCTATTTATTCCTTCATTTCTATCTTACAGTTATAACCTTAAATCAAGGGTAGGCAACCTTTCCTTTCCCCTTTAAGGGCTGAGGGACTTCAGCTCCCAGAATCCCAGGAGCTATTGGCCAACATGGGACTATTGGCCAACATGGCTGAGGCTTCTGGGAGCTGAAGTCCCACGGCCCTTAAAGGGGAAAGGTTGCTTACCTCTGCCTTAAATTATACTCTTCATTCATTGGTTCCTTTCTTTCAGCCCTCACAGTATCCTTATATAGTCTATCTTTCATTGGATACTTACATGACAGTACATTCTAACTTAACATTGTCCATAAACAAATTCATTCTAAGCCAAACATATAAAACCAATCAATACCTAAAAAAGAACTTTATTTCTATTCTTCTATTTACTCCATCATTTCTATTTTCCATTTCTATCCTTAAATCATACAGTACTTTCAGTCTTCAATCATTAGTTCCTTTCTTTCAGCCCTCACAGTATCCTTTCCTAAAGTATATACAGCAGGGGTAGGCAACCTTTCCCCTTTAAGGGCCGAAGGACTTCAGCTCCCAGAAGCCTCAGCCATGTTGGCCAATAGTCCCATGTTGGTCAATAGCTCCTGGGATTCTGGGAGCTGAAGTCCCTCGGCCCTTAAAGGGGAAAGGTTGCCTACCCCTGGTATATACAGTCGCCCCTCCGTTTTTGCGGACTTGGAGTCTGTGTCCCTCACCCGTTCGTGGGTGGCAAACGGAGGGCGACAAAATGGGGCATGCACCACCATTCAAGCCAATGGGCTTGAATATTGGTGATTTTCCGTTTTCACAGGTGTGTGTATCTGGAACGGATCTCTCACGAAAACGGAGGGGCAACTGTACAATATATTCACACACCTGATTCAATTCATATACCTATGTACTTATATAACAGCACATACTAACTTAACATTGCCCCTAAACAAATACCACAACCATACTGTGTGGCTAAGGCTTGTAGCAGTAGAGGTTTACAGGGGTTAAGTTTTTATGGGCTAGCAAAACTTATACCGTATACATTTGTTAGCCTTTTACTAGCTGCACAATTCTGTTGTTCCTGGTTCCACAGACTATCATAGTTACAAAATGCTTAAAATGTCTGTAATTGTTATCAAAAACTGCTTTTTCTTACACTAAATAAACAGCTCTTTTTCTGGATTAGTTTATAAGCCATTGCGTTCTGGCTCCATCATTATAACCGTCAATAAAAGCCTCTGCTCTACCCATAATTGCATTGGGAAAGATGGTAAAAATCGCTCCCATTTTACAACTCTTCAACCACTCGCGCTGCAATTAAGACTGTGCTATACAGTTTTTAAACACTTGTGGTTTAGTGATGTTGAGTCGCATGCAATGAATGAAGTGGGAAGTTGAATAGTGGTTGTGAGTACAGAACTTGAGGGTGGAGGTAGTTCTAGCATACCCTGGAAAAAATTTGTTTTAAACAGGGACCCTCATTCAAGATGTGTAAGGCAGGTGAGCTGTGTCTCCTGTCCAGTCATATTTTATCTACTCAAGCAGTGACCTGTGGGCCCTTCAGATGATGTAGGACTACATTTTCCAACATCCTTGATCATTAGCCATGCTGACTGGAGCTGATGCAAGTTGGTATCTTCAGGTTGGTTGTCTATAGGCATAGTAGCTATTTACATTTCTTTTAGCAATTTTAAACAAGTGGAACTGAGTAACTGTATTGTAGCAAACAATTGTGAATATGAAAACAGGCAATGGTGACTGTTTCAGATGGATAGTGAATAAAAAGGCAGAATCTTGTATATCAGTCATGGATTCAAGAATATTAGATCTAAGATGGTTTCCTATGGATACATTCAGTTGGATCTGTTTGTTGAAACTTTGTGCTGGCTGCAGCGAATGTCTGTGCTCTGACTTTTGGGCTGTGTGACATTATTCTTCTAAATGTGCTTTCCTCTTCCCAACTGAAGCTGTTTTCTTCTCTCTCTGACAAGTGAATTCCCTGGTGATGGTAATGCTTTTCTTTCTCTCTGCCCTATGTCAGTTTCTGTTTCACTTAATCTTCCTAAAACAGTACAATTTATTTCTGGAATTATTTGTCCTATCTGCAACTTAATTCACTACAAATGTACCCCCCCCCAAAAAACCCCTTGATTATCTATTCTGTATTTTTTCCTTAAGTAGATTCTTTCCTTTTGGATGCAGCCTGTAGTCCTACAATTACTCCCTGCTTTAACCAGAAGAATTAAGTCATGCTAAAATAATTTAGTTGGGTGGTGTGTGGATTTCTCTGCTATGCTTTGTTTCAAATAGAATTAGTCACTTTCAAAGCTTTCTTTTTAAAAAGTAACCAAATAATTGTATGTGACAATGTTCTTGTGATCTCAAAATATTACCCTAATATAAACTGTTCCTTGAGAAATTCAGCTGCATCTTTATGGAGAATGTGGAGTAAACTGTCAAGTCTAATAGAACTGTCATGATGTGATTATTTCCTGCCATGGTAATCTAAAGCATATCATTTTCAATTCCATGAGGAGGATTAACTTTTCAATTTTGGCATCCTGTTTAGCTGACCAGAGTAATATTACTCAAAGTGACTTCTGTATATTCAAGCATAAGAAAACATAGATAACATCATCAGCAGGTTACACTAGATGAAACTTGGGATCCCTTCTAACATTTTGTGAGGTCTTAACTGTATCCCAATAACTTCTTCCTCCATCATAGACAACTGAGCTAAGCCTGTGCTTATGTATGTGCAGATTTGATTATATAGTTGGCCCTCCACATTTGCGGCTTTGACTTGTGCGGATTTGATTATTTGCGGTTTTGATTTATATGTTCTCTCTAAGAATCTCTAGGTCCTCCAACACAATTCTGCCAGACGTTGATCATAGAGTTGTGCTGGAGAACCCAGAAGTTCCTAGAGAATACACTTCTCTATGCATTTGTAGGTCCTCCAGCATGATTCTGTGATCAACATCTGGCAGATGTTGACCATAGAGTTGCACTGGAGGACCTGGAGGTTCCTATAGAGGTGTTCTCTCAGGTAAAACAAACAGATTTCTTTTTAATTTGTGGTTTTTCCACATTACAGGGTCCTTCATCCCTAATCCCAGCAAATGTGGAGGGACCACTGTAGAAGGGTTACAGGGAAACTAGAGAATGGGCCTCTAGTAATAGTGTCAAGAAACCTAAAACACAAAATGAGCTGAATCTGGCAAGGGATGCTAAGATCAAGAGAAAAGGCTTTTTCCCTGGTGGCACAGTGGTTAAATGCCTGTACTGCAGCCACGCACTCATAAACCACAAGGTTGCGAGTTCAATACTAGCCAGGTCTCAGGCTAAACTCAGGCCTGCATCCTTCCGAGGTCATTAAAATGAGCCCCCAACTGTTGGGGGGCAGTGAGCTTACAGTTGTAAACAGCTTAGACACCCCATAGTGTGGGATGAAGTGGTATATAAATGAAGCTGCTTTGCTTTTTTCAGGTATGTTCTGTGGAAAAGGATGGGAACCAGACTTACTTTTAAGTGAGAATGCTAAAATGTATGAGGATGAGGAAGACAGAACTACTTAACTCCTATTTTGTATGTTTTCTCCCAAAAGGAGAACTACAGTACATTTGTTGTTGTTAGCTGCCCTCGAGTTGGTTCCAACATGGCAACCCTGTGGTTGAGACATTTCCAAGAATCCAAAAGGCCGCCCTAAGAGCCAGCACACAGTTTTTCAGTGCCCTTTTTGGTGCAGAATGTCAGAACGCTGTGCCGGGAGGGCGTCCTGGCGCCGCGTGCTGTGCGTAACGGAGCACAGCATCAGGACGGTGCCGGCGTGGGGTTGGGGTGGCTGGCGTGCGGCTGCCCTGCCCAACTCTGCCTCCAGGCCGGCCCTTTGGGATGTCTTTGCCCTTCAGTTTCTTTTCCAGTTCTTTCATAGCTGCCCTTCCCATTCCTAGTCTTCTTCTTATTTCTTGACTGCAGTCTCCATTCTGGTCAATGTTTGATCCTAGATATGGGAATCCTTTAACTATTTCAATTTCCTCATTGTCTAGATTGAATTTGTGTATTTCTTCTATCTTCATTATTTTTATTTTCTTTATGTTCAGTCTCAGACCTGCCTTTGCACTTTCATCTTTGACCTAAGCATGTGTTTCATAGACTACAGCAAAGCATTTGATTGTATAGATCACGAAAAATTATGGAATGCACTTAAAGACATGGGGGTGCCATTACATCTGATAGTCCTGATGTGGAATCTGTACCAAGGACAAGGGGACATCATCAGAACTGAATATGGGGAAACAGGGTGGTTCCCAATAGGCAAAGGGGTCAGGCAAGGCTACATCCTATCACCTTTGCACCAGCTATAAAAGGAGGAGTTAAGATAGGAGGAAGCAACATTAAGAACCTAAGATATGCAGATGACACCATAATATTGGCAGAAGACGTTCAGATGAATGGAGAGGAACCAAGCAAACTGGAGGTAGTAAAGGAACTTAAGTATTTATACAGTACTCTCAGTCTTTCAGAAAACAAGTGAAGCAACACAAAACTAAAGTAAGGCAGATGTTGGAAAGCAGTCTTCAAAAATGGAGGGTATTGGGGGCTCTGGAGCTATTGGACTTCAGTGCCAGGGAGGATACTAGGATAGATGATACATTAGTTTGTTTGTAAGCATCTTGTTAATGATGCATAACAGTGATTCATAGAAGAGCCTTTGCAGACTGCCAGAAATAATGCAAACTGAGTCCACTTTAAGTGCCCTGGCTCAGTGCTAGGGAATCATGGGAAATGTACGGTATTTTTTTCCCTGAGATATTGAGCCTTCTCTGTCAGAGAGCTCTGGTGCCACAATAAACTACAGTTCCCATGATTCCCTAGCACTGAGTCAGGGCAGTTAAAGTGGACTCAATTTGCACTATTTCTGGCAGTCTGCAAAGGCCCAGAAGCCTGTGTGGATTTATCTTGCTGGATTAATGCTGCACTTCTTTTTAATTGTGCTTCTAGGTTCATGGGTAGCTAAACATTTTGATTTATCATTTTATCAGTGTCCTGTGACAGGTTAACAAGTCTGTAAATCTCCTGTTTCTTTATTGTTTGTTTGTTTTTAAAAAGTGTTACATTAGTTGTCTCACAATCCCCTGCTAAAGTTACTGTAATTCGTGCTATTGCCTATTTTTATTAGAAGATTAGTGTTAGATGTCTGAATGCTGCTTGGATGGAAATGATGAAGTATTTCTGAACTGTAAACTTTGTAACAGTGATGGCAAAAATTTTATTTAGATTTCCCAAACTTGTACTTAAAATTATTACTGACTGTTCATAATTGGGGACTCAATCTAGTTAGTGCTTATCTTCATTTTTCCTTTTTGGCTGATACCTAACATGCAATGAGGGATTGGATATTGCCTACATGAAGTGATGGATTGGCTATGGATAAATAAATAAGCTCAACCTAAACTATTAGTCACTGTTCTTTTGCCCAGTTTCACTGATATGCCAAACATTGCCTTTCCTGGTTAATCACGATATAACCACTGTCAACCATGTCTTAATTACGTTTCTTTTAGATTACAGTTGTATAGTCTATGTGGAACTATCCTTGAAAAGTGTTTTGGAACTATAGCTGGTGCAAATGTGCCAATTTTTTAAATTAGGATTGTACTTTATAGCCTGTAGGATACTGATCTTGAAGCAATTTCATTGTCTCTTAGATTGTTTCTGGGCACATTTTTAGGTGGTGATTATGACCTATAAAACCCTATTAGGTTTGAATCAGGATAGTCCTGTATGGACCCACCTGTAGTGTTTTCTCCATTGGAAGCTATGTTATATGTTTCAACATGTTAAAGGTAAAAGGTAGGTATTGCCCATTGATAAGGTTGTCCAACTGTAGGGAGTGGTGCTCATCTCCATTACTAAGCCAAAGAGCCAGCATTGTCAGAGGTTACTCAGTGATCATGTGGCCAGAATGATTGCACAGAATGCTGTTTACCAAAGTGGTACCTATTTATCTACTTGCATTTGCATGCTTTTGAACTGCTAGGTTGGCAGAAGCTGGGACTAGTGATGAGAGCCCACCCCATCATGCAGCACCTAGGCCTTGCTGCCAACCTGCCAATCTTGCAATCAACAGTCAGAGTCTTAACCACTTGAGCCACTGCATCCCACTTGAGCCATTATGTTACATGTTAGTGGGTAATTCTGGATTATTCCTGGCAGTCTGTTCAGGCCTTAAGTGGGGGCCATTTCTGTAAGCAGAACTCCCTCCCTCATGAGATTCATTTGGTTCTCTCCTCATTTGTTGTTGTTAACTGCAGCTAAGTCAACTTTGACTTATGGTTCACCCCATGAATGAGAGACCTCCAAGCATACTATCATCAACAGCACCCTGCTCAAGTCTTGCAGACTCATGAGGACTTTGGCTTCCTCCCCATTATAGTTGGGTTAAAGGAGTTTATTATTTTATGTCTCTAGGTGCTGTTGTTCCCAAGTTTTATGAAATATTTTTTTCCTATATATATTGTTCTTTGTGATGTTGAGGGTTTTTATGGCCAGGGGGTTTAGTGGCATATTTGCATTGTTTCCTACTATTCCCATTAGAATTGGCAATCCTTTCTCCACTCTAAAACCTTTTATCTGGATTGAGAAACCCTCTGGAATGAGTTTTTAGCATACAAGACTCTAGCAGTGGATGAAGGATGCAGAAACTGGCAATTCAACTGACATTGGATATGTAAATGGATAATGTGATATTGGATGTTACAAACTTGGGGATGTGATTCATAATCTATTAAATAAACAGGGTATGAGAAATCATACAATATTAGAATTGCACAACATAATTAATGAAAACATGACAAATAGGTATAGTGGATATTTAAATGTGAATGCATAAATTCATGACTTTTTACCATCAGCCATCTGAGTAATGTGATGTAGGCTTATGTAAAATCTTTCAGTTTGGGGCAAAAAGGTTCTTTTGCAGGAAGATAAATTTCAACATACAGCACTGTAAGCTAAGTGACAGATGTGGGAATGGTTTAATAAAACCCGAACATATTCATCTAGACATTTTTAATTTTTGAAAATTAAAGAGATTGTAGATTAATGGCTACCCTACAAAATAATTTGCTCCCTTTCCACCACCTGAGCAGCTGGACTGGAGGCTACTTAAGACTCTTAGCCTCCCTTAGAGGTAACAGCAGCTCCAATAGCTCCAGGAGCCAAGCGGGGAGAGTTGGACCAGCCCCTCCCTTTCCACCACCTGAGCAGCTGGACTGGAGGCTACTCCGCCGGCACCACCCAGCAAGCGGCGGTCTCCCTGAAGCTACAATGTATTATGTATTTTAATAGTGTAATTGTTTATTTTATATTGCATTGTATATTGTTTTTAATTTGTTTTGTTGACTGATGTAATTTATTTTGATGTTTTGAACTTTGTACGGCGCCCCGATTGCTTGGCAGAGGGGCGGGATATACATAAAAATTATTATTATTATTAAACTGAAAATAATACTGTTTCTTTTTAGAAATCCATGTTGAAGTGCAATTGAAGAATTATGAGAAATTTCTGGAGGCCTATACTTCCCAGCTAAAGAGAATTGAAGATGCATTGGATGACTCCATAGGAGATGTCTGGGATTTCAATCTTGATCCCATTGCATTAAATGTATGTTTGAGTTCATTATGCACACACATTGATTAAGCACACATTAAGCTTCACTTAATTATGGATACTTCCAAACAAGGGTTGCATTGTGCTGTCCATTGCTACACTGGGGTCACGATCTCAAAGACTTCTATTTGACACCCTTCTGTATTTTCTCCACCATTTCTTCAGTCTTGTTACTTGTCACAAAAAGTCTGTTACAAGGAGGAAAAGATAGAAAAGGATGGAAAAACTATCTTTTGATTGTAGGACTTGGAGCCATCTACCTGGATGAAGAATTAATGTGCAAGTAGTGTTTTGTGTACATGTAATTCACATAGTTAAGAGTGGGATCACTGTATTGTTGTAGGAAGGACTGTAGGAAAAATGTCTAGCATCCACTTGTTTTATAGGAGATAGTAAGAAGCCGACCTTGCATTTATTTTGACAGTTGTCTTTGGTAGTTATTGTTTTTGCTGAACAGAGCGCTTAGGTCCAAAACACACTGCAGAAATAATCCAGTTTGAGACCCCATTACTGCCCTTGCTCAGTGCTAGGGAATCCTGGGAAGTTTATTGTGGCACCAGAGCTCTCTGACAGAGAAGGCTAAACGTCTCACAGAACTACCGTTCTCAGAATTCCCTAGCATTGAGCCAGGGCAGTTAAAGCCATCTCAAACTGGATTATTTTTGCGGTGTGATTTGGACATAAGTCTTAGGGCCTTTGCAGACTGCCAGAAATAGTGCAAATAGGGAGTCATGGGAATTGTTTTTTTTTTCTGAGACATTGAGCCTTCTCTGTCAGAGAGCTCTGGTGCCACAATAAAATACAGTTCCCATGATTCCCTAACCCTAACCCTTAAAGTGGACTCAATTTGCACTATTTCTGGCAGTCTGCAAAGGCCCTTAGTCACACAGATATGTACATTTTTTCCTAAGCTATAAGTGGCCTGAATAAAAAAGAAGCAATTTAAAATAAAAAAACAACAACAACCAAAATGCATAAATAAATAGAAGGTATAAGATCACTGGCTCAAGCTTCTCCTTTTATGGCTTTCACCCAAGACATGTTGATCTTTAAGGAGTCTGAAGGAAGCAGACAGAGGGGACTTGCCCAGCTGAGTGATGATACTGAGTTCCTTGACTAACTAAAAAAAAGTGGAGAATAAAATACATTGAATAAAATGTGTGCACTAAACCCTGCTAAATAACATAAAATAAATAAAATAGTGAATATTAAGAAGCCAAGATTAAGAATTGTTAATTTAGAAAAGAACCAAAATATTTATTCTGCCCCATTCTGGTGGCAGCACCATTTGCTCTCTCCCACATTTAATGGAGTGCAGATAGTGCTGGATATTAGCTGGGGGAAAAATAAACCTTCATGCTGCCATATATGTGTACCTATGTGTGTAGTAATGCTTATGTTTTTTGGGAGGTTCTTCAGGATCCAGACCACAATTAATAGTTTACTGATTATTTTACTAATCATTTACTATCTCACCACATTTTTATACTTTGACTGGATTATTAGCTGATATCTTAAAAACAGCTATGTTTCATGCTTTCCAGTAAACATAAAATTCTTGCTAGAATGAAAATCTCATTTTGTAAGGTTATTGGTAGATTAAGTTTATGGTGTATTATACGTTTAAGAGAGTACATGAGTCTCTGAAAGCAAACAAACATTCTGTCCATTCACCACTTCTTTCCATTATGGATATCTAGCCATTATCCTATTCACAAAATGAACAACTCACTTAGGTGTTTTCCATTTGATAGTCATCATTTATTCAGTATGATTTTACAATGAATTTTTAAAAGATTGCATAGCTTAGTCATGTTTTTTTCCAGGGGGATAGACTAGAGTTTATATAAGTATGATAACTGATTATCTTTGTTGTCTGCCAGCACCATAAATTAAAACAAAAAAGGCCCATGCATTGTGTTTGACACTCAGCTTGAAAAGACTATGTTAGGGCCTTTGCAGACTGCCAGAAATAGTGCAAATTTAACTGCCCTGACTCAGTGCTAGGGAATCATGGGAACTGACAGAGAAGGCTCAAAGTCTCAGACAAAACTACAATGCCCATGATTCCCTAGCACTGACTCAGAGCAGTTAAAGTGGACTCAATTTGCACTATTTCTGGCAGTCTGCAAAGGCCCTTAGTGTATTTTCATCAATTTAACTTAGTCATGTAACAGGCTTCTGACTTTGCTTAAAAATAAACTGTCATGTTTTTGCTTAATTTTAGCTTTTGCCTTATGAACAGTCTTCCTTACTTGAGCTCATAAAGACAGAAAACAAGGTAAAGATCTTGGGTTTATCAAAATTGGTTATTGCAGTGTGTTGTAACTTTTAAAATCTTTTGTGAATTTGATCTCAGTATGTCTTTGAAAACTTAGAATCTAGAAGATACAATGCAAAAAGAAAATGGGTTGGGAGAGAGAAAAACAAACACAGGGACCAGTTCTTAAAGTTAAAGACTTGTTACAATGTCCAGAGTAGGGGCCGGCAACCTATGGCCCGTGGGCCGGTTAAGGCCCAGGTCCCCGTACTTACTGGCCCAGGCAGGCTGCCACCACCGCACACCACCGCCGCCACACGTTTTGGCCACAGTGCGGCTGTGCGCGCCATGGCCACCATTTTCATTTCCAAAATGGCAGCTGTGACGCATTTGCACATGCACAGGAGTATTGCGCATGCGCAAATGCGTAGCGGCTGCCATTTTGGAAATCAAAATGGTGGCCGCGACTCGTTTTGCGCATGCGCAATACTCCTGCACATGCGCAAATGCGTCACGGCCGCCATTTTGGAGAACAAAATGGCGGCCGTGACCTGCACGGAGGCGGTTGCGCAGCAGCGGCAGCGCGCGAGCACCACCATTCCCCCCCCTCGGCCCAGCGGAGGGGAGGACTTTGCGGGACCGGCCCCCGGCTTAAAAAGGTTGCCTACCCCTGGTCCAGACAGTGAGAAGCAGTTTAGAAAAAGGAGAAGCCAAATTGAACTGCTTTTTTCATAGTGCCAGTGGAATGGGTCCTATTCTATGTCTTTTCTTCTGATGTATCTGTATTTTTAGTTTAATGCTGTACATATACCATTCTGTACTTGTTTTTGTTTTATTTACCCAGGTTCTAAACAAAGTTATCACTGTGTACGCTGCCCTGTGCTGTGAAATCAAAACATTAAAGTATGAGGTAATATTTCATAGAATCCATTTAAGTATGAACTGCTGTCTAGATTTTATAGTTCACATGCTATATTTTAAACATGTAATCATATATACATGTCTTGAGATGGTATAGTCCTGTTATTCAAGGAAAAATATATCTGCTTTTCTCCTTAGGCAGAAACAAAATTTTACAATGGCCTCTTGTTTTATGGAGAAGGAGGTAAGTTATTAGTAATGCTAATATGTGAAAAATTATGTAGTAATGTTGTGTTGTGCAACATAATCAAACATGCATTAGATTTAGAGAAATAGAATAGCTTATAAGCAGCTTTTGCTCCTGCAAGTTATAGCACTGTGGTGTGCTTCAGAGGAACTACATGCACATATGAAGTGAGCAGGGTTTGAATGTCACTGGCAGGGTCTCAGATAGGTAAAAGGCAGCTGTTCCACTCATGTTGGCTTTTACATGGACTGGCAGCTGCTTATGCTTCCCAAGAAATCCCCTTTGCAAGTTAGGGGTTCCTTGTGAATGGTACCCTGTAAGGGAGGAGAATGAGAAATATGTTCTTTTCTATCTATATGAGCAAGATGCTTGCTTTTTTTTTTTTTAAAGTAACTTCCCTGGTTTGAAATTCAGTGATGATGATAAAGGCATTCTGAATTCATATATATATTAGTAAAGCTTAAAGTTAGAAATATTCATTGTGTATTCTGATGATGTGTAAAGAACAATCATGGGCTGTAGATGATGTGCATTTTGAATAGTGTGCTTGAAGCAATTTCTATTCTAGCTTAGGACTTTGCATCAGTATGGAAGTACTAATAACCTATAAGAACTGTTCTTGTTGAAGTAAAGTGATATGGTTTGACGAGTAAGTCATGAAAGACCTTTTGTTAATGCTATGTTTTGGACTAAGAGAATTTTACTTCCAAATAGTGAAGAGGCTGATCGCTTAGATGACAGCCACCTGACCAGATCCTTCAGGGGCTATGGAGAAATCTCAGCCTTCTTTCTCACATTAGTATGATGAATGAGATCACACTGCTTTCAGAATAGTCTTTTGAAGATTGGTTCATTCATGCTTTGAAGGAGAAAGAGGCCTTCTGAGGTCATAGAACAGACTTTTCTGTAGAACTGAAGTGAATAATATAACAACTTTATTTCTATTAGATGTTAACTTTAGTAGAAAGTAGGAAAGAAAGAGGAAAGAGGTTAAGTGATGTCATCTTGCCTTAAAGATGTTAGTGACTTTAAGATGCAACTTCTCATATCATACCCTACTTTTATTAAAATAATGTTAAAAGATACAATGATATGGTGCCAAAATTGAAACAAGGGACTTTTTCTGATTTTCTGCTTTACTGGCAGGAAGTAGAGAGAGAAAGAATAGTAGCAGCTGCAAGATACACTGTTTTATCTACAGTTCCTTCATAGCTTTGGCCAGGATTCACTTGTTCACTTCTGTTGCATTTCACTGCTTCCACCAGAATTGGCAAAACCGCCCCCCCCCACACACACACTATAGCCGCCTTTGCACCCTAAAAACCTGCTCTTGAGTGCTGGGAAACTCTCTGGGAAGAACAAGGGAAATATTTTATCTACTGGCATCAGGACGTATGTTTCTTTTATCCCCAGCTGAATATGAATTATGACTGTTTAGTAACTTTGTAACTTTCCACATTGTCCCTGAATGAGGAAGCTGTACCTCTGTTGTTGTGTACCTTCAAGTCGATTCTGATTTATAGAGACCCAAAGGCAAACCTACCATGGAGCAATATTGGCAATATATTTTCAGAGAGGGCTTGCCTTTGCCTTCCTCTGAGGCTGAGAGCATGTGACTTGCCCAACATAACCCAGTGAGTTTCCCTGGCTGAGCAGGAATTTAAACCCTATTCTCCAGAATCCTAGTCCAGTGCTCAAAATACTACACCACATTGGCTCGTCGTTCCTGTATACAATGCCTTTATTATGGATTTTTTTCTTTTAGAATAAAAAACTTTCTTCAAGAGATTTCCTTCCTTTCCACTCTTTCCCATGTGCTTGCACTCACATACTGAGTGTGTTTGTATGTGTGTTTATGGTAGTTCCCATCTCTCATGGGAGTGGGGACAGAAAATATTGTGTGAAGTCTTAGGTAGAAAAAAGGGGTAAAGGTAATATAGTGATTTCTTGAATCTTGGGGAATCCCTGCAGTGGGTGGTGGTAACTGCAGAATAGTTACTGGAATTTGTGATCCCTTTCTTCTACTCAAGAGTAGATGGCAGGGGAACAAACATTAACATGATTATCTCTTTAGAAACCTCCAAAGCAGTTTCTTTCATGCAGTGGAGGGCTGTAGTGGGAGTGTGATGGGAAGAAAGGCCTGTTTCTTCTAGCATTGGATACCAAAATACAAATTGGAACTTGGTCTCTGTGGAGACTAAATTGTTAGTTAGAATTGGTAAGTCAGTCCATCAGTATACTTTTGTAACTTGGAGGTCGAATTCAAAGACATAGCTGTCTTAGGGCCTAAGCAGACTGCCAGAAATAGTGCACGTTAAATTGAGGCACTGCCCTGGCTCAGTGCTAGGGAATCATGGGAACTGTAATTTATTGTGGCACCAGAGCTCTCTGGCAGAGAAGGCTCAATGTCCCAGAAAAAAATACAATTCCCATGACTCCCTAGCACTGAGCCAGGGCAGTGCCTCAATTTAATGTGCACTATTTCTGGCAGTCTGCTTAGGCCTATAGTCTGGAAAATTAGGGATCTTGTAGCACCTTTGAGACTAACTTTAAGAAAGAAGCATCTGAGGAAGTAGGCTCACATCCGTGAAAGCTCATGCTACCAGCTTCTTCATTTCAGTTAGTCTCAAGGGTGCTACAAGATTTCTTTGTGACTTGGAGTTAAGAGGTTTATAGGAAAAAAACCTTCCATACAGTTTGCTGGTAACTGAAAATACCAGAGTGGGTAGCAGTAAAAAAGTTTTATTAAAAGATGATAAATTGTTTCCAAATGAGCTGTTCTAAAATCTGCTGGAGATGTAGAGTGATGTATTTCAAGACACAAACAAAACAGGTTATAGTAAAACTTTAAATGATAATCATTAAATTTTGTGATTTCTAACCCCAGTAAAAAAAATTTCATTTCTGCATTTTAGCTGTGGATTCCAGTAAAGTGGAAGGAGATAGCCAAATTCAGATGGGAAGATTTATTTCATTTTTACAGGTAAAATCAATGAGACAATTCTGCAGCTTATTTTTCTGCTTAACAGTAGCTATCATAATTGCTACTTGCCAAGGGATTGTCTAATTTTTTCCTAAACCATTTTTTAGCTGTTCACAGTAACTTTTCAGTGAATGGAAGGCAAAAGTATATGGTTATAATCACTTTTGGAAAGCATATTGAGTTTTTCTGTCCCTCTGTGGTCTCTGGTCTTTGACTGCAGTGATCTCAAAGCCTTTGACCGCATAGATCATGAAAAGCTATGGAATGCCCTTAAAGACATGGGTGTGCCAACATATCTGATAGTCCTTATGAGGAATCTGTACTCAGGACAAGAGGCTACTGTCAGAGCAGAACACGGAGAAACAGAATGGTTCCCAATTGGCAAGGGAGTCAGACAAGGCTGCATCCTTTCACCCTATCTGTTCCATTTGTATGCAGAACATATCATAAGAAAAACAAGCTTGGACACAGAGGAAGGAGGAGTGAAAATAGGCGGAAGGAATATCAACAATCTTAAGATATGCAGATGACAGCATAGTACTAGCAGAAAACCTCACAGACTTGGAACACCTACTAAGGAAGATCAAAGAAGATAGTGCAAAGGCAGGCTTAATGTTGAACATTAAGAAAACAAAAATAATGACCACTGAGGACCTTCACAAGTTCAACCTAGACAATGGAGAAATAGAAATAGTAAAAGAATTCTCATACCTGGGATCAAACATTGATAGAAATGGGGAGTGCAGTCAGGAAATCAGAAGAAGATTAAGAATGGGAGGGTGGCTATGAAAGAACTAGAAAAGATTCTAAAATGCAAAGATATACAACTCAGCACAAAAGTTAGAGTCATACAAGCCATTGTATTCCCTATTACCATGTATGGATGTGAGAACAGTGCAAGTAGGAAAGATGATAGGAAGAAAAGCAACTCATTTGAGATGTGGTGCTGGAGAAGAGTGTTGAGGATTCTATGGATAGCCAAAAAGACAGAGAAATGGGTCTTAGAGCAGATCAAGGTGGAAACTTCCCTGCAAGCTGAGATGACCAAACTAAGGCTGTCATACTTCGGATACATCATGAAAAGGGAGGACTCATTGGAAAAGACAATAATGGTAGGAAAGGTGGAGGGAAGTAGGAACAGAGAAAGGCCATATGCTAGATGGAGGGACTCTATTAAGGAGGTTACGGGTATGGGTCTGCAGGAATTAAGAGAGCATTGGAAGACAGAGGGTCTTGGAGATGTCTCATCCATAGGGTCGCCATGGGTCAAGATTGATTCAAGGTCAGTTAACAGCAACAAGCGCTCTCTGGTTACCTCATTTTGTAGGTCTCTGCAACAACTTATATGGTCCCTAGGAAAAAACAAAGCCATATTCCTGTAGCATGGTGAGCTATTTTAGTAGAAGTACGTGCATTTTGATATGACGGTTACTTGTTTGCCCATAACAACCAACAGTACTCACTGAAAAGGGGATATGTTTCTGTGGAAAATCAACTGCTATGTTTTTAAAATGAAAACAGGATCTAAATTGCTCAACTTCCTGTATTTTGTTGAACTCTGTATTTCTGTGTCTTGCATAATTTTAGTGTGGCATGTGATTCTGTATCAGGAATGTTTTCTGTGCAAAATGTAGTTGTCATAAATTAAGGGAGTGAGGAACTTAAATGTTTTGTCCTGTGCTAAAATGGTCTGGTCACCAATTTTTCTGAAAACTGTTCCATAACTGATATCTGTCTTTTGAGACTTATATGTATGACCTCTTCACTTTTGTCTTTATTGTACTTCCTTTGATTTGAACCACATATATGGGTGAAATAATGCAGATAGATGCCTAGAGTTTCATGTCATATTACAAGAACCATTTTAAGATAATGTAGACTTCTCATTTTTTTCTGTTCTTTTACTTTCTGTTCTAAATTTGTCCTTTAGAACACATAAGGCTGTTAGCGTTTTTCAAGACAGAAGGTACTGCAGAGTGTTGCATTAGGACTCTCTACTTGGAGTCCTGCTGCAGTTGAAAGTGGAGTATTGACAACAGTATTGATTTGAACAAGATTCTATTAAACCTCAGAACCAAAAATCTGCAGTTGGGAAAATGATATACAATAAAGCCTGCCAGTAACCCTCTCAGCCTCATAGAATGACAATGGCAACCACCCACTGAAGAAACCTGCCAAGAAAATCCTATGATTGGTTAAACTTAGACTCACCATAAGTCAGAAATCACTTAACAAAATGGACAAATAGTATCATCCAAGAAACACAGGGAGAATTTTCTCACCACTGCACCTCATATCATTTCCCTCTAATGGGAAAGGTGATCTTCCTTAAGCATTCATACCTTAGTCCTCATAGCCCATAGAAGATGATCAGTGCAGGACAGGAGCTACTGCAGGAGGAGTACTTCTTACTAATAGGACAGGCTTATATATGGTAGCTCTAACTTTGTGATATCATTAAGACATGCCCATTTCTTTCTCCCTTTTGGCCTGGCTTCAAAGGGCATCCTCTGCCTGAAGATGACTCAGTTGGGTAGGGACAGCAGTCTGTGGTTAGTCAGTTTCCTGTTATAAAGCCAATAACAGTAAATACTATTTTGGTGCACCTGTTGAATAACTGTTTAGGAATTGTTTGGAGATTAATATCTGAAATTGTGAAAACTCAACTCACTGTATTTTTTTCCTATTTCAGGAACTCTCTTGCTTCGTGACACGGTGCTATGAAGTAGTGATGAATGTAGTTCACCAGTTGGCCGTCCTTTATACTAGTAACAAGTAATTAATTTGCAACAATGCTGTCTTTTAAATTTGCTTGTTGAATGTACAGATTAAAAACACAGTTGATATACTTCCTAAATTTTGCATATTCTAAGAAGGAATATAAGGTGCTGTATATATGCAACTATAAGTCAAGAAATTTATGCCCAAAAATTGACCCCCAAAAACCTGGTCAACTTACACATGGGGCAGTATGGTAATAGCCTTGCACCTTGAGCCTCTTCTGCAGCCCAGCTGTCTTCTGAAGGGAAAGCTGAGCTGAGGAAGGGCTTGGGAGGCAAATGTTTGCTTCCCCCCTCTTCCTAAGCCCGGCTGTCCTCCGAAGGGACATCTGGGCTGCAGAGGGGGAGGAAGGGATACCCTCGACTTATCTATGGGTCATATTAGAATTTCTAATTTTGGCCCCCAAACTTGCTCTTGACTTAAGACGTTAATTTATAGTTGAGTATATGTGGTATGTTTCTGAAGAGTCCTTTGCAATTACAAAAGGACAATTTGACTCCATTTGGATATAATGTTAAATAGGTAAAAAAACCAGCAAGTGTACTTTTCTCTATGCTTGCTGGTTTCTGCTCTTCAGTTGTTTTCAAGCACACTCAAAAGGAAGAAATTAATAAAGAACTTCTTCCATTTAGGCTAATTGTAGTATAACAGCAGTTTGGCACTCAGATATAAGATAAGGTAATGTTAACAATAACTAGTGGAAACAAGTTAGCTTTATGAACAATCATTTGAAGCTGGCTTCTTTCCACTAACCATAGTTATGATTAACCACAATTTGTATGGGTTCAGGGAACACAACAGACTGCAGCTATTCAAATAGAAGCAAAAGCTTCTATGCTTTTTGTGGCCAATGGGTCTATAAATTTAGAATTGTGATGTTTTAAGGCATTGTCATAATTTGAAAAGATGGAGAAAGTGACTTCCTGATATCGAATCCTATTTGAAGTTGCTAGCTGTAGTGAGTTTCCAGTGCTGAAAACTGAACTCCTTTTGTCTAGGCTTCACACTAGCGCCTACTAAATGCACTGTAGTTGAGGAGTTTGGAATCACAGGAAAGTTTTGTAGTGTGTTGCATATGTTAATATTAGTATCTTATATGGCACTTTGTAAATATGCCATGTTACAGTTTTCCTTGTTATATAAAATGAAAAACTTTGAAAACGCAACTTTAAATTAAAGGATTACTACAGATACAAACTGCTGTTAGTAAGCTGAGACTTGAGAGACTATCTCAGTTCTATACATCTTGTGACACACCGGACTGAATGTCATTTACTAGTTGCTTTAATCCGCCTGGGTTTGCAAAAAAAGAGAGGAGCTGTGGAAGACCTTACAAACCAAAATGCCTGGTTTATGGGCTGTATTAGTTTTCAAGATCAAACTCATGCATGATGAAATGTGATTTATCAATTTTATTCAAATATTTAGCATTCTCAAATGACAGTGTGTGTGTGTGTGTGTGTGTATATTGCTTTTTGGAAATTCCAAATATATGATATTTCCTAATTATAATTAATTGGAGATTTAAAAATATATATGCCTCTAAAATAATTTAAATGATATAATGTGTAGTGTGGTTCTGCCTTTTCAGGAATGCACCCAAAGTTATAGAGACATCAGGAGTTCATTTTCAGGTAAGGAATAGTTTGGAATTAAGACATGTGTTATAAAACATTATGGGTATTTAATTTAGAGGTTGGACTAATTCACTTATTTCTTTGGGAACAAAATTTAAACAGTAAACATTAAATTGCCTAGGTTCTTGAATAGAATCAGAATGCCACTGTCCTTTAGGGGTCCCTTCTTGTCATCTAGACTTAGTCTTCAGGCCTGTGAAGAGAACTGTTTTGGGCATGTATAGCTCAAACATGTATACTATGTTCTCAGGAATACACTTTTAAGTCCCACTGATTTCATCAGGGCTTACCCCCTGAAAAAAGGGATATAAAATTACAATCTAAATCCCTAATGAATTATGTAATGTTTCAAACAGACTATGTATGAACATTTGGGGGAGCTCCTGACAGTTTTACTCACCTTGGATGAGATAATAAATAACCATGCAATGCTGAAAGATCACTGGACTATGTACAAAAGGTATGTGAGTAGATTCTTGAATGGATGTCCGCTAGCATGGTAGAAAAATATTCTAATGTAGTGGTCATTTGAAAAGTTACCACACCTGTGCATTTCAGTGGAGTTTGAATAGGAACTGTGTTGGATTGCGCCTAATAAACTTTGTATATTTATATATGTATATATGTCCTGGATATTTTTTCCTACCTCTTGTACCATCAGCTATAGCAGAGGTAGGCAACCTAAGGCCCAGGGGCTGGATGCGGCCCTCTGAGGCCTTTGGACCGGCCCCAGGCTGGTCCTGCCACCACCGCCGCCGCCGCCCCCCGTCATGATGATATTGATTATTGTTGTTATTACTTGTTATTGGGGTTTTCTTGGCAAAATCTCCACAGGGGTTTTGCCATGGCTTTTCTGGGGCTGAGAGAGTGTGCATGCATATTTTTTAAATTTTTAATTAATTTTTTATTTTTATTATTTATTTATTTATTTATTTATTTATTTTTGGTGCTTCGGCCCCCCCAATTGTCTGAGGGACAGCAACCCCGCCCCCGGCTCAAAAAGGTTGCCTACCCTTGCGCTACAGAATTCCCACTAAAAATCCATGTTGCTCTCATCTATGATTGTACACTCGTCCCTCCCCATTCATGGACGGCAAGCGGGAGAAGGATAAAATGGTGCACGCACCTATGGCATGAAGCCATTAAAACAAATGGGACCCCAATATTTGCAATTTTCCCAATTCGTGTGAGGGTCCAGAACGGATTCCCCCACAATTCGTAAGGGACGACTGTAGTTATTGTTACAGTGATTGAACTGCTGTGAATTGCCCTTAAATTGCTTGTTTTGTAATAGTTCACATCTTCAGCCACAACAGGGGCAGATATCTGTTTTTCAAGTACATCCCTGGAAATGATACTATGTCACATTTTAGCTTCATTTCCAGGGGCATTGTGTCTAAAGAACACAGCTAAGCAGTGAGGATGCCCCATGGTGTGGTTGCAAAGCATTGTTCAGTGAAAAAAAGAAAATAAAAACTTTGGTCAACTGTTACTTAAAGGCAAGCTCCCTCTTGTTCTTAAACCTTTCCCACCCTCCCAAAACTCTGAATACTCCCCTCCTCCCATCTCTCTATGACTATTTAGTTTATTTTTACTGGTTTGTCTTTTGCTTTGTTGTGTTAGGTTACTAAAATCTGTCCATCACAATCCTTCTAAATTTGGAGTACAGGAAGACAAATTGAAGCCATTTGAAAAGCTGCTATTAAAACTAGAAAGCCAGTTACTGGATGGGATGATATTCCAGGTAACATAATAAGTACTCTTTAATTTATGCTCCTTGTACAGTTGGAATGGGGAATATGTAGCCTTCCAGATGGTGCTGGACTCCAGCTTCTCCCACCTTGGCTGTGTTAGGGCTGTTGGGAGATGTATCTCAATAGCAAATAAAGAAGCACATGCTTGCCAACCCTGTACCAGAGCGTAAGTGTACCTTATAAAATCCTACAGAGCTGGAAGCTTAGCTCTGAATACTGTCCCAATTAAACTGGTGATTTAGGGCCTTTGCAGACTGCTAGAAATAGTGCAAATTGAGTCCACTTTAAGGGTTAGGGTTAGGGTTAGGGAATCATGGGAACTGTATTTTATTGTGGCACCAGAGCCCTCTGACAGAGAAGGCTCAATGTCTCTGGAAAAAAAAACAGTTCCCATGATTCCCTAGCACTAACCCTAACCCTTAAAGTGGACTCAATTTGCACTATTTCTGGCAGTCTGCAAAGGCCCTTTGAGTTTTAAATTGTACGGTCTGCTCCCTTTCATCAACCTTCTGATGTAGGAACTACATTAGGTCACAGCTTGGACCTGCTTATTGGTTGATTCTTGAACCTATAGTTCAAAAGACGAACTTTTCCAAGCACTGCTTTAGGTGCATCCAACAGCTTGTTTATATAACTGTTGGGATTTCTGACACATTTTCTTTTAAAACACATGCCACGTCACAAACTGTTAATGAAAGTCCCAACAGTTTGAAAAGCAGTTTGTCAAACTGCCATCTAGAGATCTGCCATCTATTCCCACACATGCCAGGGCATCCTCCCTCCCTCCCTCCCTCCCTCTTAATCTCTCTGGCTACTTGTAGTCACACTTTTGGGAGGCTTAGTTAAAATCACTAATAATGGTTTTCATTATTGTTTACTGAAAATCTGTTCAATCTTTTAGCTCATGTTTGCTGAAGCTAATACAGTTGGCCCTCCACATTTGTGGCTTTGACTTTTGCAGACCTGATTATTTGCTGATTTTATTAATATGTTCTCTCTAGGAATCTCTAAGTACTCCAGTGCAATTCTGCTGGAAGTTGACCAAAGAGTTGTGCTGGAGAACCTAGAAATTCCTTGAAAAAACACTTCTCTAGGCATTTTTAGGTCCTCCAACATGATTCTGTGGTCAATTTCTGGCAGATCTTGAACACAGAGTTGCACTAGAGGATCTGAGATTCCTAGAGAGATGTTTTCTCAGATAAAAATAATAGTTTATTTGTGTTTTTTCCCCACATTCAGGGGGGTCCTTCACACCTAACATCAGTGAATGTGGAGGGACTACTGTATTCTTTCTTTCCTCTGTGTAGTATTAAGTTTTGTTGGCATATGATGCATTTTAGTCAGTGGGAAGAAGCAAGATCTTTATTCTTGTTCTGTGAAACTTGTTGTCAGGATTCAGTGGTGTGCTCACTCTTCCCTTTGGGCAAGCAGGTACAACTAACCAGATAGTGGTAGCTTATCATTATGTTTGAACTTAGGAGGCTAGTTGGTTGCTTGCAGACAATACAGAATTTACATACTAACAACACACCATTTGTTGTTGGTTTGCAATCCTAGTCTGTTTGGAAGCCAGAAACTGAATTTGCAAGTAATGCTGAGCTATCTATTTCTGATTATTTTTACCACTTGACAAGGTGGGAGCAAGTGGCCTACATTCACCAGGATGGTTTGTATTCTGAGTAAACCAGGATAAATCAGGAATTCTGGCTCAGCACCATGTGCAGGCAGCATACTCGGGATGGTGGTAACTCCAGCACAGAAGTTTAGTATTAGGCATGGAGCATGGAGCAAAAGATGCTAAAACCTCAAATACTTCCCTACATTTTACATTATATTAAGTCAACAGTAAGGTTTCAGTAATATGCTTATTGATAACTTGTGTTTATAAAAAAATGACTCATTAGTCTAGATCTGTGTTTATTTTTTAAAATTGCTCCCATAAGAAACTAATTGAAACTGGTTGAAGCAAGAAAAGCCAGCAATGCATAACTGTTAAATACTGTAAAGGTTAATTTCCATTTAATTAGTGTTTTAGTTTGATTTTACTGGAATAGAAAACTCAAGATCAAGGACAACCTATAATTTAAATTGTCTGTACATTAAGCTCATATTTCTATAATGATAATATTGTAAATCATTCTCATTTCTCATCTTTATTCAGGCTTGTATAGAACAGCAGTTTGATTGCCTCAATGGTGGAGTATCCGTGTCGAAGAATAGCACTTTTGCTGAGGAATTTGCACATAGTATTCGCACAATTTTTGCCAATATTGAATCAAAGCTTGGTAATGCAAATTAGACAATTAGTTTGACATTATTGTTTGTAAAAGTTCTTATATTGTTCATCTAGTGGTAAATCTCAAAAACATTTTTTTTCTGTGTGTATTTGTACAAGGTGAACCCTCAGAAATTGACCAGAGAGATAAATATGTAGGAATTTGTGGTCTCTTCGTACTGCATTTTCAGATTTTTCGAACTGTGGACAAGAAATTTTATAAATCGTTGCTGGATGTTTGCAAAAAGGTGAAGATTTTATTGTTTGTATCTTTCTTCTAATAGTCAACATTTCACACACTGTGAAAATAATTTTTTTTAAAAAAATGGTTTCGTATACAAGTAGTTTCTTGAGTCTGAGGTTGTAATAAATATATTTGCCAAGTTATTAGAGAGAGCTGTTTGGGAAGGGATGAAAGGAAACTTTGTGTCAGTCTTAAGTTTTGGGTTTTTTTTTAGCATTTTGTCCTCAGATGGGTAACATGGACTGTTACTGCCCTGGAGAGTTATCTGCTATAAAATAAACTTTAGATTTTGGTGGAAGTTATGCCAAATTAAATATACTTAAGATTGCATCCTAAGTAGTATACTGGGAAGTAGCATCTTTTCTTTTGTTTAATAGAAAAGGTACGTATGTTAGGATAATAAATTATTTTTAAAAAGACCTGTTTAGGGTTTGAGTAGTCTGTTGTCATGTCCATCATTGTCTGTAATTGCGTCTGGTATAAAGTAAATGGTACAGAAATAGTCAGGGCTCTTGTACTTGTCTCATAAAATCTACTTCAGTCTAACAGATGCAGTGCTGATGCAAAAATGCTCCAATACTAGAGGAATTAAATTTTATCTGTCCTAAGATATTAGGAACTGTGCGGAGCTTGCATTAGTCCTCTTAATCATACCCTTGCTTCCTTTCCACAACATTGTTCTTGGTGTCTGTAATGCAGCAGAGCTTGAATCCTAAATGGCTGAAGTATGGAGGAAGTAAATTGGTTTTATTTAAAATGGGGATTAAATCTTGACTGTTTTGTAGGTTTTGGGTTTGGGGTTGAGACTGCCATGGTTGCCTTGACCGACGATCTGCGT
>CM034708.1:190761164-190774097 GCA_020142125.1 Phrynosoma platyrhinos | reverse complement strand
TAGGTTGCCGACCCCTGGTGTAGATGGTTTAGTGACTGCATGGTTTTCATTCTGTCCTTGAATAGTTTTGTCATGGAAAAATTGATATCTCCCCTAATGTGAACTTTTCCCTCTTTTGCCAATATTTTGATGTTTAATGCTCCAGGTTCCTGCTGTCACACTTACTGCTAATATAATTTGGTTTGCTGACTCCTTTCTGTGCCAGAAGATGCCAGTTGCTGCCAAGCTTCTGGACAAGAAAACCTTTCAATCTATTAAGTTAAACAGAGAAAGTTTTCTACAGCAGAAGGCCCAGTCACTTACAAAGTAAGTTTTGAAGGGAGAACTCTTCACTGATTGATTTATAGTTGCATAGTTTTCTGTAACCACAAATAAAATTTAAACTGAAATTTTAGAGTAAGGTATGCGTGGTCAGAAATCACCTCTTGAGTATTCCTTGCCTAAGAAAATGATGAAATTTATGGGGTCATCATAAGTTGACATGTGATTTGAAGATGCACACACACACACACACGTGTTCAGAGGACCAATTTTGTCTCCCTCTAACCCTTTCCATAGCCATACATATTTTCCATTGTCCTCCCATGGGGAAAAACATTCACTACTTGCAGTGATGGTGATAGCAGCAGCAGCAGTAAAGTCTTTTTACTCTCCTTTTCCTGTCAGTCGTGGAAGGAAGAGGACAATGAGGAAGATGGACTGGGATGCTTTTTTAAAATGCCTTGCTTGGTTTTAGGATTCCTAAAGGCACTAGGGAACATAGGTGTTTGTGCATAGTTTTCCCAGCCACCTTTCCTAGGTATCTTTGTTCCAGGTCTCCTGAAAGCAAGTATTTTAGAAAAAGCTACCAGCTGCACATTCCCTGCTTGAAGGAGAAGGGGATGCATGACTGCCAGCTCTTTCAGCTCAAAGACACTTAAGAGAGATGATAGGAAATCTTCCCTGTTACATATCCTAACTGCCTTTGCTCCGAGAGGAACAGGCAAGGTGCTTTAAAAAGAGCCAGCAGGCACATGACTGCTGTTTCTCTCCTGGCAATGAGTAGGGGATTTTATTGTCACCATCACTGTCTTCTGTATCCTACTCTTCTCTTCCTGCCATGACTGCTGTGAGAAGGTGAGAGCACAGCTTCTTGGTGGCAGGCCACAGCACCTGTAGTAAATTCTGATCAAGATGGGAATTGGGGAACACTAGCAGAAAATGGCAGAGATCTGGAAAGTTTATTGTTAAGAAAGTCAAGGCAGAAAGTGCAAAGGCAGGTTTACAGCTGAACATTTAGAAAACAAAAATAATGACCACAGGTGATCTACATAATTTTAAATTAAATTATGAAGACATAGAAATAATTCCATACCTTGGTTTATTCATTAATCAGAGCAGAAACTGCAGTCAAGAAATCAAAAGAAGTCTAGGATTCAGAAGAACAGCAATGAAGGAACTAGATAAGATCCTGAAGAGTAAAAATATATCACTGAATACTAAAGTTAGGATGGTCCACACCATAGTAATCCCCATTGCTATGTATAGTTGTAAAAGCTGGACAGTGAAGAAAGCTGATAGGAAGAATATTGACTCATTTGAGAAGTGGTGCTGGAGAAGAGTTCTGTAAATATCATGGACTGCTAAGAACACAAATGAATGGGTCCTAGAGAAAATCAGGCCTGAACTCTTCCCTAGAAGCAAAGATGACTAAACAGATTGTCGTACTTTGGCCATATCATGAAAAAGAAAGACTCACTAGAAAAGATGTTAATGCTTGATAAAGTGGAAGATAATAGGATAAGAGGAAGACTGCATACCAGATGGATAGATTCAATCAGGGAGGCCACGGCCCTGCCTCTCCAAAACCTGAGCAGGGCTGTTGAATTCATAATAAATTGAACTCAGCTTGAAGGTAACAATAATAACAAGGAAGACAGAGGGAATGGGAAGGGACAGGAGCTTTGGGCTACATGATTCCCACCCCTGTTTTGGATGATATATATAAAAATCCTATCCTGTGCATATTTTATGTAAACAGTTTTTTTAAAAAATTAGTGGCTTCTTGATAAGCCAGAATACATTTGGTTAGCAAACCCCACTTGTTTTCACACTCACTCTTCATAGGGCTTGCACTCTTTGTATTAATGGTTCTTATTGCTAATGTACTTGGTATGTGTGAAGTTACAGGGTTTTTACACCTGTAGTTCAAATAATCCAGTTTGAGACCACTTTAACTGCCCTGGCTCAATGCTAGGGAATTCTGGGAACTGCAGTTTTGTGAGACATTTAGCCTTCTCTGTCAGAGAGCTCTGGTACCACAGTAAACTACAGCATTCAGAATGGTGTCAGGTGTGCATTTTAGAGGCCATATAACATCAGTCCTGCAAGAACTGCACTGCCTTCCAATTTGCTTCTGAGCTCAATTCAAGATGCTGTTGTCGACCTACAAAGCCCTAAATGCCTTAGGGCCAATATATTTAAAACACGGCTTCCTCCTATATGAGCCTGCCAAAAATTTGAGATTGTCATAGGAGGTCTTGTTGTGTGTTCCAGCACCTCATGAAGTTAGGTTGGTGGGTACTAGTAACAGGGCTTCCTCTGTAGCAGTGTCCCAACTGTGGAACTCCTTATTCAAGGAAGTTAGGCAGGCCCTATCTTTATTAAGCTTGCAGCGGGGAGTCAAAACAGTGTGGTTCTGCATGACATTCAGTGTTTGAAATTGTTGCTTTAACTTTCAAAATTGGATTGTACGATTGCTGTTAGATTGCTTTTAGGAGTTTTTAAAGAATATTTTAATTTCTTTTAAATAAAGAATATTTTAATTTCTTTAAAAATGTTTTTATCTTGGTGTCGTTTAAATTGATTTGTGTTAGTTCATTGCGTCAGGCTGGGAGGCAATACAGAAATACCTTAAATAAATAAATAGATTTTTAGGAATAGAATATTGAACACCAGAATGGCACATTCAGATGATGACCTCTTTGACAGCTGATAGTTTCAAACCACAATTAAACTTCCTTTGGTGTATGTTTTCCAATCTTTTCTTTGGAGCCCTGGTGGCACAGTGGTTAAATGCCTTTACTGCAGCCACACACTCACAGTCACAAGTTTGTGAGTTCAATACCAGTCAGGAGCTCAGGGTTGACTCAGCCTTGCAGCCTTCCAAGGTTGCTAAAATGAGTACCCAGCTTGTTGCGGGAAATTACCTTATACATTGTAAACCGTTTAGGGAGTGCTTAAGTGCACTGATAAGCAGTATAGAAATGTACTTGCTATTGCTTTGTACTTGCTATATTTGGTTTGGTTTATCTGTTTGAATCTTTAGGTAACCATACTTGTTTTCTCTTCAGAGAGATGCAGTCATATTATGTGTTTGTTAGCTCATGGATGATGAAAATGGAATCTATTTTATCAAAGGAACAACGAATGGATAAATTTGCAGAAGATCCAACCAACAGGTGCAATGTTTTTATACAGGTCTGTACTGCACCCTAAAATGTCATGGTGAGAAAATGCAGCTTAATTTTCAGTTAGTTTAATGTTTCTTGAGCACATGTACTTTAGGAGGGAATTTTAAGATTCTGATTATAAAACTACATGTATAATTTAAAGTATGTACAAAATTTTAAATACATTTTTGTAGGAAGAACATAGCATACAAATAAAAATAAAATGCAATAAAATACAAAGCCAGTGCAACTACTGACAGGATACAGAATTTACAGGATATGAAAGCAGCATTTTACCTAAAAAATCTCCATGGTAATCAGATCTATGATAGACCTCATCTCACAAGCTGCAATTTTCTTCTGTTGTTACTGGTTGCATCTGGACTGGCAAAGCTGTGGATTTTAAGATTAGCACAAACATACTGGTTGGATCCAGACTGAGACATACTTAGAGTAGACCCACTAAAATGTGTTAACTCAAGTAACTCATTTCTACACTATGTATGGCTCACTATAGTTTCCAGTTTAGAAATGACAGCAAGCAGTGGTTTGCAAATCATATGAAGGAGAAAGAAGCAGAGGGTGACTGAGCCAAAGACTTATTCTAGAAATGGTTACCAAATGATGATTGACATTTTATCTGAACCAAGCAATCTTTTGAAGTAGCAGTGTAAATGCAAAACTTCTTTTTTTCACCTGTCAGTTAAACCTGTTAAAATACCTTACTCTAGAGTGTGGGGAGTTCAGCCTTGCCTTTTGTAGGAAATGGGCCATCAATCAAGAATTATTATGTTACTTGTCCAGCCATAATGATGATTTATATTTTCATTTTCATACATCTAAAGTATTTTTGCTTTTTTGCTTCTAATTTGAGAATTCACTTGTGTATTCATTCAGCTGTATTTGTGTGTGATAGTACCAATGTAGAAACCTAAATTTATTTATGATGAACTAGGTATGCAGTGGCTAATTTTCCTCCTTCTAATTTATATCTAGGGGTTTCTGTATGCTTACAGCCTTAGTAACATCATTAAAACTACAATGAATCTGCACATGTCCATGCAGAAGCCAATGACTAAAACTTCAGTTAAAGCATTGTGCAGGATGGTGGAACTTCTTAAAGTAAGTTGCAATGCGCAGATCTTTCTTAGAGAACCATATATATATATATATATATATATATATATATATATATATATATATATATATATATATATTCATCTGAAGTGCTCATTCAGAAGGTGAAGTATGAGATCCTTTTTAATTTATGAGAGTTAGAAGAAGGAAGACAGAATAGAAGCAACATTACATTAGTAATTTAGTTAAGACTTACTCATCTGAATTGTGGAGAGCATTGTTTTAGTCTTGAGTGCCTCTTTGTATTTGAATTGGTTGCTGAGGTGTTCACATATATAATGTATGTACATGTACACTTCACCAGATCATTTGGGGGTGGGGTGCAAGGCTTTAACCTCACCCTCATACCTATGATATTGTATACTACTTCTGAGATGAGGGTGAGATTAAAGTCTCTCTCCACCATCACAGTGATACTACTTAAGATAGCTGGAATGAGCAGATTTTCACCTTGTCATCATCCCAGAGATGTTGAGTGGGATATCTGGGGTGGAACAAGGCTAACAGTAATCCAGAGCAGGCAGTTAGGTTAGGTTGTTTCTCTGCAGATCTGCGCTCTTGTGAGCTCACTGAACAGCTTTTTTCATTTTAATTAGAACTGTTGAAGATTTTGGGGATAATAATTTTTCATATGGAGGCAGCAACAAATATAGGAGTAATGTTAACTGTTGTGTTTTGAAATTTGGCCAATTTCAGGCAATAGAGCATACGTTTTACAGAAGAAGTATGATTGTTGCTGATTCAATCACACATATAATCCAGCATCTTCAGCATCAGGCTCTTAATGCTATTGCTATAGCCAAGGTATGTAATTGAAGCTGCAGTAAGTACTACCAAGTTTAGTATCTTGAAAATGACTAGTTGTACAACATTTGGAGTTTTTCCTTTATGCTTTGTGTCTTTGAACCCTAATGAATATATTTAATAATTGAGAGGAAGTTAATGGTTTTAGATGTTTGAACAGGCAAAAATAAGACTATATTCTTGCCAATATTCTGTCATAATTTTAAAAGTCACCACCACCACCACCTGGGCATAAGTCTCTTGATAGATTTAGGCAGAAATACAAGGAAAACAAACCTGAGCAGTGACCTCATGTCAAGAGGAACTGTCTTTCTTTCCTTTAAAAATAATTTAGCTCTTAAATATTCAACATATTTCTATGTAGTTTAGCTTTCAGTATGCTCTATGTAGTTTAGCTTTCAGTATGTAGTTTAGCTTTTCAGCATGTTTGCGGCTTTGCAGATGGCACTTTGTGCCATCTTCAAACCGAGGAAGGGGAGGGGCAGCCGGACGCTGGGCACCCCATCCCCTTCCTGAGGATGTCATCGGAGCGCCCGCCCTTCCACACGATGGGCACGCTGAGCTGGAAGAGACGGAAAAGAGCCGCATGGCAGCTCTTCGGGTGCCCCTTTCGCAGCTTGTGGAAGGAGCGCTATTTTAGCGCTCCTTTCCCAGTTGGTGAAAGGGAGGATCAGGGCTGAGGCATGAGGCAACCTTGGCCCCAGTCCGCCACTTCCCAGGGTGGCCCATGGCCGCCCATCTGCATCCCCCTTTGAATCCCTTGAAATTTAACATAAATTAGTTATTTGTTGTTTTTAAATGTATGACTGGAAAAATTCAGAATGGAAATTACTTGGATTTACTATTGAGATTCGTTTCAGGAAACAGTTGTTCACACATGTGTGCTTCTAATAGAATTCTAATCAGGTGGGCAACAAAAGGGGTCTTCTGTTCATAGGGTGAAGGATGTCTCATCAAGAGAGAATGGGTTACTTCAGACATAATGATAAACTATGGTTTATTTTATGTAAAGTTTCTTTTATGGGAGTCAGGCTCATACCCTCTCACTTCCCTCTGGTGTTCATTTTCAAATATCATGAATTTAGTGTTACTCTGAATTTGAACATACTGATAATTCAGCTTAACACTTATAATTATGGTTTGTAAGTAACCTCGGCTGCAGGAACTTAAATTGGGATAGAGAAAAGATACTAGTTTGATACAGTGGGATTTGTGTGACTTATTGCTAATTTTGTTGTTGTTAACTGACCTCAAGTCGATTCTGACTAATGGCGATCCTGTAGATGAGACATCTCCAAGATTTTCTATTTTCCACTGCTCTGCTTAGATCCTGTGCTAATAAGGTTATATTAATTTCAAATGTGGTTTGGTTTAAGCCTCTAGAACAGGGGTAGGCAACCTTTCCCCTTTAAGGGCCAAGGGACTTCCAGCTCCCAGAAGCCTCAGCCATGTTGGCCAATAGTCCCATGTTGACCAATAGCTCCTGGGATTCTGGGAGCTGAAGTCCCTTGGCCCTTAAAGGGGAAAGGTTGCTTACCTCTGCTCTCGAACCAATAAAAGTTAAATAGAAAATAAAAAATTAAAACTTTTATTTATATTCCGCTTTTTGTAAAAACAATCAAAGCGGCGTACAACAATTTAAAATAATACAAAATATATACAATATCCCCCTTCCCTTAAAAAGAGAATTAAACAGTACTAAGATTAAAATTACAATCATTAAAAACAAAACAATAATACTACAATATTACAGTAACAATGGACAGATTCATCACAACTCACAAATTCACAAATATGAGGGTCTTTACATGGCCGGGTGCTATTCTAGGAAGGCCTGCCAGAAGAGATCCATCTTGACAGCTTTCTTGAAGTTATCTAGGTTGGAAATTTGACAGCTCTCGTCCGTCAGGCAATTCCATAAGGTGAGAGTGACTGCAGAAAAAGTCCTCTGGGAGGTCGCAACCAATCTGGTCTTCACTGGTTGCAATAGGATTTGGGTGCATGGAGCGAATTATATAGAAGCTGGCGATTCCTTAGATAGGTCGGGCCCAAGCCATGTAGGGCTTTAAAGGTGATAACCAACACCTTGTACTGTGCCCAGAAACTAATGGGCAGCCAATGGAGTGACTTCAATATTAGTGTAATATGGTCACTCCTGGTTGTTCTTGTAATCAGCCTGGCTGCCATATTCTGTACCAGTTGAAGTTTCCAGACTTGGCACAAGGGTAGCCCCATGTAGAGCGTGTTGCAAAAGGTTACCAGAGCGTGTACTACAGTTTCGAGGTCACCTGGTTCCAGAAAAGGGTGCAGCTGGCGTATCAGCCAAAGCTGATAACAGGCGCTCTTGACCGTCACATTCATCTGATTTCTCATCTGAAGCAATGAATCAAGAAGCACCCCCAAACTGCGAACACAGTCCTTCAAAGGGAGTGTGAACCCCTCTAGGACTGGAGGTTGCAACCCAATGCCTGGTTTAGGGGCCCCTATCATAAGTACCTTCATTTTGTCTGGATTCAACTTGAGCTTGTTTTCCCTCATCCAGTCCATTACTGCCACAAGATACCAATTGAGGAGCGAAAAGCTATCTGTCATCGTCACTAATGACTGAAACATGGAGAAATATATTGATGTCATTAGCGTACTGATAACACCCTGCTTTGTCTGTGGATGATTTCTCCCAGCAGCTTCATATAAATGTTGAATAGCATCAGGGACAGAATGGTGCCCTGAGGGACGCCACAGTTAAGCTCTGTTTTTGAAGAGCAACTGTCCCCAATGTTTTGTTTGAATTTTGTGAATGCAAATTATTTGCTCTTGAGTATTCCTTAAATCTTATTTTCTCTGTTTTAAGAAAAGAGTAATTTCTGACAAAAAGTACAGCGAACAGCGCCTTGATGTACTCTCTGCACTTGTTTTAGCTGAGAATACCTTCATTGGTCCTAGCACAAAACAGAGGCGGCTCATTATTTCTCTTGCTCTCAGTGTTGGCACACAAATGGTAAGAACAATATTTTGTCCTGTATCTGAATATTAAATAGCTTTATTCGCAATTATATAAATTGTTCTGTTTCAGCTATTAGTCCGATACTTCTGTTTTTCTGATACTTCTATTTTCTCTTTGCTTTTTATCTTTCAGAAAACATTCAAAGATGAAGAGCTCCTTCCTCTTCAAGTAGTTATGAAAAAATTGGCCTTAATCAGTGAACTTAGGGAACGGTAAGTAATACCAAACAGTAATAAAGAGAAAATAGTCTAGCCTGAGGTGGTATTTTGTTGATTTTTTTCAAGTGTTCCTCATTGTACCATGCCATAACAAGTGCTATGTATATTTTATATAAAAGGTTAATCAAGAAAGAGAAACACGTCGGCCACTGGCCATGTTCAATCCCAAGGTCATTTTTGTTGCTCCCTAAGAACCCATCCCCAAACATATTTCTGAAATAGGGTAGCAAATCTAGGATTTTTTTAAAATAAATATTTTGCTTGTTTTACGTGGCTTGTAGTAGTTTGCTGTCAGATTTTGGTAGCAGATAGGAAAAATCCTATTTAAAGTAAGCAGAAGTTTGCTATAAATTGCTTGTAGTTTTTGCTGACAGATTTAAGGGGCAAATCACTATAGACCATTTAATTCAAGTGGAAGAATTACTTTAATTTCCCCTTTCCCCAGCTATAATCAGAATATGACAACTCCAGTGAGTCCTAGGTTGACAAATTTGACCCGCAGACCTAGTGAAGCTGCCCATCTCTGAAGTAAATAAATTACCGTTCAGAATCAGTTCTGTAGAAATCATGAATGTTTGCTTTCTTTCATAGTAACTTAGCTAACTTGCAATTTCAGAGTTCAAGCACAATGTGACTGCTGCTTCCTGTACTGGCACAGAACTGTATTTCCAATTTATCTTGATGATGTCTATGAAAATGCAGTAGATGCTGCTAGGTTACATGTAAGTCGTTGACAAGTCTCCTTAAAAAAAAAGGAGGACTTACTTCTAAAGCAATATATGAAAACATGGTTTGTTACCACAGTCTGTAAATTACTAAGAAGAAACTAACCTTTCCAAAGTTTTTTAGTATTGTAAAACTAAGGTAAATATCTGCAGAGGAAGAGGGGAGGGAAAGGAGAGCAGGAAAGCCTAAGGCTCATTTGTAAACTCTATGTTTTATTTTAAAGACTTTTTAAAATATGATTTTCAGACTCATTGGCCTAGAGATTTAAGGTTGATTTAAAAGGAAAACTTAGGGATTGTTTGAAACAGACCAACTTCAAACCATTTTTTTTTCATGTAGCTAGCTTGTTTCAGTTAACACTATTTGGAATTCACCTGAGTTCAGGATAACATAATGGAACTGAGTTTGACAGATTCTGCCTTAATCCAGGGTTCTCTGAAAGCTTGCTGTTTTTTTTTTTTTTTAATTTCTCACTGGGTAATTAGTATGGGCCCTTGGTATCTGCTGGGGTTTGGTTCCAGGACCCCTTGTAGATATCAGAATCTGTGAATGCTCAAGTTCCGTTAAATACAATGGTGTAGTAAAATGGTGCCCTTTATATAAAATGGCAAAAATCAAGATTTGCGTTTTGGAATTTATATATAGTCGGCCCTCCGTTTTTGCAGGGGATCCATTCTGGACACCCCCCTCCATGAAAACAGATATTCAGCAATATTCAAGCCCCATAGGCTTGAATGGGGTGTGCCCACGGGGGCATGCCCCATTGATTTTCATGGAGGTCACCCCTCTTGAATATGCAAAACTGTGGACATTAAGTCCACAAGAAAGGAGGGCGACTGTATATATTTTTTAAAAAATTCAAGCCATGGATAGTTGAATCCATGGATACAGAGATACTGTACTAGCTAAACCAGTTTTTGTCTACACTAATAGTCACTTATGGAGAAATGCTATGTCTATCAGAGTATAGACACACAATTTTTAAAAAAATAGATCAGAGAGTTATATATACTATATATAACTACATACAAGGTATATAGTTCCTTTATTTAAAATATTCTTTTAGTGTATAAAATCAATTGGAAAAAGAGAAATACAAGTAGTAAGCAACAACAGTAAGAATTCAGACCAGTACTCAAATATATAGTTCCTATACAAGTATATCTCTTGTGCTCATATTGCAAAAATACAAAACAGTGTAACAAAGTTATATTTCTTAGGCTAGCTATAACATGAATGTAACTGGACCAAAATGCTAATGCTAATATACCAAGAATTTAAGTAGGCCGAACTTGTATTTCTTAGGTTCTAAGAAATAATCCAATTTGAGACTGCTTTAACTGCCCTGACTCAGTGCTAGGGAATCCTGGGAATTGTAATTTATTGTGGCACCAAAGCTCTCTGACAAAGAAGGCTAAATATTTCACAAGACTACAGTTCCCGGAACTGGACCTTAGTCATATATACCAATTAGATCTGAACACCAGATTAAGCACAGATTTTCTATCAAAGAAAAACTGTCCCTCTTCTCTCTAGCTGGGCCTTAATATGAGATTTTGCAATCATACAAATGTATGGCTTTAACAGACTTCAAACATATCTGTCCCTGGATTTGACCATGCCCAAAGCTCACTTTTCAATAACTAATAATATGTATGCAATAACTGTGCCCTTGTTCATAATAGAGAAGGCTGTGAATATGTGCTAGCATGACTTACCATACATACTCAACTATAAGTTGATCTTGTGTATAAGTTGAGGTCAACTTTTGGGGCCAAAATTATGGCTTTTGGTATGACCCGTGAATAAGTCGAGGGTTCAGACTTCAGGAGGTAGCCTGGCTACGGAGAGGCTGCAGGGCAATCCGCCGCCCTTTTCAGCCTGTCTGCAGCTGGGCTTTCTCCTGGGGAGGAACCCCAGTTAGGGAGAGGCTACAAGGCGAGCGATCGCCCTGCCTAGCTTCTCCCCAGCTGGGTTTTCTCCCAGGGAGGAAGCCCAGCTGGGGAGAGGCTCGAGTCAATACCATATTGACCCATTTATAAGTTGACCCAGGTTTTTGGGGTCAATTTTTACTTAAATTTCTTGACTTATACACGAGTGTATACAGTAATACATTTAAAGCTTGACTGGCTTAGCTTTTTGGATAAGTTTGCTTACTAAGGGCATTGTTAAATGCTGTATGGTGTGCTGGCACATTCCCTTTCCTCATTGTTTTTAATGAAGAAGACTGTCAATCATACTTCCTCATTCTGTTGGCTCAAATCCCTACTGATTTAAATTGTGTTTTTTCAGAAGCTTGCTGCAATGAGACTTCCCAGGGATCTGTCCACTTAGTGTAGTCCCAATTGGGCAGGCTGTTCAACATTAAATTTATCTTAAAAAGAAGCAGATATTTCCAGTATCTTCCGAGCTTCACTGGTGTCACAGAGTGATAGAAGGATGTGTGCAGGCTCATGGGAGCTTATGTTCATAACCCTAAACTGTGGGTTTATTACAGCTATCATTATTCAGAATCATGAGTTTGAGTTGCCTATGTTTTTTAAAGTAACTGTTACCTAATAATTAATTTGGGACCTTTTTTTTTACAGTACATGTTTAATGCATTGCGGGATTGTGTTCCAGCTATGATGCACTCAAGGCATTTAGAATCCCATGAAATTCTTCTAGAAAGTTATGACAAAGAAATCATGGACGTTTTAAATAAGGTGATAATGCAGACATTGTTTTTATCTGAAAGCTGTCAGTAATATCTGTTCATTTCTGCTATTGAGGGTTTTTGTGCACATGCAGATTGATACATATGCATCATTCTAATAGCTGTTGGTATAAATAAGAAAAAGAAAAACTTAAAATGTGTACTGTATTAAAAATGTGAATCCTTGTTAGTGGTGGTGTGTTCTGTTTCTTCTTAAAAGTGTGTACAGTTGGACCTTCATATCCATGGGGGATCCATTCTGGACACACGCACAGATACAAAAAAATCTGGGACCTCAAGTCCCATTGTACCTAATGGCAGTGTGACATGCTTGCAGCCACTAGTGTGGCCACATGCATGCGCTGCCATTGGGGACAATGGGGCTTGCCATCCTTGGATGCTTAACTACGCAAATGGTAAGCCCCACTGTAATTGGAAGAAATACCTCTTAGTGCTGAAGCTAAATCAGGGACAGCCATAACTATGCTTTGAAGTCAGGAGTGTTTTTGAATTGCATTTACATAACTGATTTTATTTAAACATAGTGAAGAAATATAGTAATGATGTGACCTGGGTGGCTGAGTCCCAAATTATAGGGTACAGAATATATATTTGATGAATTTCTATTATAAGTTAAATTCAGAAACATCACTTGTACTATTTTTTTACATATATATGTAGTACATCAAATTATGAATAAGAAGGAAATGTGTGAAAAGCAGAATGGAATGGGTGGAAAAGAGAAAAGCAAAGAGAGAAAGTAATAGGGGATGGAAAGCTTACACTTTAATTACCCAACAGCCTACAACTGTGTACACAATAATATACAATAGAAATTAGTCAGGAATATAATCATGAGGGCAGCAGGAGTTACCGTATTTTTTGCCATATAAGACGCTCTGGCATATAAGACACACC
>CM034708.1:190724587-190747347 GCA_020142125.1 Phrynosoma platyrhinos | reverse complement strand
GAGGACAAGTCACTACAAAAAATGTAGGACATACAAGAAAAAAAGGTAAAGAAAGCTAAAAGCACTAATATAAATGTAAATCCATAAGGTCCAAAATACACTGCAGAAATGAATGTTAGGGAACACGTGGGAGCTGTAGTTTGTTGTGTTTATAAGTGACAGTTTTTCTGCATGTCATAAGCATTTGAATTAAATTTACCATATTGAAATCAAATCTGATTTTTATTTGGTGTGTGTTGGAAGAGTGGGGTCGTCTTATACAGCGAGTATATCCCAAACTCTATATTTTAACTGGAAAAGTTGGGAGTCGTCTTATATGCCCAGTTGTCTTATACCCTGGAAAATACAGTGTGTGTGTGTGTGTGTGTGTGTGTGTGTGTGTACACACACACACACACACACACACACACACAAACACTAATATATAAAATTGTGACTAAATATAACATGAAATTTGTAGGTTTGTTCCCGATCTTGAAGATATTGTTAATTTTGAAGAACTTGTGAAAGAGGAAGCTCTCTCAGAAGAAACACAAAAAGCAGCCAGGTATCGTACTTCGATGTATGCTTTAAAATAAAGGATGTTAGCTCTACATTGTTTTTATAAAAAATATATCTAATAAAATAATAATGTGACTCAATTTTTAGGTATTAATTACAGTATTGTGTACAACCTAGACACAGCAGCTTGGAAGGGCCATTATATTTTGTGCTGCTGTTGGGCTTCTCAGAGGTACAGTTATACCTCAGTTTAACGAAGTAAATACATTCCCAAAAAATCAACAGATTTGGTCCCAGAGGTAGAAACAACATAAGGTTGGTTCCTCCATGAGAAAAAAACAACAGGTTTCAGCAACCATTTTACTTACAAGTAACAATATGCATTAAAATGAAACAGGTAGGTCAAGTAAGCCTTTATAAGTAGACGAAAACACTTGGAACCTTATATAAAACACTTGAAATCTTATTCCAAAATGTGTTAAGGGATGATTTTTTTAAAAAAAAAATTACCAGCTTCCACTTTTCTTTTGATTTCAGTTTTGCTCTATCATATATACTCAACTATAAGTCAAACTCATGTCTAACTTGAGGACAGGTTTGGGGGCCAAAATAATGGATTTTGATATGACCCATGGATAAATCGAGAGTAAAACTTTTAGGGGCATGTAACAAAGGACCTAAAGGATGAAGCAAAGAAAAGCATTGGCAAAGAACTTACAAAATGCCAGCAAGCATAACTGTTTGTGCTCACCCTAAAGGGTAGATGGATAAGAGAGTAAACCAGGGGGGTCAATGCTTGTGTTTCATCAGGGGATGGTTCCTTTGTTTATATGAGTTAAAGTACAGTACAGTCATCTGTCCATATTTGAAAATTTGGTTATTTGTGAGATCTCTCCTGGCCCTGCCCATGCCTGAGACAACTGTTCGCGCAGGCTCTTCTCCCTCCCCTCCAATGCCTGGGTCAGCTGTTTCAGGCATGGGAGGGGCCAGGAGAGAGCTCACGTGGGCTGGCATCAGAGAGGAGGGAGCCTTTGTGGATTTTCCATATACGCAGGGGTCTTGTTCCCCTAACTCCCACGAATGTGGAGGGATGACTGTACTTGCATGTTGAACCATGGATAAGTCAACTTAGATTTTTTGGTCAATTTTTTGATTAAGATTTCTAGACTTAATTAGTATACATGTTTTTCTAAAGTGCGGATGGGTGAGGCAGTCTTACCTATTTTCCCCTTTTCTCCCTGTTTTTATTTGTTTATTCATGCTTACTAAGAAAGGAATTCTAGAGAAAATTGCAGTTTACCTTGCCTATATATAGCTCGATTAGCTAGGGTAAAATCCTGTTCTTTCTGAGGTGGGGTTTTATTGCATTGATTATTGCAGAAACGCTGCTGCAGTCTGTCACCAAAAGTTTATATTTCTCCAGCCCCTTTTCACCAATCTCTCAATGCCAGTTCTGCCAAAACAAAATAAAACAACCTTCCAGCTAGACAGAGGACAAAGAAATAAAGGAGGTATTGGGCAGGTATAAAATTACTTTTAAAAGAAGCTTCTTTATCAGAGTCTTTGTTAACTGAGGTATGTCTGCATTTAGCTGGCAACTGCGGGAAGGATGCTGAACTATACATGACAAGACTGTTACTGTGCTTTTCTAAATTTAAAAACTATAATCCATTTTTATTGGTAAAATCCATCACAGTAAGGACAGACTATGGAGGATGCAAAAGATTTAGAGTGGGCCCTTGGTATCCACTAGGATCTGGTTCCAGGACACACACCCCGCCCCCCCCTGGATACCAAAACACATGGATGCTGAAGTCCCACTAAATACAATGGTATAATAAAATGGTGTCCTGTATAGAAAATATCAAAATCAAGGTTTGCTTTCTAGAATTTATATCTTTTTGGAATATTGTCAAGCCATTGATGGTTAAATCCATGGACAAAGAATCTGTGGGTATAAAGGGCCGACTGTATTTCTAAATACCATATTTGATACTTATTTGTATCTTAAAGTGGACACCAAATTTTATCATAGCAATGATATGAGAAGAGGTTGTTTTTTTAAACCTTCCCCACCATCTATTTTTAACTTGCTCTATATATCTATGCCCCAAAGTGATGAGCCTCATTACTTAAAAATGTGCAGAGAGAGATACAAGGTTGGAGAAAGTAAGAAACCTTCTGAGTCTACTTTAAAGTAAAAATAAAAACATATGGTAATTGTTGACCTTCTGTACTATTTTACTGTTAGTGAGTCGTTCCCTAACTAGTTGTTGTCCTGCCCTGCTGCATACTGAAAAGATTCTTGTATGGTCAGTTGTCAGGCCAGCTTTGTCTCATAAAATTTAACTTATGTCCTTCCCTCATCTTGGGGGGCACATCTTGCACAATGGAAGAATATTGCAACTTTTAAACTAAAAAAGGCCCTCATGCCCAGGAGGTGGAATGGTGTGGTGGACAGTTTGACTGTATATCTTATGCAAGATGTTTTTAAGTTGAGGGGAGCTTTTTTCAAAATTGAAAGTGACTCAAGAACTATTATCGTTAAAAAGATGATCGGGCCATACGGGCCATCTGCATCAGCCCTAAGTTGCTTGAATGCTTTGTATGTTACAGGAGATCCTCTATTGTTTAATGTGTTCTATGATTGCACTCTGATATATTTTAATCCTCACTTTGGAAGCTAGAGCTAGCAGTAGGGATTTTTTTTAAAAATACCAATACTGTAGTTGCATTGCTGTTTGGGTGCTAAGTGTATTAAAGGTTTGTATATATGAAAGAAATAACTTTGGCATTCTGATCCCCAAAAATATTTATGTGGGAATATATCCCATTTATTAATAAGTAACCTTAACATATAGTCTGAGCAAAATATTTTCCTTCCACACTTCAGTTATTTTTTTGCTTTGCAGGCAACTGGACTCTGTACTAAGTGATCTCACACGCAACTCAGCAGAAGGCACAGAGTACTTCAAAATGCTTGTGGATGTGTTTGCTCCTGAATTTCGCAGTCCAAAGAACATGCATCTACGCAACTTTTATATAATTGTTCCCCCACTGGTTAGTTTTCCTAATCTGATGTACAGAAAATACATGTATTGAGACAGAATTTTGAAAGATTATACTGTAAATGTATTTAGCCTCTGTATGAACCCTGTAGCTAGATGTGGATCATATATAAATGTTGTACTTACAAATTTATAGAGTAGTGGAATAGCTCAGTTAGAGAACATTCATTTTTTTAAATGTTAAATTCATTTGAATTCTTAGCTTCGTCCTCTACCATCTCTTGTGAAAGGATTTCAGGTAGCAGATCTGGAACATATATGATTAAAATCTAGGTAACTGGCTAGGTGAACCATTGGTTTGAAACTTATATTGAGATAGATGTCATTCTCTAAAAGTAAAGAAAACAGAGGCTTTTAAAAACAATAACAACACTCTAGACAACTTCATAAATGATGCATACAAGCAGTATGATCCATAGGGCACTTCAGAGTTTGACTTTGGGCCTTTTGGATACGAGAGGGATCCATTCTGGACCTCTCCATGTATGGCAAAAAACACGGGACCTCAAGTCCTGTTGATTTCTATGGCCGCACACTCCTGTGCGCTGCATGGTGTGTGTACCATGGGTGTGCACGCCATTTTAAGTCCCCAGTCTTGTTGTGCACGGAAACTTAAGTCCGTGTATAGCAAGCCCACATAAGGAGTAGACAGGCTGTATTTCAATTTTACCAAAAGTGCATGAAGCTTGTTTTATTTGGACCATTTGCATGTCTCTTCCTTTTTAGGCTCTCAACTTTATTGAACATTCAATCAGCTGCAAGGAAAAACTGAATAAAAAGAACAAAGCTGGTGCAGCCTTCACTGATGATGGTTTTGCCATGGGTGAGTGCAGTGACTCCCCCCTTACTATGCAATTCTTTTTTTAAAGGCATGGATAGAGGTTGTGCTGTCTCACATTTTGTTCTCTCTCCCTCTGTCTTTCTCTCCACTCCCAAGAGACCGCAGGAAAAAGGAACTAGCAGCACTTTTAATATAGAATGTGGATCCCAGAAAGATACTATACAATGGAAACCTATTTAAAAGAGGCATTTATAACAAGTATCAAATATTTCAGCTTCTACCTTCCTCAGTGAGGTTTACTGACCACTGATTTATTACTGATTTATTGCTGGATGAACAGTGTCCAGTCATAAACAGCCTGGATGCCATTTATATCTGTTATTCCAGCAGACATCACCCAGGGCTCATTCACACTTAGGGCTAAATCAATTTTTTAACTGGACCTTATTGAAATAATGAAGCGATTTGAAGCCGAAGCGATGTTCACACTATGCTTGCCACAATCTATCCGTGTTCTCACCAAAGTTCACATTTGAATGGCGATTGGAGCTGGCACCCAGGACAGAGGGCCAATGGGCAAAGGGTGGGCAGAGGGGTGGAACTTAACCACCCCAAAAGTCTTGCTAAACCTCCCCATTTTCCCTCTCTCGGTGCTCCATGGAGCTCTTTGATTTTAATCTCCTGCACTGTCCAAGTAGTCCCTGTGTCCCTTTTCGCCCTATGGGGCAGAGGTTGGGGAAGTTGGGGAGAGGGGTCCCGGGGGTGGGGGGAATGGTGCAGCATGGTTTTTTTATAAAGAAAATTTTGACAGAACCTGCACTCTTGTGCAGAATCTTAGGACTGTGGGTTCACAGGTGCAGGAAGTCATTGGCACAGTGGGCGGTAAACTGTCCTGGCATGCATTAATCGATGGGATCCATGCATGCCATGGGGGAAAACCAGGGATTAATGCATACCAGGGCAGTCTCCCCACCCCGCCCCTCCCCCGTGCCGATGACTTCCCAAACCTGTGAACCCATGTTCAAAGTTTTTTTTATAAAAACACACCACACCATGCCCCCCCCGGGACCCCTCTCCCCAACTTCCCCGACCTCTGCCCCGCAGGGAAAAAGGGAACAATTCACAGGGACCACTTTGACAGCACAGGAAATTTAAAACCAAAGAGCTCCATGGAGCGCTGAGAGAGGAAAAAATGGGTGGTTTGGCAAGACCTTTGAGGTGGGTAAGTTGCACCTCCTGCCCACCTCCTGCCCATTGGCCCTCCCTCTCTGGTGCCCAAATGTGATTAGCAGCACGTTCACATTTGGGGCAACCCACGTCTTTTGAAAAGATGTGTGAAAAAAAACATTTCAAAATGGCCTGGGTCAAGAGGGCTTGTGCCAGTTTGTCCTGGATACATTCCGGGCTGATATTTGTTTGGGTGTAAACGAGGCACTTTTAACCCAAGTTTGCAAACTGGGTTGAAATGTAGTGTGAATGAGCCCTCAGAAAGGTTGAAGATGAAACATTTGATGCAGTTTATGAATACCTGTTTCTAATAATTTTATTACAGACTAGAGCAGGAACTATCAGACTGCACTGATAAATTTCATCTGAGGTTTTATCATGGAGAAGACTCTATTCTCTGTTGTCTGTTATTTAAAATATCTCTGATCACAGTTAAGAAAATTCTACTGATTCACAACTTGAATAGTCATGGGTTGTCTCAACATACAATACCATGGTTATTCTAATAGATTGATGTATAAAACATCTTCATATAGCAAAATATCTAGTTTTTTGCTACATGTATACAACAGCTTTCCTCTAACCTGATGTCCTTCAGACCTAATTGGTAAAGTTGCTGCAGTGTTTTGTGTCTCTTTTTTTGTGGGTGGGCATGTATATTAAGTATATCCAGTCTCTTGATCAACATTTTGTTTTCCCATATTTGTTGGCATATTTTAGTTAACACTAGAGATGATTCTGTCTGTATTGGATTTTAGCAGTTCAGTTGGTATATCATCTGTTCCTGGTGATTTATTCTTTCTAGTTTCTCTTATTGCAGCTTCCATCTCACTTTCTAGAATTTCAGTTCCATCTTTGTATGTGTCTTCATTCCATGTTGCATTCTTTTTTTTTAAAATTTATTTACAGCAGTTTGCAAATCATATTGACACCGGGTCACGGAATCAATCAAGGCCAATGCGTAGTTCCCACCATGGAAGCAAATTATGTCCTTAATCCATGTATTTCCCACTAGTGCCTTTGCACTACAACTTGGTGGTGGGGGGGAACAGGACTAGGGGATACAAGAAGGAGTATCCGGTCCTGGCGCCCAGGTGGTCCTGATGGAGATTCCTCTCAGCCGAAGGGTCTAAGTGGAGGAGTGTGGAGGGCTCAGCTCACCAGCGGCGGAGGGGGGCAAGGAATGGGCAAAAGGGCCCCTTGGCTCAGGGGGAAATCCTCCTCTGGGCTCTGTCCTGGAAGACTGCACAGGGTTCCTCCAACCCTCCAGGCCCAGGACTTCTTGAGGAAGATGGAGAGGCTGGGGGAGAGAGAGACGGTAACCCCCAGCACTCTCTGAGGCCCCGATCCTGCCTGGCTGGAACCCAGAGGCTCCCCGAGATGGAGCAGGCATGCTGACAAGGAGGGAGAAAGGGAGGGAAGCGGCGGCATCACGCCCAGGCTGGAGCCAGTGGGACCACCACCACCCCCGATCACTCCACCTTCGACTGCCCAGGGAAAAAACCCTTTCACTGCTCCGGGAAGCGCCCCGGAGCCCTCCCTTGGGGCTCCCCTCTTCCCTGGCCCAGGTCATCAGAGAGGCTCCCAGGGCTGTCTGTGGGACAGGGGCGATCAGTAATGAGGCATCAGGGCCCCCCTGCTGGGCCTCCCACTCCCTTCGGACCACCAGGCACCAGCTGAGCCCCCGAGGGAGGGAAGGAGGGTCCCCCATCTTATTTGCCCTTCCTGCAGCACATATCTGGTTGGTGAAGTCCTTAGCAGAGCTCATGAGGTTGCTATGGGCGAGGCGGCTGCGGACGTGGCCAGGTGGGCAAGCAGTCAGTCAGTGGGGGTGTGGAGACTCCTGCTGGGAGGTGGCAGTGGCTGCCTGTCGCCCAGAGGTGGGACCGGGGAGCCGACCTGCACCCTAACCCTAACCCTCCACTTTGGGGAGCTGACTGGTGAGATACGACTCAGATCCCTCATTCTCACTGGTTGAACATTCCTCTGAATCAATTTTTTCCAAAAGAACCACCAAAAAACTAGTGTCTGAAAAGAGTGATTTTTTCCCCTATTTATCTCACTTCAAAGTGAGTCTGAATGATCGCAGTTGCATCAGAAACCGTTTCCAATGGGGACGAGGCACATATACAGCAATCAGAAAATCGATGTAAATCATAGTGAGAATGAGCCCCTTTGGATTCCCAGATCTTGTGGAAGAGAGATCTTGTTCTTCCTTTTTTTGTTATTGTCTTCTGTTTCTCTGCATTGATTATTATAGAAGTTATCTTTATCCTTGAGCACTAGTCATTAAACAGTTGCATTCATGGTTCTGGTTTTGTTCCTAGCTCCCCTTTCTTTTACTTTTCTTCTTTGATTAACTGCTTGAAGCATTTAATCTGTTATCCATTGTTTCTTCTTCTCTCTCTCTCTCTCTTGGCCACCAATATTATCTTTCTGAATTCTTCCTTGATTATGTCCTTGGCTTCTGATTATAGTTTTTCTGGTTCCCGACTTAATAAGCTTAGTATCATAAATCTATTTCTTGCATCATATTTTGGTATAATGTTGGTTTTTGCTTTCTTCTTCAGCTTTACTCTGTTTTTTGATATAAGAAGTTCATGATCTGTACCACAGTCCTCATTGGTGCTTCTCTATCTTCTGCTTCCAATTATATAGTCTATTTGGTTTTTAAATTCGCCATCTGGAGATGCCCATGTGTATAGTCTCCTCTCTGTTTATATGAAGAAGACATTTGCAATGAATAGGTTGTTGGCCTTGCAAAATTCTATCAGTCTCTCTTCTGCTTCATTTCTTGTGCTTAGTTCCTACTGTTTTTGATTCTTCTTTGCTGCCTGTTTTAGTATTTCAGTCACCAGTGATTAGTTTGAAGTCATGTGTTGGTGTGTTGTCCATTACTTCCTAGACTCCTTCATATAATTTCTTAGTTTCTTTTTCGTCTGCCTCTGTGGTTGGCACATATATTTGGATTATGGTAATATTTATTGTTTTCTCCTGAAGCCTTATTGACATGATTCGGTCCAACTTTGTGTTGTATCCTTTGACTGCTGTTGCTATATCTCTCCTTAGTATAAAAGCCACCCCATTTCTTTGTGTCTTTTCATTTCCTGAGTAGAACACTATGTAGTTATCTGAGTCAAAGTGATCCATTCCTGTCCGTTTTAGCTCGCTCACTCTTAGTATTGCTATGTTTATGTGTGCCATTTCCTTTTTTTACTATTTCTAGCTTTCCCTGGCTCATGCTTCTCAGATTCCATGTTCCAATATGTGTAGTGCAGCTTTGGACTAGCTTTGCTTTGTTTAACATATCTGCTGTTTGACTTCCCATCTTTGAGTTCCTCTGTGCCCTTGATCAACTCTCTCTTGTGATTTCCCACAGTTGCTCCTTTCTATCTCTTTGTGCAGTAGTCCTTCCTTTTTTAAAAAAGTAAATATTCAGTACGTTTTTGATGTATTGAAAGAAACAAAAGCAAGTCCCTTTTGCATCAGAGAAGTTCTCTGAAACTTGTATATAGATAGTACCTTATCCTAAGACTCCTCACTAAAATTACCAAGAAAGACTTGGCACTCTGTTGGAGAAGTTGTCTCAAGGAAGGCTCATGTTTACATATGTAGATATCTTGTGACTATGTCTATTATTCCTGGAAGACCATCCTTAAGATTATTTCTGGTATCACATCCCAAAAGATTTATTACTGTTACCAGTTTTTATGGAGGACAATGTAAATCTAAACTACAAAGAATTAATATGTTCCCTTTTATCTAATACAATGCTATAAACAGCCCAAGATTGGAAATCAGGACAATGTAGATAAATAGTGGAATCATTTATGGAATTCTTTATTAATGGAAAAATTCACAAAGAAAATGAACACTACAGATATCAAATAGATCATTTGAGAAAAAATGGTTCCCACTTGTAAATTATGTCAACAATCTATCTCAAACAACATTATAACCATAGAATATTACAATCTTTGGAAAATATACTTTACGTGAAACTCTTTAGTCCAAAATGATTTTCATCATTATTCAACAATGTTTTAAATGTTTGCTTCCTTCCATATTCAGATGGTTGGTAAAACATTCAGTTGTAGTATTTAGCTTTCACTGGTCATGCCTCCCACCCCTGGTTATCATCCTTGGTTTTTTGGAGTAAATTTTTTAAAACCCTAAAGAAACAAACGTTTCAAACAAGAAAGGACCAGTAATACTAGCAAACCAAGGACTACAAAACAGTAAGCAAAGCAACCCATCTGGAAGGAACCAGAGTGAAGCAGTCTCTTATATAATGTATACTTGATGCCTTTTTATTGGACATTTTCATCATTAGATAGCATATCAGTAAATTTAAATGTCTTGACATTTTAAATTAGAATTTCCTGAGGAGGGTAGGGAAGTGGCCTTTCATAACGTAGCTGTCTTAACATCTAATAGTTGTTTTGCTACAGCTATTTTACAGATACAGTAGGGCTTTTATAAGGATGCCATATGTTTGGGGAAAATGTTGCATGGATGCAGCTTCTCCTAGCATGCTGTAGCAAACAAGTCTGTCTAAAAACAGAGAAGTGAAGACTTGAATGGACTTTAGCAACTTGTCATTTAGTTCCTTGCTATGCTGTTTTAAATTGTCATTCTACATTGCCTTTGTGCATAGATATACAAAAATTGATTGTGAGCATTTTGTGGACAGAGATCCAGCTCTGCTGGGGGGTGGGGTGGAGGGGATATAAAATCTGACAAACACTACCAAAGGCAACCTTGGAAGCCAAAATGCAAATGCATACAACTGTGTGGATGTAGGGTGAAATTAGAGCTAATGCTGACCTGTTGGAACATCATATGATATGAGAAGCTGATATACTAATGATGAAAGGCTGGTTTGAAGTATATGTGCAGAATATGTTCTTAACTTTTAACTGCTTGGGGAATGTATCTGTCTGAAATCTGCAGGTGTAGCTTACATCCTGAAACTTTTGAATCAGTATCAAGAGTTTGACTCCCTTCACTGGTTCCAGTCGGTACGAGAGAAGTATGTGAGAGAAATAAGAGCATTAGCAAAGCAACAGAATGTTCAATCAGCTAGTCAGGATGAAAAGTTGCTACAGACTATGAACCTTACTCACAAGCGACTTGAAGTTTGTTTGCAGGTATGGTTTCCAATGAGCTGCATGGTTTCCGTCATTTTTTTTTTTAAGTTACTTGTCAGTTGTTCACCCAAGGTATTAAGTAAGCAGACTTGTAGAAGGCATATTGAGTTCTTAAATATTGTTATTAAAAATTAAAATCTTATCAAGGGTATAGCATGTTAATAGGATGGCAGTTTTAGCTATACAAAACTGCCTTCAGTTTCTTTGCATAATCCATTTTGTTCCACATGAAGGGAAATAAAGGAATTACATTCTAGAAAAACTGTACGTAGGGAGGGGAGAGATGTTCCCTGCTTACCATATATGTATTGATTTTCCACCACTAAAGATGATAGCACTTAGCAATAGCAATAGCACTTGCATTTTTGTACCACTTTATAGTGCTAAGCACTCTCTAAGCAGTTTACAATGTGTTAGCCAATTCCCCCCAACAAAATGGGAACTCATTTTACAAAGCTGCAAAAGGATGGAGTCAACCTGGAGCCCTGCAGGATCAAACTCCTAATGTGTTGGCTGCAGTACTGGTATTTAATCACTACCCTGCCATGATTTTGGTTTAGGGCTTGGGTTGTAGTTTTCATTCTTTTGAACATCTTTAAGGAAAAAAAAAATACCCCAAGGCTTCATGAATTATTACCAGGAGCCAGGCCAAGATTACTAATGAAACAGATTTAGCCAGCTTTTTCTTGGGGGCGTTCTTATGTTCTCAAGGGTTAGTCTACCCTTGCTCAAATTTGATTTTAAGCCATGGCACATCTATTTAAGAATCTGTATATAAACTATACATAGCAGATGTTGTTGTTGTGTGCCTTCAAGTCATTTCTGACTTACTACAGACACTAAACCTACCATGGGGTTTTCTGGGGCTGAGTGTGTGAATTGCCCAAAGTTACCCCATGGGTTTCCATGATTGAGTAGAGAATCAAACTCTGATCTCTAGAGTCATAGTCCAACATCAAACCACTACACCACACTGGATCAAATTTGATTTTAAGGCATGACACATCTATTTGAAGATTTGTATATAAACTATATATAGCAGTACTGTTAGTTATTGTGGGTTTCTGGTATGTATGCAGTTGCTAATATTGGAGTTTCTCATTTTGTAACATATTGACATTTGCTGATTTTTATTTTTTTCTCCCCTTAGGAGTTTGAACTACTTCATTTCTCACTAAGCAGTGCAAGGATCTTTTTCAGAGCAGACAAAACTGCAGCAGAAGAAAATCAAGAGAAAAAAGATCGAGAAGGTGAGCTGAAAGTCCTACAGTTTCTAGGGAAGTATGCTACAAAGTAGGGCACTTTGTTTTTACATCTCAGTTCTTTTGTCATTAGTGTATAACTCCACATGGAAATTTTAGGTAGTGTCATGATTGAGCTGTAACCAAATGCAGTTGTGTTACTACTTTTAGCCAGGCCAATTATTTATAAAGCCCAAAAGATGTAAACGTGTGGCAGACAGTGCATTTATTGACTAAGGATGTATATCATCCTTAACAGAGTTTCAGAATAGTATATTCCATTGAAACCAAAGGGATTTGATTCCAAATGATGGATTGCAGTATGGAATGGAGATTACCCAACTGTACAAGTACTAAAGGGACCATGCTTTGATACTCTATATCAGTGGTTCTCAACCTTTGATCCTCCAGATATTTTGAACTTCATCTCCCAGAAGTCCCAGCCAGAAGGTCTGGGAGTTGAAGTTCAAAACATCTAAAGGTTGAGAACCACTGGTCTATATTCTATTTGCTAGTACTGCTACTAAAAGACAAAAGTGATGTTGCTTACTAGCATCCCTGCAATCACTGCACTTCTTGGAAGGCCCATGAGAAGTGGCTAGAAAAACCTCAGCCAAATTTATATTTTGCTCCAAATTGCTTGAAAATCCCGAGCTGCTCTAGGTGATGGGAATGTAAATATTCCACTTATTCCTTCTGTAAGAGACATTTGCTGTACAGTCAGCTCTGCTTTGTCCACATTCTTGTGAGACTCCCCATCTTTTATTTTACAGAAGAAAGTGGAAAAACCACCAATGGAGACTTGTCCAACTCTATTTCTGCAGAACCTATTGTCAAATGAAAGCCCTGGTATGTCTTTGTTTTTATATGGCTAGAATTGTGATTATCTTTGTGGCAATAGGCTTAAAAATCTCCAATAGCTGAAAAAAAAATTGTCTGAATTTCTATCTTGATCAGTTAGTTCTCCACCTTGAAAGAATTTGTGTAGTGAGGATCAACAATAAAAATACAAACTATGTATTTTGAAATTAATTCCATATTTTACAAATATATTGGCATTCATGACAAAAAATATTTGCTTATCTGAAAGTGCCTTACTTATGATACCATGCTGGTATTTAGCACATGAACAGGGACAAAGACAAAACTGCTTTATGATAAGAAAAACACAGTATTTGCAAAGTGGGTTTCAGGATAATTTTTTACTCAACCAAAATTTTCTATCTGGAATGAAAACTAGCAGATAGTCAGCACAACCCTCAACAGCTAGAGTGAAGACTTATGTAATCTATCTTCCCCAATTTGTAAAGACTGCATACCTGCTATTAATAGTAGGAGCCTCTTAATGTGTTGTTAAGTAATTTTAAAGCAATGTTTTAAAATCCATTAAGTATATAACTATAACTAAAATTTTAAAATATAAAAATAGCAAACTTACATTTTAGTAACTTTATTTACAAAAAAAAAAATAATCTAAATCCTACAAATCCCTGATTTGTAGTGCAAAGCATTCATGTTGTCTGCTTCCTTGTCAATTCAATCTCCAGAACCACTCATACTATGAAGTACCATAGTCTTTCTTCTTTCAGGCTACATTCCGTAACTATAGTAAGATAATTACAAAGTTACAGGTATGGCTTAAACATACGTTCACTTAAGTTACAGTAATAATATCATACTTTTATTTTTTGAGAAAAGAATTATAACTAATATATTCCATTTAGTAATTCTTAAATTGGTTATCCAACTTTGTCCATCTGTGAGGACAACAGACACAAATGGCAAATTTCTCCTCCTATTCTGGGAAACCCTCCGAAGTAGATGTGGGGGCAGAGGGATGACATTCTGTTGTGTGACTAAAAGTTGCAATACAGCTTTTCCCTCACAATTTTCCTTTCTGTTCTATAGAAATCTAGAAAGTGATGGGATCAACTGACATGGAATTTTTCAACTTTTGAATTGGATAGCGAGCCAGAAGTGCTATGAAATATATTCATTCAACTCAAAATGTTGCAGTTCATTCTTTCTGCTCAAATTTCATTAAAATATACAGCTTACTGTATATGATTTGGGATGGAAAAACATGTTTTATTTGGGTTAAAATGGCTTAATTTTTTTTAAAATCCTCATACATTTCATTTGATTTAAAGCTGACATCACATGCCAGGCATCGTTTTTATTGTTTTCAACTTAAGTCCCTCTTTGAAAATTTGTCATTTGTAGACCTTTGGAATCCAAAGAAACTGCCAACGTAGCAAGTCAACCTCGGTCTTTCAGAGACCAGCACTGTAATGACATGTAAATTTAAGGCACTTTTCTGCTGTAATAAAACATATATGTTTCTTTTTTGTCCTCTAACTGAAGATAATCATTCATTTAGGGCATCACATGTGCCTGAACTGTACAGTGCTAACCAAACTAGCATGGTGTTAATCACATATTGTAAATGTCCATCCCCAAGGTCTTAACTCAAGTAAGGACACTGCTTCTGTGAATATATACATATGTACAGTCACATAGTTTTATTTGTGAATTTGCCAGTTCATGTATTCTGAACATCATGATATAGTCGTTAATAGAGGAACAGTTTGGGGTTACAGTCTTAGAGCAGGTAGTGATGTATTCCTACTTGTGCCACAGAATGGGATCTCCAATAAAGCTTGTATACTTTGAGACTTCAGGTGGATGTCAGGTTCTGCTACATGTAAATATGGCAGGCTAAGTTGGGAGGAGTGGAATTACAGCCATATGACGCATGTGAAGAGCAAAAGCCAAGAAAAGGGAATGATATGGAGGTAATCTTTCTCCATTTCCCATCCCAGCTTGTGCTAACCTGTCTTCAGGTATGAAGCAGTATCTATGGCCATTTTTCATACTTTTTGTTTACAAATGTTAAAAATAAAAGGAGACCTTTTTCTCAGATTCTTATATTTTTGACTGATGAAGAATCTTTCTTTCGATGAATATATAACAGTACTTGAATCCCCAAACAATTCCCATAAGCGAAGTCTATTCAGAAGAAATCTGGGAGGTTCCATTGATTACTATATACAAAAGGGGAGGAAACCCTTCACATTGAATTCAGATGATTATCAGAGTCATAAGTGGGCCAGAATAGTAAAGCCATCAACATATTTTGTACATGTGTGTATTTGATTGTCTGAGGGAAAGAGTTGCGGTCCTGTTGCATGTTTTCATTCAGTTAAGTTGATCAGTTCCATCTGATAGCTATGCTCAAATTCTCAGGAATGAAGGGGACCAAATACAACATGTCTTACTCATTTTACAAAAAGCTGTTACCTCAGTTTTTGTTCTGTTGAATATTCTGTACATAATAATAAATGAATCTTTGGAAAGTGGATTTACTTAAGTTTGTGTGTAGTTGTTGCCTAAAACAAGTTTTAGTTCTTATAAGAAGCTGTAGTACTGTATCTTTAGAGAGGAGTCAACTTTAACAAAGGAGATGCCTCTATTCCAGATATGTGGATTTATTAGTAAGCTTCATAGACTAAATGAAACTGTCACTTCCATTGTAAAGGATTTCCAGTACGATCTTAAAAAATGAGTTAAAATGGAACCTGGAGGAGCGACAACTGGCTGCCCTTTGGGATGACTAGAAGTGTCACTCCCATTTGCCTTTTTGGACACCCTTCAAAACATCCTTTTAAAGATCCACAAAGGCATTTTTATCAATTTTTGGTTTTTAATCCCAAAATGACTTTTTGGAGGTACCCTAAAGGTTATCACTCACTCAATTTATATGCTATCTTTCCCCCAAAACTGGGAACTTTTTTGGGAACTTACAACATAAAAACAAATTCAAATGTACAGTTGCAGCTACAAATGTACAAAAAGGTAAAATCAAAATAATATTAAAATGGCTACAGAATTTAAGACAATGGCCAAGATCCTGCATCATAGGAGACAGGCATAATTAAGCCACATCTCCTGATTCCTGTGCTGTAAACCCAATTTTTCATGCTGCCTGCCTCTGACACAGCCATATAAAGTGCCTCAGGAAGTACACCTGAGAAGTATCTATGTCCCCCTACAGCCTGACAATGAAAGTGTCCTCTGGATGTCCTAGAGGACAAAGTCATCATTGTACACTTGGCTGTAGGGACTTAGCAACATGCTTCTCAGACATCCCGTTTTACACCAGCAATTATATGGCTATGTCAGGGGCAGTCAGCATGAAAAAATGAGTTACAGGAGATTTTGGTCATTATATGAAAAGGTAAAGGATTCTGACCAACAAAACAACCAAAAATGTGAGTTATGCAGAATTAAATTAGACTTACCTTTGAATAACTAACAGGAAACTAGGCAATAATGTGAAAGCAAAGAATAAAAATAGTACAGCGTTTATTTTTTTAAAAAATAGCTCTTTCCATATAGAACAGTAAGTTCCCAAACTCCGGCAGGAATAGAAAGACATTCACCTGTAAACAAAAGAGCAGTAAGAGGGAACCATACTAGCTTCTCTAGGAATGGAGCCACAACAAAGTCCCAGTCCTATGTTTCATGTAAATGTGTTGAGAGGATGGATCAAAAGATATTCCCCACCTCGTCCACTAGAAAGATCTTAAAGCTTAGGAAGGCTAAAATAGGACAATGGTCCTAAAGGTAGCATGAGTACTTTGAATTGTAGGCAGAAACAGACTAGCAGCCAGGGGAGCTGTTGTAATAGGCAATTCATGTATTCCCTATAACCAATCCATTAACAATTTGGCCACAGCTATGCAGATTAGCTGAAGTTTCAAAAGAGCATTCCCACATAGAATGCATCACAGTAATAGACTAACTACTAAGATTATCGCATATAAACCAGTTTACCTGAGCCAGCTTAAAATTAGAAGTGGGCAGTGTCCTGATATTATCAGATGCATTTAGCCACCGAAATCACCGCCCGGATGCAGCCTGGGTCCATCGCCGCTCAAAGGGGCCTTTTTTGTACGTTTCAAAACTCCCGGCTTTGAAAAGAGGCACGAGGAGCGCCCCTCTGAGCAGTGATTTCGGCGGCTAAATGCGTCTGATAATATCTGGATGCAGCCCGCTTCTAAATTTAAGCTGGCTCAGGTAAACTGGTTTATATCATTATGTGATAATCTGCAACGACATGTGCCACTATGTCCTATCCAGATGGCCTTAGGCAACAAATGCTCCCAAAGGGCCTGCAAGCCAACAATCCCCAAGACTGATTTAAAAGAACTGTCCAGTATGCCCAGTCAATACTATTGCATGAAGTGTGGATTACTTAGTTTGTTCAAAGTGGAATAGAAATCTTTTCTTATTCCCTCCTGTTCTGAGGAATAATAAATGAAGTTACTGAAGGGTAGTAAGTATGTAATAGTCAGTGGAAGGTGGAACCTAAAAGATGATTCAAGTATAATAATGATAATAATAATATATTTATTTATTTATTTGTATCCCACCTCTCCCTGTTGAGGATCAGGATAAGAATTAGTGCTGGCATCCTGCATTGCAGTTATACATTTGCATCCTAGAGTGATGGATCCATAACAGCTCTGTATTGTTACACTACATATGTATAATTATGGCACTATTGCAACAATTGTAAAAGTCTCCCTCAATCCTCTTAAACTCAAGAGAGTCACTCCAAGCAATGGAGGTCTGTTCTGCACATGATCAGCTCACATCAGGATGATGTTTCCAGCCCCCTCCTGTCAGTGAGCAAGACGGCGACAGTCAGAAGCAGGACTCTTATCACAATTCCTCATCACACTGCAGATTGCTGGCAGGAGGAGGTTGGAAATGTCCTGTGTGCACCCCAACCACTTGCAGAACAGACCTCTATCACTTGATATGGCTGCTGGTCGTTAAGGACATATTTGTAGGGTTGGACCGGGACAAGATACATACTTATGCATTTGTAACTAAGACATAGCCGTGATAGTCGAATATTGGTATGCAAAGGGACCTTGTAGCACCTTTGAGACTAAGGGCTGTTGCAGACTGGCCGAAAGGGCCAGCCGGGGGGTAGAGTTGGGGCGGGGCAGCCACACGCTGGCTGCCCCAACCCCAGCCCAACACCATCCTGACGCCGTACTCTGAAAGGGCAATGAAGACCCATGATGCCAGCTCTTAGGGCGGCCTTTTGCTGGCCCTAAAAGGAGCGGCATTTTGCAGCTCTTTTCAGGGCAGCAAAAGGATCAGAGCCGCGGCATGGGGTTGCCGCGGCCCCAATCCGCCGCTTCCCGGGGTGGCTCTGTGCTGTCCCAAACAGCCGGTCTGCATCAGCCCTAAGTGAGTCAAAGACATTGTAGCATAAGCTTTCATAGAATTGGGAGATTATCAGACAGGGATGGGACAGGGTTAGGAGCAAAGCGGATTGCTCTCCCGCCCTTATCCCAATCACAACGCTTATCCTATCATTAAAGTGGAATTGTATTAACTCACACTCCCGTTAATACAAAATGACAGGACAATTCCACTTCAATGACAGGATAAGTGTGACATTATGAGAAAGTGTTTGGCACAATCACAGTCAATTGCAGTTTAATTATGGGACACTGACAGGTTAAGCATGACATTGCCTGAAAACATTTTTTCAATTGCGCCTTAAGGATAGGACAAGGACATTCTTTGCCCTGTCTGATAATCTCCTTGGTCTATTTCCTCAGATGCATGGAGTGAACTGGTGCCCAGGAATCAGACTGTATAAATAACCATAGAAATGCAAAACTTGTGGGCATGGTGATGAGGTGACAAGTTCAGTTTTAACAATGGTTGCTAAGGGACAAAGGCAGGATGAAGATGTTGCCTAAATCCAGGGTGGGTGGATGACCATATAAATGGTGGAGGAAATTTTGGAATGTGGTGTGTGAAGGCTGGGAACCAGAAAGGAGATATGATAAACTGGCTAAGAACCATTTTTATAATGTGTGTAGTGTGCCAAGTAGACATTGTTTCTATTCTATTGATGGACTGGAGTTTGTGGATATATTCTAATTCAAATCCACCTTTGAAGCTATTCTGACCTCACATTAGCGGTTCTTGAACAAAAAAAACAACAAAAAAATACCCTAGTTATTCTTTTTTCAAAGAAGACCTACTGGGAAAATATGGTGCTACTTCAACTCTACATGTAATTGCTATAACTCTGGAAGTGTCCTGGTAGCAACTGTACCATCTGTTACACTGAATTAACTTTGGTCAGTTTATTCTACCTGACACCTATTCTAATATCACAACAGTACCTAAAAATTGTGCTGAGTATGCTTAAACTCCAGCACGGCAGTTTACTCTGTACAACAGTGGGTACCAGTTAACACCATTAATGAACTCTAACCCTTTTTCCAGGGTGTAAAGTGTATTTGCAGCTGTCATACTGTACTGCTGTAGTTTAATGCTCTGACGAATAACAGTTTGTATCCAAAGAAATCGAGATGAATTAGTGTCAGACAAACTGTTTACTTCAAATAAGATTTTAATCTTGCATTACTGCTAAACAGTTGAGAACAGTAAAACAGAGTGAACATTACTTTTTTAAAAACCCAGAAAAATCAGGAAAAGTTCTTCATTCGAGCTAGCTCTGTTACTGCATGTTACTTCAGTTTAAAGGAGTAAAACCCGAAGGTACAGTGGTGTGTCCCAATCTGTGCTAACGCCATGAGCAACAATGTCAAACTGGTACAGACAATATTATACTGAGATTGGTCCTCTGTTGAAAGAAACATGTCTCTCTAAAATTTACTTCCCAGAAGTGCTTCTTAGGGCAAGCTGCCTACAAGTAGATATTGAAGAAGTCTTTTCAGTCAGGTATTGGGACAGTTTGAAGCCATCCCTCTTTTTCATTTTGAACCTGCAGAAGCACTAACCCGACTGTACAAATCAGTGCAACAAATAATATACTACCTGGCTCATGATGGTGGCTCAGATAAGATACTTTCTGTTGGTTACTCTTGGTGAAGACCCAAGGCTTCTTACAGGCTCAACATGTAGGTTCTGGTCAACCTGGATTATGCTATGGTCCCCAATAAACTAGTAGGCACTTAACTTTAATAGTGAAAGCTTACTTCAGATATAGTATAAAAATATATATTAATAGGAAAGTTTTTAAAGAACTTTTTGCTAAACAATCTAGCTCAAAATAGTGTTCCTTAAAAAAAAAAAGTACCAGAGCCTAAAAACTATTTAGAGTAAAAGCAATTAATGCATTCCATTCAACTGTTACAGAGATACATAGGAACTAAAGATTCATTGGGGCTGTGTGTGTTCCAGACCTTTAGTACTGAGTGCAAGAATTTAGCTCTAATTTCCTAGAATGTCTAGCATGTTTTCAATGAGAGGCATGTCTAATGAGGTCTTTAGTAGCTTGAATGCAGTTTGCACGCATAGCCTAGAACATCTGGGAACCAGAGGGTGAAGCTTCATGGGCCTATGTATCTCCTTGCCCTGTCCAACATTAAAATAAACAGATGTGCAGGTGACTATAATTTAGCTAGTTAAAAAGTGCACACACAGCCCTGGTTACAGTGGGAAACTAGAAGCAGATGAACATGCAGGCTGATGAAAAGATGAGTTTGGAATGTCAAAAACAGCCCTGCTGTGTCTGTCTTGAATTAGAAATTTGCTGGTAAGCATACTTTCCTCAACGCTGGTTGCTAGGAATTTTTCAAAGATTGTTCCTTTATTATGCCATATATGCGGGCCAACTTCACTCCTCATGCTATCTCTAGGTAATCCATTCCATACTGGATCATAACTGACAGCAAAGAATTTAGCCTATTCCGCACACCACCACCTTTTCTGAAAGAAATTGCAACTTATGCTTCTGACTCCTCCTGCCCATCTCCATGTACAGCATTGTCTTCTTCTGAATGGTCATTCAACAGCATGAACTTTCCATCATTGGTCAGTGGCATAGATGACATTAACTGAGCTAATGCTTCTGGATCCTAAAATGAGAGATAACATAATTAAATTAGAGCCAAATGTGACATACCAACATTCATTCAATTATACAATGGCTTTTTAAAATACATTTTGGGAGTGGGGACTTTAAACCTGTACCCTCGTATTGCCATCCTAATCCAGATTAATTTCTCTGCCCTGCACACACACCCCTAACTGAGCTGCCATTCATGAAATTAGCATGAACAACCTTGTAGTTCCTTACTAAGAGTCAAACTAGATATCATACAATGATTTGTCATCAGAATTCTCAAAATAGTTTTCATCAGTCTGTCTTCTATTGCCCTTCATGTATTAATACACAGTAAAATGACTTCTGAGCCCATTTTACAAATTAGATACACTGACAGATATAGATTAGTTTCATCTCACTGGTTTCAGAAATTATTCTTGAACAAGTCCTCCCAACCCAAAGTCTTGTACAAATTGGAGAGCTTTTCCATTATGTAGTCACACATTCATTTGAGCCAAATTAGAATTTAGTCACTGTTTTCACTGTACCAGCCTGATGCTGCAGATTTGTGGATAAACTAAGTTCTCATAGTTAGTTCATACAAATATATGTGGAACATATCTAATGCTCTGGGACAATGTTTAACACTTCATTAGTAAAAGTAATGATAGATGAATGTTGCAATACTGATGCCAAAACTCTTCCACTTATTTCTCAATATAGAATGAATAAGGCAGAGGTGGATTACAGCAAACAATGGCAAAAGACAGGCAACAAAGGATGATACTTAGATGTGAAGTGGGCTTAACTTATCTGTTCTTCTTTGCCATGGTTAATCTTTTATTGTCAATACTTGCCCTTCCCAAACTACTGTCTTGTTCACTTAATTAGGTACAGTTTATCCAACTTCTGCAGTTCTGATAGCCTAATCCTATTAGCATGTTTGCTTAGAGGTATCAGTATTCAGGCTTAGGTGCTCCAATTCAATAAATCAAACATAAAGCTAATTATGACTGGTTCACAGCAAAAAAAACTTATAAAAACTACAGGTATGGATCTGCCACTTTGCTCTCTGAAGCATACCACTGTCCTTATATAACTGATCAAATATTCAGTTTCATTTAGATAGCCACTTTTTATATTAATCACCAAGTTAGACTGGTGCGGTCTGAATAGAGAGGATGTGTTGGGACCCTATATGCAATAGGTACCAAACGTTTAAAACTGAGATTCCGGAGGACGCGGCGACAGCGGCAGCGGGAGGCTCCGCTTGAAGAGAGGGCCGTGGGCCCTGTAATGCCGGCTCCCTTACTCACCACCACCTGGGAGCACCGGCATCGTTGGGGGCGTGGCCCCGCGGCCAGGGCAGGACTTAAGAGCCCTGCAGGAGGACGAGGAGACCACCAGCTGAGATAGAGACTGATCCTCCAGTCCTTATATGAAACTATACGGCCTGTTAATAAGATCTGGCCACAGAGGACTTGATAAGCGGAGGGTGTGAATTTTTTGTTAATTCTATATTACCATCTTGGCCCTATTATAGCTCAGGCGATATAGATGATTATTGGTTGGGTGGACCTGTATTATATTATAGCCGAGTAGCCCTTTAACGTCTCAGTGGGCCCAGGTAGATTGATCCAGGTCTAAATTTGGCAAGATCTTTATATTTTCCCAACTAGCTCCGCTTGTGTCATCAGGGTGGGAAGTGAGACAGGGGCGACTATAGAAGTAGCATTGGGGAATGGGAGATATGGCTGGAACAGAGTGGACAAATGTTACAAAAGAAGGTGGGATCGCTGTTTAGTAGCTATCCTGCCTTCAGTCCCCTCTGTTTCCCGGAATGGTTTGGGGAGAAGACCATCCATTCCACAGAACCTCACTCTGCTCCTTTGTAATGCCAGG
>CM034708.1:190712196-190724487 GCA_020142125.1 Phrynosoma platyrhinos | reverse complement strand
ATGTGAAGTTAAGAACAATGACATTTTACCTTCCGAGCCTCAAGGATTTCCTTCCCCAGGCTTATTGCATAGCAAATCTGTAAAGGAAACAGAATCAGCTTTAGAATGGCTTATGAAAAGGTAATTGTATCTATTAGGACAAATCCATACTGTTTACAAGTGCCCAGGAATGTAACTATTTGTTTGAACAAAAATGAGCAGAGCCCTACTGAAACAGCGTTAGAATAAATGTGTGGAGATTTGTTTGTCTTCCCAAGTGGAGTGTGAGACAGTGTGAAGACCAGGGCATCTACCACATGTGAAGGCTGTCTGTGATCAAGAACCCAGAAAACTCAGGGTTTCTGATCACATGGAGACCCTTCACAAATACTACACATGGAGAGCAATGGTGTGGAGGCAGTATGTGTTGAGAGCATCCTTTATGGAAGGTAGTGGTGGCAGCGGCGGCAGGGTAGCACATTCCTGCTCCTCATCCTATTTTAAATACCTAGATAGGATGCCAGTAATTCCTTAAAAGTATTCCTAAAAGATGTTTTCTCCCACCAGAGGATTCAGATTAAAGCACTAGAAAAACAGATGATCCAAATCAGCAAGTTGCAGTCATCGACATACAGGTGAAGCTTTGCCAACTATATGCATAATGTGACACAACAAAAGATGCTGCAATGGTGATATCTTGTATCCACAGTGGGTTGGACCACATGCCCACTGAAATCTCTTCCAATTTATGATTCTAAAGGGTGGAGAATCTGTGACACTCTGGATATTGTTGGAGTAAAACTTCCATTATGCCTGATGACTGGCTATGCTGGCTGCAGCTGCACTTGGAATCCAACATCTAGAGAACCACAGATTTCCCACACGCCTTCAACAATAATGGAGATTTGCTTCCAGCTCTTGGCCTGGAACTAATAGCTAATGAAATTCTATTAAGGGATTTTCTTAAGAAATGCTGAAGAGACAACGACATAAACAAAAATCCTGTTACTTGAGCATCTTAGTCATTTAAGCTGGCCTACGTGGGAGGGCAAAGACTTGAGAATTGCTAAAACAGACATCATGGAACTTGTTTTGTTGGGAGGGTTGCATACAGTCCTAAGCAAGAGAAATGAATTACCAATTCACTAAATTTCTACTAAGACTTGTAACCAAAGATCACAATTAGAGCATCTTAATGTATTTAAATAACAAACAAAATTTTCACCACACCTTTTCACCCTCAGTGTTACTCTCAAATACGTAAGTGCTCATAGAATCTTCACCCAGAGACTCAGAGACACAAACCACGAAACCAATCAGTCTCTTATTTTCCTGATGAGCAGCAAATTGTGTCACATTGGCCAGGTCAAACTGGAAAAACAAGTTTTAGAATTTTAAGATTAATAAATGTGTTCCTCATTAACGTCTCAGCCAGCAACTTAGTATTTAAAGCTGAGTCTGCAATTTTTCCATTGTGAGTAAAGGAAAAATATACTTACACTTGCTCTTGTAACTTGTGTTTGAGGATCTATTAATCTGTTAGTGTGAAGAAAAGAAAGACATGAAAGAAAAGAAAACATTAAACCTGGTGCAGCAGAAAATGTAAAGAAGCCCTACCAAAACTTTTCACACCTTGGGCTACAATTCTCCCCAAAATAGGAGTAAGTCAATGGTAGACATGTCTAAGGCTTGCATTGTATCTCTAATGATACCAATGGAGCATGCTTTCTGTGACTAAAATCTTGCTGCTTTGAGTGATACATTACAGCCAGACATAGGGTTTCATTCACTAAAGGAAGTCAGTCACATGAGCATTGTGTATACAACCATTTCTAGCAGAAAAGACTAGGAATTACTACGTCTGTCTTATTCTGTGGCATAGACCTAGTGAAGGTTATAAACTGAACCCAAAAGGGAAATGGCACTGTAAGAATTGTATTCTCTTATTTCAAGGCTTCCTTGGCAACCGTTGAAGCTGGAGCTTCAAAAGCAACGCAAACACTTCCACCTATCTCATGTAGGATCTTTGGGTTGAGTATGTTATCAGCATATATGGACAGGCCCAGCAAATTAAATCTAGACCGGTGTAGGCAACCTTTTTGAGCCGGGGGCCGGGTTGCTGTCCCTCAGACAATTGGGGGGCCGAAGCACCATAAATAAATAAATAAATAAATAAATAAAAATAATTGTTTTTTAAAAAACTAAAAAATTAAAAATATATATGCATGCACACTCTCTCAGCCCCAGAAAAGCCATGGCAAAACCCCTGTGGAGATTTTGCCAAGAAAACCCCAAGAACAAGTAATAACAACAATAATCAATATCATCATGGTGGGCAGTGGCGACGGCGGCAGGACTGGCCTAGGGCCGGTCCAAAGGCCTCGGGGACACTGCTGAAGAGGTTGGCTTTTATCTGCTCCAAAGACAACATTATGTTTTTACATGAATCAAAGGAACTGCACTCCTTGGAAAGTTGGATACACTTAGCTCAGGCTGACATCAAAGACACTTTTCATCTCATCAAATGAACAAAACCTCACAAATATATCACATCTTTGAGCAGGGTTGGGACTCATAATGCCTTCCAAATCTTGCGCAACTCCCAAAATTCTCTGGATAGACAAGAGGAGCAGTCCACAAGAAATACTAGGTCTTCCCCATATGTCAGCTGGCCAGGCAGCTGCCTTCCTCTGAAGCTTAGAGTCTGGGTTTCCCCATCCCAGTGGTTTTCATGGCCTTGCAGGCATTCAAACCCTGGCCTCCACTACATAACATCACTCTTAGGATACTTCACCAGCACAATAGTATGACTAAAGCTGCATTTCTAATATACTGTAAGACACTCCTTACCTGTGGGACTGGTACCCACGGTTTCACTTACCCATGTCTGAAAAAATATGTTCTCTCTAGGCAATTTCTATGTTCTCCAGTGTGATTCTACCAAAGGTTTGCCTCCACTAAAGGTTGACCAGAGTTGTGCTGGAGGACCTAGAGATTCCTAGAGAGGTGTTTTCTCTAGGCATTTCTAGGTCTTCCAGCACAATACTATGGTATAAGTCTGCTGGAAGTTGTTCATTTCAATAGAATTCACTACTATCTGTGGTTTTGCATTTCCATGGTAACTCGAGAAATGTATCCCTCCAGATATGGGGGTCATACTGTACACACAAACAGAACACTACACTGTCCTTCTTGCAACACAAAATATTTCCTCTGTGTAGTTCTCAAAGAATTTATCTGATTTATGTCTCAGTTGCATATGTGTTTCCTTAAATACCTGTGATCTGTAAAAATTGAAGCTGGATTCAGTGTGTCCTACTTGCAAGAGAAAAATGCTCAGGATTAAAGCCCACCTAGTCAGTGGGAACTAGGAGCTGGATCCAGGTATGCCCTTCTAGAATCAAAGAACCTTTGCTTCAGAATAAGCGCTTAATAATAAGGGGAGAGTGTGATGTGATTTGTCAATTCTCTTTTTCCCTCTGACACCCATGGAACAGTCAATATTTACTGCACTTAATATTACCACCAGAATCAGAGACAGAATGCCTCAACATCAGCAGGAGGGTGCTATTGAATTCAGATTCTTGCAGATTTTCATTGGTTTCTAGCTCAACATTTTGGGAATAGATGGTGGACTAGATAGCCCTTTGGAATGATCTAATTCAGCAATTTTTATGTTCCTAAAACCCTCCCATACACCTGAGGGTCCTCTAACCCCCTGGTGCAGATCTGGGGGTAATGTAGAAGAATAAAAGGATGCTCTCTCTTTCCACTTGTATTAGCGGACACTGCAAGCAACATTTATTGAACAGTATTTTCTCTAATAGGTTCAGGTCAAATCCAGGAACCCCTCTCAAACACACTGTGGACAAGGTTGACCAAAAAGGCAGAGAAAGAAAAAGTAGGCAATGAAGCTTTTACTTACTTCAGATCATTGCTGGTGACCAAGAGGTGGGATTCAGCCATACGGAAGATGTTGTGAATGGCCCGAGCTGCCAACACCTGTCTCATAGCTTCATAAATCACCTCGACAGTGTGATCAGATTTGACAGCCATAGATCCCAAAAAGCGCACTACAAACATCTGATTCAAGAGTGAATCTGGAAAGAAAGAAAAAGACAGTCAAAAGATGTGTATTTTACTTTACCAGTTCACATTTTTTTTCTCCACTTGTGAAATAAATTAGCTTGATCACTTTTTCATTTAATCTATAGAAATGTTTCAAGGCCTGTTTAGGTGAGGATGCTCAACCCCTGATTTGCAGCATCAAATGATGACTTGGGTGTTTGAATCCCACTACATACATACTCAGATGGCATGGAGCATGTGTGAATATACAAGACCAAGGTGGAAAGATTTTTTCATGTTGTTTTTCATGTGTAATGGTGTTGGTGGACAGGTTTGGAGATGACCACTCTTTTCCCCTCTCTCTATCACACCCCTTGCTCTCCTCCCTCCTTGCCCACAAGCCTACAAGCGGAAGAACAGACACCATATAGACAGAGACTTAGGGCAATTGTATGAAGTGTTGAATTTGGATGCGATGTGAAATGCAGCAGAGCTCAGGAACCAGCTTCCTTCATCAGCCTCTCCCATGCTACTAGCATGAAGATACATTTCGTAGATCTAAAGTAAAGCTTTATTATTCCATAAAAAAATATATATACAGTCCACCTTGCTGATGGCAAAACTCTACAAGATCACATTATGCCAATGTAGTTGTAGAAATACAGCAATTAAAAAAAAAGTTACAGATCCAGGTTTAGGTGTGGTAGGTGAGGAGTTGAGGATTACACACAAACACATTGTATGCATATAAAAACAAGGAGAACAAAAAAAACTCTTGGCCCTTCCCATACTCCACCTTCTGGGTGTTAACCTTATGATGATTGGATGAAGTGCTTTAACTCATCCTCTAGCTGTATGTCATCCTTCCCATGAGCTCATATGTTTATGTGTTAACTATCTGTTCCCAGGCTCAACCGTGTTTATTATTTGACTTCAAACCACCTGCTGTCCGAGTCCTCTTTGTTTTCAGTAGACACTGTTCCCATAGGAAATGTTCACACACACATCTCTACATTTCTACTTTGACTGTATATCCCATCCATATTCCAACATGAAGGCTGTGTTCTCTGACTGTTAAATGTAGCAATCAATCCTTGCTGGTTCCATTCTCACTGGAAAATGTTACTAAGTATGGGGCTAGCCTTCCATAACGTTTGCCTTTGGTTAGGGGTTGCTAGTTGGTGAAGCCTGGTGTATGCAAACGGGACATACAGCCATATGGCCAAAATATTTTTAGGATGATGACTTTGCTCCTAGTCCACTGAAGACCTCTCCATGCTTGGTTTAGCTGCCCACATAAAAAGGCAGCATTCCCATGAATTCCAGAAGCTGAGAGCAAAGGACAACATGACCTCCCAAATGTTTAGTCTTCCAGAAGTTTTAGACTTCAACTCCCAGAAGTCTCAGATAGCATGGCCAATGCTCAGGGATTTGGGAAAACTGAGTCCAAAACATCTGAAGAGCTAAAGGTTGAAAACCACTGTTCTAGATAGAACTTAATCTGAAACAAAAAGGGAGTTGTTATGCTCTTTACCAAACAGCAACTTTGTTCTGTGGAGATGGATCAATGTTTTTTGTTGTTGTTAACTGCCCTCGAGTAGATCGCGACCCATGGCAACCCTGTGGATGAGACATCTCCAAGACTCCCTGCCCTTTACTGCTCTGTTAGTTCCTGTAAACTCATACCCATGGCCTCCTTAATTAGAATTCATCCATCTAGCATGTGGCCCTCCTCTCTTTTTACTTTCCTCCACCTTTCCCAGCATTATTGCTTTTCCCAATGAGTCTTCCCTTCTCATGATGTGTCCATGGAGATTTCTGGCTTGATCTGCTCTAGGACTTGCTTGTTTGACTTTTTTGCTATTCAGAATCATACAAGCCATTGTATTCCCTGTTAGCATGTATGGATGTGAGAGCTGGATAGTTAAGTAGATAGGAAGAAAATCAATTCATTTGAGATGTGATGCTAGAGAAGAGTTCTGAAGATCCCATGGACAGCCAAAAAGGCAAACAAATGGGTTGTAGAACAGATCAGCTTTAAAGACTGGAAAAGTCTGCTCCAGGATTAAATTGACAATGTGACCCTCCTCTCTCTCTCTCTCTCTCTGAAATTTTGTGCTCCAATGTAGCTTGCAGCATGTCTACCAAATTGGAAGGCTTTGCACTGCAGATACCTCTGCAATAGTGCTCAAGCTCTCTACTTACAGCTCATGATTTGTTGTTGTTGTTGTTAACTGCTCTCAAGTCGATCTCGACTCATGGCAACCCTATGGATGAGACATCACCCTCTGTCCTCCACTGCTCTGCTTAATTCCTGCAAACCCATTCCTGTGGCCTCCTTAATAGAAATCATCCATCTGACATGTGGCCTTTTTCTGTTCCTACTTCCCACCATCGTTTGCAGCAATGAGTCCTTCCTTCTCATGATGTGTCCAAAGTACGACAGCCTGAGTTTGGTCATCTTGACTTCCAGGGAGGTTTCCAGCTTGATCTGCTCTATGACCCATTTGTTTGTCCTTTTGGCTGTCCATGGGATCCTCAACACTCTTCTCCAGCATATCTCAAATGCATTGATTTTCTTCCTATCATCCTTCTTAACTGTCCAGCTCTCACATCCATACATGGTAATAGGGAATACGATGGCTTGTATGATTCTGACTTTTGTGCTGAGTTGTATATCTTTGCATTTTAGAATCTTTTCTAGTTCTTTCACAGCCACCTTCCCCATTCTTAATCTTCTGATTTCCTGACTGCAGTCCCCATTTCTATCAATGTTTGATCCCAGGTATGGGAATTCTTTTACTATTTCTATTTCTTCATTGTCTAGGATGAACTTGTGAAGTTTCTCAGTGGTCATTATTGTTGTTTTCTTTATGTTCAACATTAAGTCTGCCTTTGCACTTTCTTCTTTGATTTTCCTTAGTAGGTGTTCCAGGTCTGTGAGGTTTTCTACTAGTATTATGGTGTCATCTGCGTATCTTAGATTGTTGATATTCCTTTCTCTTATTTTCACTCCTCCTTCTTTGTCCAAGCTTGCTTTTCTTATAATATGTTCTGCATATAAGTTGAACAAATAGGGTGATAAGATACAGCCTTGTCTGACTCCTTTGCCAGTTGGGAACCATTCTGTTTCTGTGTGTTCTGTTCTGACAGTAGCCTCTTGTCCTGAGTACAGATTCCTCATCAGGACTATCAGATGTGTTGGGACTGCCATGTCTTAAGTGCATTTCATAGCCTTTCATGGTCTATGCAGTGAAAGGCTTTGGTATAGTCTATAAAGCACATTATGGTTTTCTTTAGGAATTCCATGATTCGCTCCATTAGCCATCATATGTTTGCAATGTGGTCCCTAGTGCCTCTTCCTCTCCTCAGGATTGCATGGACTAAATAGGTTGGTGTAAGGATGATCAGAGGTAGGAGAGATGAAGATGCCCTGCCTTTAGGCAGGAGGTTAACCTGTATGGCTTTTGGTGTCCTCTCAAGCTCCAGTGTTTTATGAGCTGCAGCCATAGTACTCACCAGCCTCATCATCTTTCCTGCTATCTTCAGACTCTCCAAATGGGTTTGTACGCCTACAATACAAGCACCAATTATTACTACATTATCACCATCTGATACCATGAGAAAAGGCACCAAAGCAAGATTTTCATTGCCTGTACCTGCCACCCCTGTTCTGGTCTAGGAACTCCATTGCAGGAAGTACAATGTCAAACTGAATTGGTGTTCCAGGTGCAATTAACTCGGCAGATTCGGGAAGACTGGAAGGCTCATGAGTAATTTTCCTATCGTTCAGCACCTCTATGTTCTTCACATCCTGGCTAAAGCAAAAGCATAGATAATGATGCCTTATGAGAAAGATAGAGCTATGACAGCTAGAAAGGCAAATGGATTCCTATGAATGGAAAAACAGGTAAGAACTGGCAAATCAGCATTCACTTAATGTCTGAATAGCCTTTGAAACACATCCACATAACATCTGGATAATTAAATGTGCTTTTAAAATTGAACTATACTATGTCACTTTGAATACATCCCTTAATGCCATCTTGAATATGTGCCCTTTATGTTTTAGTTAATGAGCAAGAATAGACGAAGGTAATACTGGCAGATCTTTGCCTTAATGTGGTATTTTATTAAGTGTGTGCCTTTTCATACAAAGGTGAAGTGCCTAGCAAAATTGAGTTTTCAACATGCTACTACAGTTGGGCCTCTACATTTGCGGCTTAGACTTTTGTGGATTTATTTGTGATTTTGATTAATATGTTCTCTCTAGGAATCTCTAGGACCTCCACCGCAACACTGCCAGAAGTTGACCATAGAGTTGTGTAGGAGAAACTAGAAGTTCCTAGAGAAAGCACTTCTCTAGGCATTTTTGTAGGTCCCTCCAGCATGATTCTATGATCATCTGGCAGATGTTGACTACAGAGTTGCACTGGAAGACCTGGAGATTCCTAGAGAGGTGTTCTCTTAAGTAAAAAGAGTAGCATTTTTTTATTTTCAGTTTTTCCACATTCACAGGGCCCCCTCACTTCTAACCCCAACGAATATAGAGGGAACACTGTATATAATGCAGGAGGAAAGATCTGCAGAGGAAACACACAACACATCAAAAATATCATGTAATACAGGGTTCTACAGAACGCACCAAAATAATGTCAGGAGGGTGGCATGAATGAATGTCACAATATTCCCACAAGCAGAAAGCTAGCATATCAAGGTGGGGAGAAAGGGCCTTCTCCCCGAAGATGATAGCCTATGCACAGAAGACATTCATATAACTCCAGACAACACAGTTGTTGAAACATGCAATGTTACCTGGGGGAGAGACTGTCCTGTTTCTTTCCAAAGCTTGTAATTGGGGTCACGGCCTGTAGAGCTGTTTGATTTAATCTGATGGCAACTGCCTAGAACAAGAATGAGGTAAATTTTTAGATTGACTTGTTTGAGGTGACTGGGTGAACTGAATCATCGCAGGGGAGAAGAAATCCATTAACAATAAATGCTCACTTCAGGATTGTCAGTAAGATAGATCTGCCGGGAGATGTTGTTGATTGCACATATCCACTGCAAGAATGAAAAAAGGAGAGGGAAAGTATGAAGTTCTGGAGCTCTTAATTTTAATAAAAGAACTGAAAAAATAAAAGAACAGCAAAAAATATTTTTACCTCTTCATATTCTTTCTTGCTTTCTGCCTGAAGTGTTATGCCTCTACAAGGAAATGCAGGGGCATTAATTTTCTGTCCTGGTTTTAGTACACACAAACCATTCATGTACAGCAGAGTTGGCCAACTATGTAGAGCCAGGAGCCAGTTCTCTTTGCCAACTCCTCCCTAGCAAGCCAAAATATCTCCATTTTCCTCTGCAGTCCCTCTCTAAATGGTCACAGGAAGAGACTTTGCATCATCTCCTGTTACCATTCTGAGAGGGACTGCAGAAGAAAACAGAAGTACCGTTGCCCCTCCGCTTTCGCAGACTTCGTGTCTGTGGTCTCGGTCCTTCACGGACTGGCAAGCCCCATTGGTTAAAATGGTGTGTCTGCAGGGCAATTCAAGCCAATGGGGCTTGAATATCTGCGATCTTCCGTTTTCTCATGCGCGTGGGGGGGGGGGTCTGGAATGGCTCCCCCGCGAAAGCGAGAGGCGATTGTATTGGTGTAGTATAAGGTTCTGGAGGACTTGTTTGAGAAGGTGGAGGTATCTTAATATGATTTGCATGTTTGTGGGGCTTCTTACAGGAACTGGGAGCAAAAATCACATTTTTTAAAATGTTGCGAGTTTGGGGGCTTTAGGGGACTGGTGGAGGTTTTCAGGGGCCACAAAAGTGAGGTGCCACAAGTGGCTCATGGGCTACACTTTGCTCACCTTTGATGTACAGAGGGAACCTGGAAGTAATACTTTTGAAGACCCAACAGGCCACACTGAAGGAGTATGTTAATTTGTCCCCACATCAGATCAGCATATTGGATGGGGGCACGGTTAAACATAGAAAACACAAAACCACCATCAGTGTGGTTCAGCATCTGATGGAATATTGAAGATGCATGTGAAGTTTATCATTTGGTGCTGCTTAAGCTGAATAGTTGTATCCTAGCAAGAGTCCCCGGATACATACGGCTTTCCTGTTGGAGTGGTGATTTGAAAGCAATATCGTCGGTCTTCACAATCGATTGCCATCACAGAACAGTTGTCCAGATCCTGGATCAGTCCCCCTGCTACTGCTCCCCTGGGCTGACACATCAAGTTTCCACCTTGAGTGAAGAAGTACAACCTGTCCCATGTTGTAGTCACTAGGCCTGTTTTACTGTAGAAAAAGACAGTTTCAAGATCTGTTTCATTCACCACCATTAGTTAAGTAGAGTTATATTTGCCTTACCCTGGAAGCAATCCTTCTGGGGGAAAACTGAATTGGCATATATTCTCCAACCACTTTACCATCATGATTAATCAACACTGATACATTTTCACTACAGTACAGGAAATAGCAAGAAAGCCATCTGGAAAGTTTAAAACTATGTCAGACATTTCATTAGATGCACCTTATTTTTATTTTTAGGCATCTTGTGTCCCAATTCAGCATCAGGAATGAGTTCTAAAAGTTTATAAACCTGCTACATGAAATCTATCAAGTTATGAAAGACATATGCTCAGGCCTCTCTCCTTACTTTCTAAGGTTAAGGTAGCCAGCTTTCTGAATAAGGTTTCTGTTGATGAGAGGTGCAGCTGCATCGTAATCGGGAGTGTACACTGATTCACCAACTGAAAGCAAATCTTGCTGAGATATCCGCATGGCTTCAGACTCAGCATCCAATTCTTCCTGTACACTGCAATAAATAAACAGATAAATAAAATATGAAGTCAAAGCACTTCAGTCATAAACGTGCTTACAGAAGCAAAATTACAAATGTGAGCCACAAGGATAGTACCAATGCTTTTTTTAAAAAATGGCAGTGGGGATGGGACTTATGCCTTTATAAAAATTTAACATCTTTCTCTAGGCAATGAACTAATGGGAAGAAATGTTTTTAAAAAGTGGTTCCAAGTATTTTTGATTCTTAGAAGCAGTATAGTTTTCTAAGTACAAAAAACACTGTTGGATATTCTAAAATTTAATCCCAGTTAATTCCAGGTACCTGTGAAGTTAGCAGCACTTTTCAATAAATGTCTGCACTGTATATTTAGTTCTAACTCAGCTACTACCATTTTCTATTTTAAAACATCTGCAGCTCTCCAAAGATGCAAAAAAAAAAAAAAAGCACTACTAGAAAAAAACACAGCTGTTGTCAAGATAAGTAAATGCAAGTCAGCCTTCTTCACTCTGGAACTCTTCAGATGTATTGTATTAATCACTCCCATCATCCAAACTAGCATGGCCATAGAAGTCGGACATGGGGAAAGATGAAAGTTGCAGCCCAACAAACAGGGAGGGCACACCAGGTCAGGGAAAGTATAGGACTATGCTTAGCTTTCCAGCATGCATTTATCTGACACTGGTCAGCTGCAACATGTCAAGCTTCTTAGTAGAGGATTAGATATTTGTCTCATCTAATTCCATCTGTGAAAAGGAAGTCCCATTACAAAACTGGATCTGCCAGTTCAGCCCCATGCATAAAGACCAGTTTCCTATGTCTAATGTGCAATAATGACCACCATTAAGACTGGTCCTACCACTTCATTTCCATACACAAAGGATTTGTAATTTGAATTGACAGCCTCACATATAGATGTCTGTGCCTGGCCTCCACTCCACCAAATGCATCTGGGGAAGTAGCCTGAAGTCTACAAAAGCTCATGCTGCTACTTTCTTTCAGTTAGCCTCAAAGGTGCTACAATATGACCTTTGAGTTGTCATCAGGTTGCATCTTCCAAATTCTTGACCACTGATTATACTGGCTAGGACTAATGGGAGTTACAGCATCTTAATAGCTGCAAGTGGCTTATCGCTGCTCTACACAAAGCTGCAGCTGAATAGGCTTCATCTGAGGATGCTTTCACATCAAGCATGCACATGAGAAGAAAATAAATGTCTTGCGCTCTTCATCTCTGCTATCTTATCCCCTACTACTCCCTTGTCATCTTTGCTTTTATATATCTCCCTCTATCTTTGTTAGGATGAAGAATGAAACACTCAGCAACCATTGTTCTCTCCTTTTAAAATTGTATTTGTGATGATTCTAAGGCTGCTGTTAGTCACAGTACAGGGAGGGAGGGAGGGAGGGAGGGCACACAACATGTAAACTGGAATAAC
>CM034708.1:190608635-190635733 GCA_020142125.1 Phrynosoma platyrhinos | reverse complement strand
TGTAACCCACCCCAATTGCCGCACAGAGGGACGGGCTATAAATAAAAAATTATTTATTATTATTATTAGTCAAAAGCCGGTTCTTTTTTGTAAAATCCTGAAAGCAAAAAGAAGTGGCTTTTGACTACTTTCCATTCAGGTTAAGCACAGTTTAACATCGATGTGTGTGAAAATTTACCCACTTTTGAGGGTTTTTCCCACCTTTTAAATCCTGTTTCTGTACGGGATTTTCCCTGTGTGATAAAGTCCTTAGAAGTAAATAGGTCCCTACTGGGGCTTATTCTTTTGTAAGTGTATTTATAATCATAATCTTTCTTACTTGCTCCTTGCTTTTATTTATCACTTTCAGGACAAAAAGCATGACAAAACAGCTTTTTTGTGAAATAGCATTAAATATCTGCATAATAATAAAAGAAGAAATAAAAGAACAAAAAACCCAGCATGAAGCATATAACCAGTCAGCTGTAGTAAAAGGGTTAGTAGAAAATGGCTGATTTATTTTCCCATGTGAGAGTTAATAATATAGGCTGGCATTCAGTATTGCAGTTACAAATTTGTAACCTGCAATTACAAGTTTGTAACTTCTTTGCATTCAGTGAGACTACATCATTTTACTGTAAATCTGGATAAATGTCTCCCCAGTCTACCTTAACTGGCAGCAGCTGGATTGGGCAAAGGAGTCTGTTCAGCAATCATGGTGCAAGGAGGAGGATGTTTCCTACCCAGTCCCACCATTGAAAGAGGCTGCAACAAGAACTTGTGAAATATGTAGAACATAGACAAATGTTAATGTTTTAAAAACAGTATATTACTAGGATCAGTAATCCTTACAATTATTCTTCCCAGATTGATCAGTGTTATTGTACCTACATTGTAGGTGGAGTGCACTGAGGCTGAGAGATAGTGGATTCCTTAGTATGAGACAGCCTGGTGAGTTCACAGCCAATTGGAAACACTCCTTTTTCTCACTCTGTAGAACTTATGGCTCTACAGGAATGTGGTGGCTTAGTGGTTAAGACACCAATTCTGACGTCGGAAGGTTGGCAGTTCGAGGTCCCAGTGCTGCATGATGGGCTCCTGTAACTAGTCCCAGCTTCTGCCAACCTGGCAGTTCGAAAGCATAAAAATGCAACTACAGTCATCCCTCCGTTCTTGTGGATTTGAGATCTGCATCCTTTGCTTATGTGTGAGGGGTGAACAGAGGGGGATAAAATGAGCTGCGTGCCCGTGGCACCAATGGGGCTTGAATACATATGACTTTCCATTTGAACGGAGGGAGGACTGTAGATAAACAGGTACCACTTCAGTGGGAAGGTAATAGTGTTTGGTGCAGTCATGCTGGCCACATGACTACTGGAGTTGTCTTTGGACAACGCTGGCTTAATAACGGAGATGAACACCACTCCTGTGGTTGGACACGACTTGACAACTTTGTCACCTGGGAATACCTTTATCTTTAATGTGCTCTAGCATCCCTCTTCAGCATAGAAATTACTTTCACACTGATGTTTTTTTCAGATAATATCTGACTACTGGAGTCATCTTCAGACAATGCTGGCTCTTTGGCTTAGGGCCTTTGCAGACTGCAAGAAATAGTGCAAATTGAGTCCACTTTAATTGTCCTGGCTCAGTTCTAGGGAATCATGGGAACTGTATTTTTTTCTGAGACATTGAGCCTTCTCTGTCAGAGAGCTCTGGTGCCACAATAAACTGCAGTTCCCATTATTCCCTAGCACTGAGTCAGGACAGTTAAAGTGGACTCAATTTGCACTATTTCTGGCAGTCTGCAACTGGCATCAGTAACAGAGATGAACACACCCCCTACAGTCAGTTACGACCAGACATTCATGTCAAGGGACTACTTTACCTTTTAAGAACTTATTGAGGACTCTTTAAGATTGTTATCTTTCAAAGTGGTATTTCTGATTGCTCTAACCTTGGCAAGAAAGGTTTCTGAATTAGCATCATTATTATGAATCAATCCAGCTTTTGGCAAGCTTGAGAAGGAGAAGTTGTCTTTAATAATTGATCCTCCTTTTGTTCCTAAGTCATTGGGCTGCAAGAAATCAATCACTGGAATTGCCATCATTTGCTCAAATCCAGTTCATCCTAGGGGGCGGGGAAATGGCATTCTCTAGATGTGAGGGGTAAAAGTATATGTAGAAAGAACAAAAGCCATTTGTCCATTTATTTCCTTTCATGCAAGGACAGTGTGTTACAGGGCATCAAAATCAATGTTGTCTAGGTGGATAAAATGTTGCATTTATTTATGTTATCACTATTGTGCTAAGACCTGAACATGTATGTGCACATTCCACAAGATAGTATGGCTACAAGAACAGCATTTAGAATTATCATCATCATTAGAAGAGATGTGTAAGGCTGCAGGGTGGAAAGAACTGTCAAGTTTTATGAGGCACTATAAGATAGATAAATTTAAGTCATAACAAGCAGCATTTGGGAGGTAATAGTACCAGCCTGAGAATGCAAAGTTGACACTTACTGGGGATGATCATTCTAGGAAGGCTGAAGAAGCAATCCACCCCAACAAGGGTTGCAAAAAAGAAAAAACTTTCTTCTACTGCTCCTCTCTAATCTTTAACTCTAAACGACTAACTAATTTTGAGTACGGCTATGCAATTAAACTGTTGAGGGGGAGAGGAAAGAATCAATGGACTAAATGGAATTAGAACTTTGGGTCTCCTGCCTCAATCAGCTGGTGTGAGGGAATAACTCCACAAATGATAGCTGCCACATTAGCTTTTAGATCAATAATGCTTGCAGACCAATTTTATAATACTGTTTTCCACTCACCTCTTCCAGTGGATGTGAGGTAGGAGACTGAATTGTGGGAATGTTGTGAAGCTAATAGAAGTTTTGCTGTAAATAGCAGGGAGCTTCTGAAACCTAGCTGCCAACCATCTTATGATTTCTCTTTTTGCAGAACAGAAGAATTAGTGTCAGAAGATGACAAAAGGAGGTGCGTTGTGTGGATTGAAGTTAAGCAACCAAAAATGGATTTTTAGTTACCAGACTTCTCTCTTCATTCTTGATCTTGGAAAACAGAGACCTGACGTTTTCAAATTGCAGGATTTTACAGGACACAACCAGGACAACTAAAGTGGAATGATAGTGCTATAATTTTGCAGTGGTTATTGTTATCAGTATTAGAAGCAGCATTTTCAGCTATTGCTACTACCACTTGCTTTCACAAGCTAGATTGATTATTCAGAACAGAATTACAGTCAACCCTCCATGTTTGTGGCTTTGACTTCTGTGGCTTTAATTATTCACGGCTTTGATTAATATGTTCTTTCTAGAATCTCTAGGTCCTCCAGCACAACTCTGTGGTCAACGTCCACCAAAAGTCATGCTGGAAGACATAGCGATTCCTAGAGAAAACACTTCTCTAGGCATTTGTAGGTCCTCCAGTGCAATTCTAAGGTGAGCATCTGGCAGAGTTGTCCTGGAGGACCTAGATCAGGGGTAGGCAACCTAAGGCCTGGGGGCCGGATGCGGCCCTCCGAGGCCTTTGGATTGGCCCCAGGCCGGTCCTGCCGCCCCCGCCTCCCTGCCCCCCTCTGCTGCCCGCTGCCTGCCATGATGATATTGATTATTGTTGTTATTACTTGTTCTTGGGGGTTTCTTGGCAAAATCTCTACAGGGGTTTTGCCATGGCTTTTCTGGGGCTGAGAGAGTGTGCATGCATATTTTTAATTTTTTTTAAAAAAATAAATTTTATTTATTTATTTATTTATGGTGCTTCGGCCCCCCAATTGTCTGAGGGACAGCAACCCGGCCCCTGGCTCAAAAAGGTTGCCTACCCCTGACCTAGATATTCTTGGAAAGAGGTTCTCTCAGGTAAAAGAGTGGTTTTTTATTTATGTGTTTTCCACTTTCATGGGGGTTCTGTGTCCCCAACCACAGTGAGTGTGGAAGATCCATTGCACTCATTCCCCAGCAGTAGTGGCCAGTGCTTCCTATGTTAAGAAGGCAGGGCATCTGCTCTGAATCTGAACTTTAAAGGAGCTATCTGAGATGCTGAACATATTTTGAAGATAGGCTTCAGGACCTTGGGGAACTGCTTTAAAGTTCAGACTGAAGCCCAGATCAAATATATCGCCCCACTGACATCAGAGCCATGGGTTGACACAACTCTACAGGGACCTTAGGGAAGGATAACAAAGGAAGTTGAACCTCCTCCTCATTGGCCAGTGAGAGTGAACTGCTTGACAGTCAGGTGGGAAGACAAATGATTGCTGTTGTCATTAAAGCTCAAATGATAAAGAGAAAGATGTAGCTAATGTTCTTAGACACATTAGGTATGCAGTTATAAGAATGGTCATGGTGTGTTTGCGTGAATGCATTTTCAAAGATTATTTATTTAAATGGTCCCAAACTTTTTCAAGCTATGCCCCCTTTTCTCTTGGGTGACAACCCTAGTGCCCCCCATGCCTGTTTCTTGGTATTAGGTCCACTGTTCTACTGGGGAGGGGGAAGTGAAGAGAGAAAGTATCCTAAGCAAGGGAAGCAGTTGCTTTTCGGTAGTTTAGCAAATGAAGTAAATGAAATCCTGCTTGCCATGCAACCCCACTGGGTGACCCTGGGCAGGTCACACTCTCCCAACTACAGGGGAAGGCAATGGCAACCCCCCCCCCTGCCCTCTGAAGAAACATTTTCAAGAAAACCCCAAGATAGGTTCTTCTTAGAGTCATCATGAGTCAAAACAACTTGAAAACACATAACAACAATTGCTGGTGACCAGCCCAAGTTCGGAAGGTAGCCTGGGGGAAGGAAGGTGAGGCTGGGGGGTGGCTTGGGAAAGTGAAAGAGGGAGGCCCATCTATGGAAGGAACAATGTTGTCTGAATGGGATCCCTGATGAAGAGGTAGGGCAGGTGATCAGGCAAGCTCAGCAGGATTTCCTCCTAAGGAAGGAAGGACTATGTGGCTGACCTGGTAGCCCATGCCAAGAAATGTCCCTGTAGCTGCCCTTCTCCTCCAGGCTTCTCCTGGCAAAGGGAGGGAGAGAAGATTAAAGGGGAGGGAAGGAACAGGAAACCCCAGGAGTTGCCAGAGCATTGGCAGTATCCAATGCAAAAAGGGACAGAGGAAGAGTCTGCCCCCTTTCCTTCTGCCCTGGCTAGCTGGCTTGAGCTAGCTAGCGAAGGCAAAAGGGAAAGAAGAGTGCATGCCTGCCCCTTTTCCTTCCCTTCTTCCTTGGCTAGCTGGCTTGAGTTAGCTAGCGAAGGTAAAAGGGAAAGAAGAGCACATGCCTGCTCCCCCATCCCTTTTGCCTTGGAACCAGCTGGTGTCTTTCTTACCCAAAGAAGCTTTCCTCTTTGGGCTCCTTGCAGGGGAAAGCTGAGCAGTTTCTGGGAAAAGGTGGGCATGGCAAGTATTTTGGTGCCCAAAGAAGGGAGGAAGCAAGGAAAGGGAAATGACAGAATCGATTTTATCTGATCTAGGGTGAGGCAAAGATGGAGGTGTCTTGCTAGGTCTCTTACCTCTCGGACAGACGCAGCTTGTTTCCTGTGCAGCTCTCCATTCAGCCTCCCTCTGTCCTGTCCCAAAATTGTGTACAAAAGACGTTTCTTGCAACTAGGGTTGCCATAATTCTCTTCCACAAAACCTCAGATGCAACTTTTTTCACAGTCTCAAGGGTGCTACAAGATCCCTTAGCATACTGATATTCCAGAGTAACATGATGGTTGAATCTGCACTGCAGAATAAACTCTGGCGTTTGCAACTTGGCTTGATCTGCTCTAGGACCAATTTGTTTGTCCTTTTTGCTTTCCACAGAATCCTTCTCCAGCATCACATCTCAAATGCATTGATTTTCTTCCTATCTTGTTTCTTAACTGTCCAGCTGTTACATCCGTACATGGTAATAGGAAATACGACTTACCAGGACACAAGAAAGGTTCCTTGCTGCTCCAAGCCTCTGCTTACCTCTTTTCCCTTCCCACCTCTGGTCTCTGGGTCTAGCACATCTGTGCAGCACCACCCGGAGACTCAAGGGTGGGATCTGGATGTGTTTTTTTCCTGGGGTTTCACTCCTGCCTTCAGGAATCTGAGACATGCTGCTTCCACTATTTTTCAGCAGCAATGGCAACCCTACTCGCAACCACCATCCTTACAATTTCCTGATGCCCGCTCTCCCCCCCTGTGCCTCCCTGCTGCACTTTTTCCCACAGCACGCCCCTGGACCTTTCCATTGCCTCCAGGGGGTGCTACCACCCACTTTGGGGACCACTGATTTATTAACATATTTATATCACTTTCTATATTTGGATATTTCACAGTAGGGTACAAATAATAACATTATTAAATAATTATTTAACAATTTTAAACAATTCAGCATGATACAATGCATAGGACATGTGTTATGTGTAACAATGCATATGTGTGCAAGTGCAAATCAGCGTATGTGAGAAAGCAGCTGCATTTACACTGCAGAATTAATGCAGTTTGACACCACTTTAACTGCCATGGCTCAATGCTATGGAATTAATGAATTCATACGTTGTGAGATGCTTTCCCTCCTCTGTCAGAGAGCTCTGGTAACACAACAAAGTACAAATACCATGGTTCCATAGGATAGGCCCATGACAGATAAAGCAGCGTCAAACTGAATTAATCCTACAATGTGGTAGCAGCCTTAGTCTCACACAGTTTAGTTTTTGCTCTGCCTATTTTTGCAAAGGGATGATTAACCCTTGAATGTGGCTACCAGAAGACTTGTCACATAGAAATCCATCCCTCAGATGGTCTGTTGTAAGCATTAAAATTAAATGATGCATGTGAAGTGCTTTGAATACTTGAAAGCCCATGACTAATAGTATTAAATATGTTATCACACCAAGTCTTGATTTCCATTTTACTTTTTTTTTCCATTAAGGAACTATGGGGGTGTTTATGTTGGTCTGCCAGCTGATGCATCTACCAAGATTTCAAGCCAAACCAGAACAACACCTAAAGGTACTTCTTAAAAAGATTGTGCTTTAGTGGCTGCAGTGCCCCAATATCTTCCATTTATTTGGACTAAAGGAGTTGCTTCATTGTCACTTAAAATGGTAACAGAAGTCATGCTTGTCACTCAGATTTTTTGAGCCATTTCATATTAGACAACTAGAACTTTATGGCTGTATTTGCCCTGCAGAAATAATGCAGTTTGACACCCCTTTAACTGCCATGGCTCAGTGCTATGGAATTATGGGACTTCTAGTTTTATGAAATATTTAGCCTTTGCTGTCAGAGAGTTCTGGTGCCACAACAAACTACAAATTCCAGGATTCTATAGGATGGAGCCATGGTGGTTAAAGTGGTGTCAAACTGCATTCTTTTTGCAGTGGAGGTGCAGCTTCTGATTCCACTAGAACTGCCATGGCAATATCATATGTAGTGCTGATTTGGAGTTCAGAGGTATTTAGAATCATCAGCTGGAGAGCTCTAGTGTTTCACAAAACTATAAACCTCAGAATTTCATAGGATGAAACCATGACAATTAAGGTGGAATCATAGACCTGTAACTGTGTAGTGTGAATGGCCCTGTTATTAGTCAGTTCAGTCACCACCAAGCACCACATAGCATTTTAACAGCTCTGTGACACTCAGAGCATAAAGCAAGGCATAGTTTTATAAACAATTTCTTTGTCATCTTCCCAGTGGTTTGTTGTGTTTCACATGCATAGTTTTTCAGTAGTCAATAAATAATCCTTTGTGGGCCTTATAGTACTTTTATAGTTTTAATTAATTCACCAAGTGCTAAAATAATAAATGCCTGATTCCAGGCTTGGCTTTGTTCATTGTTTATTCAAATCCAGCTTTCAAAAATTAACCAAGTTAAAGAAGACTTGCTTTTTCTTCAGGTTAATGGTTCTTTCTTAAACAAGGCATGCCATGACAAAGCAATGTGCAAGAAGATGTAATACCATAATCCCAAGCATCAGCCTTAAGTGACACATCAAAAGATGTTAAAGCAACTTGACAGAAGACCTTTCCCTTATTTCTACTTATATTCATTGGCGTGCATCTTTGTCATTCCAGTGGTGAAAAGCAGAAGGTTATGTTGAATGTTGGTTCAGATACAAGTGTGCTGAATTTCTCAGCATCTTGGTGTCCAAATCATGTGGGTAGGAATTCTTGTAATGCGTGTGAGAGGCGATATTTCTCTGGCATAGGCAAAATACATTCGATGGTGGAAAGACTGTTTTTCACAACCAAAGAGGTGCTCAGTTATAGGAACTGAATCCACCCAGCGTCTGTTGTTTTCCCATCTGTAGGGCCAGTATGGCGTAGTTATTTGAGTGTTGGACTATGACTCTGGAGAACAGGGTTTCAAATCCCTATTCTGCCATGGAAACCCATTAGGTAACCTTGGGCAAGTCATACTCTCTCAGCTTCAAAGGATGGCAATGGCAAACCCCCTCTGAACAGATCTTGCCAAGAAAACCCCATGATAGTTTCACTATAAATTAGCAACTACTTGAAGGCACACAACAAAAACAAAGGTTTGCCCTGTAACCAGCTGTGACATTAGTCAGTTTTAGATTCTCGGTGGAATGGCTTTATTTGGTAATAAGTATAACTTTACTTTCTTCAGAATGTGCTGAGGACAGCCCTTCTGCCCAGAGATTCTCATTTTTTGCTCAGTTGTGATTTATTTATTTGTAGTTTACATGCTAATTTGTGCTTTATGATTTTGAGGGAGCAAGACCTGGATTTAAAATGCAAATGCCCCAATTTGTAGGATTGTATCTCAGCTTAATAAGTAGATATGAGTACAAGCATTTTGTCCATATATTCAGTCCCTTCACGTCTCCATTCCTATCACACCTTCATAAAAACCAATTAATAGTTTCTTATTACATCTAAACTGGGGCAGAATGTTTAGTAGCTTTGGGACAAGTCAGTGTTCAAACCATTATTTCAGATGGAAGTAGAAAGTTGAATATTCCCCCATTTACACATTGTAAACCAGCATATCACAGGGAATGGTTTTCTCTTGTGGCAATCTCCCTCTTATGATATGTTATCATATACAGAAATTGTTTTCTGCATTGAGAGCAGAAAGCAACCACCTACCCCACTGAAATGATGTAGCCCAGAAAAAGCTTTACCATCTGATTCACTAGCTTTCTGTGTAGTGATCAGGAGAGGGCATCTCATTTAGTGCTGTTTTTAACAAGATATTTTCTTTAACGGTTTAAAAACTTGTTTAAACTATTATCATTGTTTTTTTAGCTGTGTTTTTGTTTTAATATATGTTGTGAACTGCCTTGGGTTCCGTATTGGAAAAAAGTGGGAAATTAAATAAATCTATCTACATGTCTGTATCAGACCACAGGCTAGGGGTGATGTAATTGTATGAACTGATCCTTGTCCTGTAGACTTCAATAGGAGGCAACCTTTATTTGCATACCACTGCTGAATATCATTGGATCTCTTATATCTCTCACACTAGATCTTTCAGATCCCCTCAGTCTGAATTTTTTGGATCCCTTCAGACTGGGTCTCTTAGATCCCACCCCTTGGCGCCAATTAATGTGTGACCACTAGGTTACCTAGGATTCTTCTCCTGTCTTATCCTAAATAGTTTGCAGAACTATTTCTCTAACCTTTGGTCTTCCCACTTACTTCAGCTTCTTTATTATTAAGTGTTTTTAATATACTTGATGTATGTTTTTGATGTTGTTACTTATCACTTCAAGCCACTCCTTTGTGACCAAGAAGAAAATAACTTTTATTTACAGAACATATGATGGTATCTCTTTTGATAGTTTGTTCTCAAAGCTTGTGGTTACAATGTGTACATCACTTCAATTTGTTACAAAATTGACTTTGTTTCAGTTTGCTCAATGACTTCAGTTACACTTCAAACTTACACACACCTTCCATTAAAGCTCATTCAGGAGTCTAAATCCTATAAAACTCTCGCTTTATTGCACAGAATCAGGTGGATATGAGCCTTTTTTACTGGCTGTCCACTGCTCACAAGGTATTACTTTAAAATGATTTCACAGGACTTCTTTTGTCCTTCTAAAATCTTTCCTCCTTATATGGGAATCTGAATCCCATTAAGGCTAAACCCTTATTTCCAACTGCACTCTTGGCAGTTCTAAGACACACTCCTGTGTATCACTGGACTTCCTTTGTTCTATTAAACCTTTTATAGCCACTCATCAGGCAGGCCCCCACCTTTCTGCAAGCCTGACTCTGACTGGCTGCTCTGTTTTGACTGTCTCCTCTTGTCCCTTGTCTCTTCTGTGTCACTTATGGAGTTAAACTGCACTTCAAGTACAGCTTAATTTATTAATCCAATTTCTTCTGACTCAAAATTCATTAAAGTCCATTTAAATTCATTGAAATTCCTCTGATCATAATTTAAATTGATTTTCTGACTCTTTCCCTCCCCTCCACAATTTTTTTTCAGTTACACAACTGATTATTTAATTTAATTAAATTCCATTAAATTTTTAAAGTCAATGATTCTCAGTTGATTTCTTTTTCTTTGATTTGGTTCTGATTAAAGTTCAAATATCCTTTAATTACATTAATTGATTGTTCTTTGACTGGACTTGTTTTGGTTTATTTTAATCAAAAGAAATGGACTTGTCCTTTATTTAGGATTGTTATGCTGCTCTGAACATTACATTCTGCCATTGCCATTCCACAGTGAGAGAGGGAAGTAGGATAAAGAGGGAAAGATAGAGTCTCCTCTTCTTTTAGGAGATGATCATATGGGGAAGGGGAAGCTGGGAGTAAAAGGCATACTCCTGGCAAAGTAGCGCGATATGCTGAAGATTTTCAGACACATTGCGTTTATCCAGGACTTAACCCATGAAGAACCAGCAATGCACCAGCAACAAATCATTCACGTGGATGTTCTGTGGCAGTTCAAGGCCACAGGTGCTGCATGATGGGGTGAGCTCTTGTCACTAGTCCCAGCTTCTGCCAACCTAGCAGTTTGAAAGCATGCAAATGCAAGTAGATAAATAGGTACCACTTTGGTGGGAAGGTTAACTGTGTTCTGTGCAATCATTCTGGCCACATGATCACAGAGTAGTCTCTGACAATACTGGCTTTTTGGCTTAATAATGGAGATGAGCACCACCCCTATGGTCAGACATGACTTGACAACCTTGTCAGTGGGGAATACCTTTACCTTTTTATGGTCTATACACTACAGCATGCCAACACGATATGGGTGATGTGGTTTTGCACCAGCCACCTATCACCTATGGGCCTTTCAACAAGGCTGTATCATTGGAGTGGAAAATGGGGGCTGTTTATGTGTCACTTGTGGGTAGACATCTTCCTGTCAACCTGTTGTTCGCTATCACGATCCCCTCCCCACAAAAATAAAACAACAATCTGTCTCAGATGTACCATGCAGGCTTCCTTTTGAACACCTTCTTCAGGGAAAGACTGTTGCCTTTCTCTGCAGAAATCCAGCTGAGGTTGTACAGTGGCTCAAAGCTGGAGATTTTGCAGCACAGAGACCATGGAGGTTAATATATAAAAATCTCTCTTTATAATTTAAACTTTTAAGATTCCATTTGTTAATTATTTTGTATAAAATTTCTCTCTCTTTTAAGATTAGAAGACTGAACACACTGGATGATATGGTCAATTGGAGGTACAGTAAAATATAATGAGCGTTTCAAACATATAAATCTCCCTTAGTGTTGTCTCAAATGTATGCATGCTTCTTATAACACCACCATGAGGTTGTGAGGGTCTACATTTGGTAAAGTCCAGTGAGACTGCCTATTTTAAATTGTATATAAATACATTGTACATGTGAATGATGCTTAGAAATTCTTCAGCTTTCACCCTAAAAGATGCTGGTTGAACACTGTAATAGAAATATGAAGAACAAATTAAAAATATGGAATAGTGAGAAATGTGGCAATTATTCTTCCAGTCACAATCAAGTTGTACTCATGGCTTCACTTTTTAAATCATCATCCTCATGATCATCATCATGATCATCATCAATTAGAAGTCACCCCATCCCACCTGAGAAGTATGTTATTTATGGCATACACCTCATTTTCTTATTTCTTTCTGTCAGTTATCTGCACAGATCACTCATCACAATGGAATGGAGCGGTGCTTTTCTGCTGACATTTTTATTAGGTGGAAGACCAGGCCACCTCAAAGCTTTGTTGCTGTGAAAGTTGCAACTACGGGTCAAGCTGAATACTCAAAATAGAATGGAAGTGAATGACTGAGCTTTATGGGAACTTTCGGAAGTCATATAGTGCTGCATTAATTAATGGGTGGCTGTTGGGCATTTCTGCACAAGAGCTGACCGCCAGTGTTTTAGCCATACTTCAGGTTATTATAAGCGAAAACAGGTCTGCTTTCCCTTCTACTATTTTTGAGAGCTTTTATATAAGAGATCATTATTACTATTCACTCAAGTGTTCCTAAGCTGAGGTTAGCGAATTTTTTTTTTGCACCAGAGTAATTTATTTGAATAATATATTCAAAGAATTGCTGGGGACATTTGGAATTGTCACCACAAAGCACTGTCAGATCATTCTAACCACTGAATTTTATACTGTGAACCAGCTAATAAAATTGACACATTACTTTTTAACTATATAGAACTGCTCAGAAAATGGAAGTTCTTTCATCAGAAATCACTGCAGTATTTTTCTAGTAAAAAACAGGTAATGAAGTGTATGATCTTTCTGTTATGCGTTCTTGCTTCTAGTTTGTTTTTTTAGCTTTTAGCGATTGTTTTTAACAGAGGGACGGGGTATAAATAAATTATTATTATTATTATTATTATTATTATTATTATTATTATTATTATTATTATTATTATTTAGTGGAGGGAAATAGCCACTGCCTCATGTTGTGTCTTCCATTTCAAATAAATAAAAATGGGCTGGTTTTTAAAAATATATTTTTGTTCTTACAGAAAAGTGGTGGGACAAGCCTGTAAGTGCTGTAGCAAGACAAATGCTGCCATTGCTGTATGGCTTGTAAAGACATTCCATGCAAGCCCTATTGAAATAAATTATTTAACATGATGTTTAACAAAAATAATCACAACTCCATTTCTTCAAACTCCTTAAATCTGGGGATGTTTTCATCAGTATTAAAGTTTTCATCTTGGATAATGTTATTGATTGCATCACACATTGCATACAAATAAGTACCTTTGTCAAATACATACTTTTGAAGTACCTTACAGTTAAATGATTGGTCATATCATATTTACTGTCTTAAAACACATCACCATTCACTGTTGCTGCCTGACTAAAACATGTTCAATTATTAAGACATTTTGCATAACTTGTGTGCTTAACTCTTACATGTTTCTTTTATCCCTCATTTGTTTTGGAGAGGGCACCTGGGAGATCACTCCCATATGTCATGCACAGGATGATTCCGAAATGGTGAAGTTTGGTTCATTTTATGGACTATGCTGGTAAGCCCAAGCTAGTTACTAAGCGAGTGAATGTTGAGCAGAAATGCAGGGCAGTAAGTAAAAGAGGTTTTGTGGTCAAAGTGCAAAACTAAGAGGTGATTCACATCATGGGAAACTTTTCTTTTTGCAAAGAAAACACAGTAGGAATTAAGGCCAATCTAGCAACTCCTTTTTGTTCTGGTTTGTCATGGACACCTTGCAGTTATTTTTGATTCCTCCTTGCTGAATACAATATCCCTCTTGCCCTGTATAGGTTCAGCTTGATGTTATTATTGTGTGCCTTCAAGTCATTTTTGACTTACGGTGACACTAAGGCATTTTGTTTATAGGGTTTTGTTGGCAAATTTCTTCCGAGTCGGTTTGCCATTGCCATCTTCTGATGCTGAGAGGGTGTGACTTGCCAAGGATTATCCAGTGGGTTTCCATAGCCGAGCCAGGATTTGAACCCTGGTCTCCCAGTGTCCTAGTCCAGTGCTCAAACTACTACACCACACTGGTTCCCTTATAGTTTCAGCAGCACCCCTAAAAACACTGCACTCTCAATATGTTGCTTGTGCAAGTCTGACCAGCTCTGGTAATAATGTTTAGAAAATTGCCCAGACAAAAAGAGAAGATGAAATGGCATTGCTGTTTTATGAAGAATGCTGCAGGGGAATGTCTGATGGAAAGACATATTTAACCAGGGTCTTCACTTTCAAAAGAGAGAATCTCACGCAACAAAATGGAATAGGGTAGTCATAAATCCAGCATTCTTCAGCTTTGTGGGGAGCTTGTCTCCTGCAGTTTCCCAGAAATTTTTACTGACTATATAATAGTTGCATTCAGAAGAGACACCAAAGAAATAGACCCAATTGGTCGTTGGGCCCACTCATTGTGTGGGTCATACCCTCGATGTGGTCTTCAATACGGAACAGGAATATCCATGGGCGGAGGTTATTAATACTTTCGCATTGTCATGGACAGCTCATTTCCTGATCAAGGCTGAACTAAGAACCACTGTCTACCCCACCGGGGATGGTGGACCTATTAGAATGGTCTGCCCTTGAAGGCTAATGAAATCAATTGGATTCCAGAAAGCCTTACAGCAGGGGTAGGCAACCTTTCCCCTTTAAGGGCCGAGGGACTTCAGCTCCCAGAAGCCTCAGCCATGTTGGCCAATAGTCCCATGTTGGCCAATAGCTCCTGGGATTCTGGGAGCTGAAGTCCCTCGGCCTTTAAAGGGGAAAGGTTGCCTACCCCTGATCTAGAGGATGCCATAGAATATCTGATTTACAGCAGTACAGAAGCACTGCCATATTTTAGGGTAGTATCCCTCAAACTATTTTAATTAGGGATAGCTGACGTTCCCTAAGGCAGGGTCACATTTCACTCCAAACTATGCTTTCAGTGCTGCAGTGATAGGTTTGAGGTGAGCCTTGTTATTAGTCTGCAATTTGTTTATCGTTAACATCTTTAGTTAAGATGGTATATGGTGGGGAGGATATCTTTTGAAGGCAGGCTCCTCCTTCTCCTGGCCCTGTGGCTATAGGGAGATTTGCAAAGTCCAGGAAATTTAAAATCTATTATTTGCATCTCAACAGGGACCCCTCTTTTGCAATCCAATATGGCTCCATTCCAGTGAGGTCAGAGGCCTCTTGGTGTGCTAATCTCCCTATAGCCACAGGGCCAGAAGGAGGAGGGGCCTGCCTGCAAAAGATATCCTCCCCAGCAAATACCATCTTAATTAAAGACTGAAGCAACATGATTAACATTTCCAATTGTTTTTCTCCTGTTTAGTTTGTAACATCTTGCCTGATGAAATATATTGTGCATTTTGGTTGGCCAATTAAGGTATCACTGATGGATTTTTGTTTGAATTTGCTAAATGGCCAACACAGCTACCCTTGAATGTCTTTGTCAGAAATGTCATCTGTAATGCAAGTCTTTCATTTAATGACTATATAGTTTCAATTACAACTTTGATACTTGGTATGTAGCACCCTTGAGATTAAATGGAAGAAAGAAGTTGGCAGCATGCACTTTCGTAGACTTAAGTCTTTCTAGATACTGATTCTACAAAACAACATGGCTATATCTTTGAACTCTAATACTTGTTTTCTGCTGTTCCAGAAACTGGAACAGGAGCCAGTGGATTCAAATTAGAAGAAAAGAGATTCCACCTAACCCTTAGCAAGAACTCTTTGACAGTGGAATAGACTGCCTGGGAGGATGGTGAACTCTTCTTTGGAAATCTTTAAATAGAGGTTGGATGGGCGTCTTTCAGGAGTGTTGTAGCTGTATATTTCTGCATGACATGGGCTTGGACTACATGGCCTTGTGAATCGCCTCTTAACTTCTGAGGAAGCAGGGAAGTCTAACAGATGATGCTATCACCTAACTAACCAAAAAGTCCTGGACATGCAACACATGATGTTATGCTCCACCAAAATGCAGGGGAAGAAATACTTTCTTGTGCCTGTCCAGTCCTTGATGGCAATTCAATGTTTGCCTTGAAACAGCAATGAAAAGCAGACATTGCATGAGGGTTGCTGCATGCATGCCTACATCAGTGCTGGAGGAAGAAGCAAGGGCACTGATGAATGAATAGGCAAGTTACACCATGAGGCTCTTCATCTTTGCCCCCAATATCCCACTGGATATCATAGGTGAGGTTTCAAACAACTGGGTTGGGTGCATGCATGTCCACATACCATGTCTAGGTAGGGCTGACCCAAGACTGTTTGCTGGCTGAGGCAAAGGATAAGATAGTGTCCCTCCCTCATTCCATATATAAAAGCTGGGACAGAATCTGTCACCACACCTGAGGGCAGCAGATCAGTTTAAGGGATCAGAACAGTTTCGGCTCAGGAAACAGCCAAGTGATTGATGTTGTTGCCCCTCACCATTTACCACAGACAATTGCTTCATATTGCCTAATGGGAGGGCCAGCCCTTCTTCCCAGCATCCTCCCTGCCCAAGAATTATGCACATGCAATGTGCTCCTGTACAAAATTAATGATTCAATTTTATAAATAAAGCCCCACATAAATTAGTCAGCAAAATGAGCAGTACTCTCTTGTAAGGAGGTCTATATATTTTTTAAATTGGTGTTGGTGTGTGAGAGAGGCTTGTCCAAAGACAAATAAGTTAGTTGGAAACCTTGTATGTGAGACTTCTTGTTGTGTGCCTTTAAGTCAACTCACAGAGATCCTATCATCGGGGTTTCATTGCAAAATTTACTCAGTGGAAATTTGTCATTGTCTCCCAGAGTCCCCACTCCAGCTCTCAAATGAATACACTGGATTGAATGTATTTGAATCTACTAGATAGGAAACAATTGTGAGAAGGAAGCTGGTCATTAACAAGCTTAAAATGTTCATTCAATTTTTAAGTGCCTGAGGGAAAACCTCTTTTTATTCAGTATGGCCAGGATTGGAACCTCTTTTTATTCAGTGTGGTCAGGATTTGAAAAATCCTAGAAATTATTTAAAATGCATTCCTTAAATTTCCCACTAGAGGGCAGAATTAGTCCAGTAGTCGATGTACCACTTGCTTGCTTTGACCCCACTTAGATCACATTAGAACTTGGTTTGAAGAACTGGAGTTTGGAGGGTAATTTTAAAAATTATTTAATGTGATATTTTTCTTCCCACATAATTTTTGTCAGAGGCCAGACAGTACCTTTTAAATTAATCTATAGTGCTATTAAAACATGGGGAAAAATATAAACAAGTCAATCATCAATCTTTGGAATGTGTCTGGGAACTACATTGGAAATCTACAACTGTGTCCAGACAGCTTCTTCAAAGTGAAATAAGTATTGATACAGACATAGTTTCATAGATTAACTGTGAATATGCATAGTTTGATTGCAGAATTTGTTCCACACTTCATTTCACATTCCAGAGTCTGGAATATTTTTGATGTCATTATTAAGATTTGTTTGACATGCAACCAAAGGAAAAGAAGCTGGAAGACAAATAATGGCCAAAGTTGCAATCCTATATGCACTTACTTTTGGAGTAACTTACTTAACTCTGTGAGATTTACATTTGAAAAGACAATAGTGATGCCAGGTTTTCAAAATAGCAATAATTCATGAAATTTATGAAGCACAGAGTTGACAACCAGGCAGTAGCTATTAACATGTTTGTGTTCAACCTGAATACCAAATGAAAATATTGATTTGATTTGTTGTGGTTGCTGTGTGCCTTCAAGTCATTTCTGACTTATGGCGACCCTAAGGCCAACCAATTATAGGGTTTTCTTGGCATGTTTCTTCAGAGGGGGGTTGCCATTGCCGTCCTCTGAGGATGAGAGAGTAATTTAGGCATGTGTAAAATTAACATAATGCCCATATTCATAAATTACATGATCACACATTTCTGTCTATATGAAGGGCTTTCATGTGAGATTTTGGGGGCATCTTGTTCACTCTGCTAAAGGACAGAGAATTGATTAGGATTGTCCCTGCCAAATTAAGACAATTGAGGAAAAATTGTTTCTCCTGCCCTTGCTGCTACTTTCCATTTTTATCCTCAGAACAACCCTGTGAGGTGGGTTAGACTGAGATGTTTGAGGGGCTCAGTTTAGGGTCGCTGAGAAATTTCCCTGGCAAAAGGGAGGGGAGATTTGAACACAGGTCCTTCTAGTACTACTGGAACATTGTAACCACCAGCATGCTATATCATGCAACCTGTGAATTTGGCCAAAGAATTCTGCAGATGCTGTATTAGAGGCAAAGGTTAGAAATGTTACTTTTTGGACAATAACACCTAGAATCCCCCACCTAGCATGGCTATGGTCATACTGGTAGTTACAGTAATCTCAAATGCCAAGGATTAGAGGTCATCATAGTCAAAAAATTATGAAAAAAACATGCACATTTAAATTCCAAGTTGCATTAAGTTTGCAGTAAGAAAGTCTAGTATTTGGTGGAGAAGCAAGACCACCCTGAATTTCAATAACAGCTTGCAATAAAATCTTGGCTTTTTAACAATGCCTTGGCTGCTCTGCAGCTTAATGGGTGATATTTAAAAATAAAAGTTAAAAAGAATACTTCCACTTTCTTTAAATCAGAAAAGGGTGTACAGCATTTTATTTCATTGCAAAGGACTCTTTAGAATCTGAAATATGCTGAAGAAGAGAGAGACTTTGTCGAAAAAGAATACTTAGAATGAAACAAAACTGAGTGAATTATAATATATTATTGTTACAGTTGAGTTGTACTATTAAACTGTGTCTGGATAGCTGGTTTCTGCCTGTTGCACAGGTCTGTGTCTCTTCTAAGGGAAGGAAGGGAGGGTGAACACTGTGACTTCAGTTAACAAAGCAGCTCCTTTTTTCTTTTTATACCCACCCAGCTGCTCTTTCCTTCTCATCCTCTGTCTACCTGGACTTTTTCAGAAGCATCAGTATTGAAACATGGTGATGGCAGGGTTGGAGAAAGACAAACGTTCAATGTCAGATTGCAGCAGCATGTCTGCAGTAAACAATTCAATAAAACTTGAAATGTGAAAGAATAATCTCTGATGCTACTGTAGTTTGCTTTCTTACAACAGGCAAAGTAAACAGTAGAGTTCCACAGTGAATATATATGTACAGCAAAATAGAGAGAAAGGGTGAGAATCTTCCCCTCACATGGCCATCAAAATGGAAATGCTAACAAACTTAGAAGATGGTGAATAATAATAATAATAATAATAAAATAATCACTGGACATATTTTAGAACAGTGGTTTCCAACCTTTTCTATGCCCCATGCCCCTAGGAAATATTTGTTTAATGTTCGCACCACCTAGAAAAGTAATATCACATTTGAAGAAGTCTAATTTCTAATTTTTGAACCACAATACCGTGGGTGAACAAACTGAATTTCAAAAAAGAAGCTTTTAACTCAATGCATAAAATGCAAATCTAATTTATTCAGAACAAGATGGAGTGATGACTCATGACTCGTCACTCAAGGACACAAGCCACTCTTTGTGCACCCCCTGAAATTCCAGTGGTCTGGAAGGCTTCTTTTCAATGTTATTTCTGTCTTTGGTATCAAATTTTCTGTTAAACAAGTAAAGCTCCAAAATACATCTACTTTGTTAATTGTTACTGTTCAATCATTTCTTAAAATATTCAATCCCTATTTCATTCAGCCTAGAAGAACCTTCATAGATACCTTACAGCCAAACAAAATGTAAGGTGACAAACTTTTTGTATGTTAGCACGAGTGTATATAAAACAAGAGGCCAGCTTTAAGAAAACAACAAGGAACCTATGGGGAGTGCTTGATTTTCTCCATGATTTCTCTTGCCACATAATTGACACATGATCTGGAGGTATGTCTGGTTGGGAGAAGTACTAGTGAAAAGTAAGTAATGTTCATGAGGAGGGCTAAACACTCTACCCACAAGCCCTTTTAATTGCCGAAGATCGCCATGTGGTCAAGTGATTAGAGCTGGATTACATGACTGTGTTGGCCCAAAAACACTTGCCTCCAGCATCAGAGGTGATATCAGTGACTGGGGAGTAGTTACGCTCATGTCCTACTCATGGGCTTCCCATACATAGTTGGATGGACACTATGTGAACAGAAGACTGGACTAGTTAGATCTTTTGTCCAATCCAGAAGGGAAGGTTTTAGGTTCTTTTTTGGTGGCTTGCAGAGTCACACTCATTTGTGCGCGCGCGCGCACACACACACACACACACACACACACACAGGTTAAAAAGGAACATGGGGACATAGACATGCTCCTTACCAGCATTTGTATACCTTGTTCAGACATAACACTGGAAAAGGTCTTTCAAGAAACACTAAGTGAAAGACATACAAACACTGATTGAAAGATATACAAAATACAAGGGAAGTTGTGTTGTTAGACATATAAGGTAAATCCAAAAGTCCATATTGTGGTAATAGTTGTATAAGGCTCCCAAAATCTATTTTAACTGTGACAATTTGGGTTTTCAGGTAGTGGGTGGTGGTGGTTGTGTTTTCAAAATGGAGAAACATTTTTATTTTTGTTTGTTTCATTTATAGCACACCTTTATCTTGGCATAGAATCATAGAGTTAGAAGAGACCCCAAGCGCCATCCAGTCCAACCCCCTGCCATGCAGGAACTCACAATCAAACCATCCCCGACAGATGGCTATCCAGCCTCAAGTTTAAAGACATCCAAAGAAGGAAACTCCACCACTCCCCGAGGGTGTATTTTCCGCTGTCTTAACAGCTTACTGTCAAGAGGTTCTTCTTAATGTTGAGGTGGAACCTCTTCTGCTGTAGTTTGCATCCATTGCTCCATGTCCTAGCCTCTGGAGTAGAAGAAAACAAGTTTGCTCCATCCTCAATCTGACACCCCTTCAAATATTTAAACAGGGCTATCATAGCACATCTTAACTTTTTCTTCTCCAGGCTAAACATACCTAGCTCCCTAAGTCTCTCTCCTCATAGGGCATGATTTCCACACCCAAGGCAGATATATTCCCTTTTATTGCTGCCCCTGCAACCTTGGTGGGCCATTTCAGATGAAACCTAATACTTCATTAACCCAGTTGGAGAATCTGAAGTTCCTTCCTCACTATTATAACACTTCAGAACTTGAAGACCCTGTCATTCATCACCAGTAGCTGCCAGTGGCTCTGATATTAATGGGTTGGTGAATCTGCTTTGGATTTGAATTTGAACTTTTAATGATGAACCTGTTTTGGGAAAGGGCTCAGCATCCTGCATAGCTATGAATTTGGACCAAAACTTGATATGGATTCACCTGTCTGCTGACATCAAACCTGCCAGTAAGTACCCTTTCCCTTGGCTTTTTGTAACATCCTGCCTTTTGTAACATCTTACCAAGGGTCTTGAAGGCTGGTACAGACTTTTGGTTGGTCTGATAAAGCCACAAGTTGAATTCTGGAACTGATTGAAAGAGTTGATTGAAAATTCATGGAAACACCAGCTGGTGCCCAACCTCTGGGATCAGTTGATAACACATTCTTCTAGTTCTGCCCTTGTATATTACATTTTTCTCTTCCCTCCCTGCACATTCACTTCAGTTTGACTACTGTTGTGTGTTCCATGCATCTACATCCAGTTGGTTCTACAGGAATACATTGCTGAAGCATATGGGGTGACACCACCTAGGGAGCTTGTTTTATCAGAGACTAATTAATGGATCTAATTTGATGGTGTACTGAAAACAGCTCATCTTTCAGTGCTCTGACATGATGAGCTATGTGTAATCCAGTCCCAATGGTGTGTGAAATACCCTAATTAAAGTTGCTACTCTCAGTCCCCAGGTTTATGCAAATACAAATCAGATTCTGGGCACAATGACAAGTAAGTATGCCCTCCCTACTATTTAAATAACAATAATAAAGAAAACCCCAAACTTAATTACCCAGAATGCTTTCTTCTAGTTCTTTCCCATGAAATCAGTTGGTATAAGAAAAAGTAATGATGGGAGAGCTTCATCAAAGCAAAGTGATGTTTTGTAATATGTCCACCCACCCCCCACTTGGAGAACTCTTGAAGAAAATGCTGTGTCTTTTGATAAATTATTCAAGAAGGCCTGGAGGAGCTCATCTCCTATCCATTCTACAATCCCCTTTCCTTTCATAATACTCTTCATGGCAAAGGGAAGGCTGGTAATGTGGAGGCCTTTAACAGAGGCCACATCTTGAAGGCTTGCAGGCCCTTTCAGAACTTCTGTGGTCACTGGGAAGCTTAGGAAATGTCTCCTTCCAAGTGCCATCTATTAAGCAAAGGAGCATTGAGACAATGCCATTTCCCAGGCTTCTTCACAGTCACAAATACTATGCAAGACTTCCCAGGACTTAGGGAAACATCACCTTACACTGTTATAGTGCTATTCTACTTTAATTTTTATGATTGCCTCCAGTGGCATCACTAGGATTGGTGTCACCCAGTGCAGTAACTCATGGTGTCACCACCACCATTGACCTCCTCCCATACCACACCGTACAGAATCTTTAGTCATGTTTTTTGCACTAATTTTATTCATTAATCATAATTCCTGCATATCACTGAATATCATGGTAATAGTTGGAAAATAAACAATTAGCAAAATTAAAATTATACCTTTAAATTACAATATGCATACAGAATGCATTTGCTTCATGTGGTTGAAGTGAAAATTTGGTAAAATGTAATGTTTTAAAATATTTTTAAAAATACGTTTTTTAAAAAAAATGTATTTTTAAAATTTAAAAAATTGAAATGTGAAATCTGGGGCCTCTCCTTTCTCCTCCCACTAAGCCTTACCCCACTCACGCCATCTCTTACAGCACTTTAAAGGTACATAGGTGAATACCACAGCCCATTTCTGCCAAAAGGCAGATGTTTGAGAAGCAGTGGTGTCACCCTATCTTAGGGTATCACCTGTTGCAGACCGCACCCCCAGCCTTCCTAATGACACCACTGGTTGCCTCCTGTGGAATTCTAGGCTATGTAGTTTAGTGAGGCCTGAGAGCAATATGGCTGAGAATTTTATATGTCTAAACCGCAAATCCCTGGATTCCATAGGAGACAGGTGTAGTGGTTAAAGTGGAATAATAGTGCTATAATAATGTAGTGCGATATTCAGTTTAGATGACAAGGAATTGCATGCTGGCATTTCTGCATGCTGGCAAGAGGGTTAACTAGTACAGCAAAGATGGGCTACAAATCCTAGAATCCCTGTCAAGTAGCCATGCTGGCTGGGGGTCCAAAAAGTAACTTTTCCAAGCTCTGCTTGGTCCCTCCTCTGTGTTTGAGAGAAGAACCCTCAGCCCAACATACCCATTTCCCAACACAGGAATGCAGGAAGAATATATCACTCCATCCCATCCTGTTGGGGTGGAGGACCCATTAGAATGGTCCGCCCTTATAGGCTTATGGAACCAATTGGATTCCAGAAAGCCTTAGAGGGTTTAATGGTTGGTAATGCCAGTGATTCTGTTGAAGCCTTGGTTAATACCTGGAACAGCGATCTTGCCAAGGCTATCTATACGATTGTTCCCAAGCGTCCTTTCCAACCCGCTTCTAATCGTCAGTCATGGTATACTGAAGAACTCAGGAAGATGAAGCGAGTTGGACAACGACTAGAGTGTGTCTGGCAGAAAACTCAGCTCTTATCTGACAGAACTCATCATAGGAAATTTCTTTGTTCCTATAGAGAGGCAATACATGCAGTGAGGAAATCTTTCTTCTCTGCACGTATTGCGTCTGCAGAGTCCCATCTGGCAGAGCTGTTTAGGGTGGTAAGGGAACTGACACAGGTTCCACCTGTGCAGAACCCATTACTTAACCCAACAACAACCTGCTGTGACATGTTTAACTCCTTTGCAGATAAAATCTCTCAGATAAGAGCCAACTTGGTTATAGTAGAATCAATAGATGAGGTATCCAGCAACTTCGTTTATGAGATTATACTGGATCAGTTCCAACCAGTGAGTACTGATGATGTGGACAAGCTCCTTGGTAAAGTGAGATAGACAACCTGCCCTCTCAACCCTTGCCCTTTGTGGCTGGCCATCCAGGGGGGAGATGTTTTGAGGATGTTCATTAGAGACATCATCAATGCATCCCTTGGGGAAGGTCGTGTTCCATTTTCTTTGAAGGAAGCTGTGGTTAGGCCACTTCTGAAAAAAACTTCCCTTGACCCTCTGGACATGAACAGCTATAGGCCAGTCTCTTTGCTACATTTTTTGAGCAAGGTGATTGAGAGGGCTGTTGTTCTTCAGCTCCAAGATGTCTTGGAGGAAACCGATTATCTGGATCCATTTCAAACTGGCTTTAGGACAGGATACGGAGTGGAGACTGCCATGGTTACCTTAGCTGATAACCTTCGTCTGGGCATCGACAGGAGTAGTGTGACCTTGTTGGTGCTACTGGACCTCTCCTTTGACACAATAGATCATGACATCCTCTTGGAACACCTGAGAGAATTAGGAATTGGAGGCATTGCATTGCAATGGTTCAGTTCCTTTCTCTCAGGCAGATTCCAGAGGGTGATGCTCGGGACAGTTGCTCAGCAAAAAAGGAGCTTAACTGTGGTGTCCCTCAGGGTGTCATCCTGTCCCTGATGCTATTTAAAATATATATGAAACTCCTGGGAGAGATCATCTGAAGACATGGGGTGGTGTGTTATTAGTACTCTGATGACACCCAGCTATACTTCTCCATGTCTCGGCTTTGACTTCAGATGGTGTGTCTCCTCTCAATGAAAGTCTTAAAGCGGCAAAGGACTGGATGAGGAAAAACAGATTGAAACTGAATCCAGACAAAACAGAGGTACTAACAGTAACGGCCCCGAACCCAGGTATTGGGACACAATCTCCAGTCCTAGACAGGGTCACACTCTCCTCAAAAACTGTGTTCACAGTCTGGAGGTGCGCCTAGATCTGTCACTTAAGATGACAATTCAGATGAATGCGGTGGTCAGGAGTGCCTGTTATCAGCTTCAGCTGATACGCCAACTGTTCCCTTTCCTGGAGGTTAGGGACCTTGGAACCATGCATTGGTAATTTCTCATCTCGATTTCTGCAATGCACTCTACATGGGGCTATCCTTGTTCCTAGTTTGGAAACTCCAATTGGTACAGAATATGGCAAAACTAGAGGAGACCACATAAAATCACTTCACTGGCTGCCTATCAGTTTCCGGGTGCAGTACAAGGTGTTGGTTATCACCTTTAAAGCCCTAAATGGCTTAGGTCCAACCTATCTTCTGGACCGCCTCCTTCCATATAATCCACATGCTCTAAGGTCCTCTGGGAAAAATTTACTGCAACCTATAAAAACTAGATTATCTGCAACTGCCCAGAGGACCTTTTCGGCTATTGCTCCCAGACTGTGGAATGGCCTGCTGGATGAGATCCATCACTTGACCACCTTAAACAGTTTTAAAAAGCTGTTAAGACAGATATCTTCCAGCAGGCCTTTCATGAGTAGATAAGCAGCCACCGAAAATAGTTAACCTGACCCTGATTTCTCCACTACAGTTTTAATTTATCTGTTATTTATTGTATTTTATTACAGTTTGTTAATTTTTAGTTTGTTTTTAAACTTTGATGGTTTAATTGTATTTTAAGGGGGGGTGTGGGCTATTGGGGGAGGGGATTGTTTGTTTTATTATGTAAGCTGCCCCGGTTGTATTTTACAGAGAGGCAGGATAATAATAATAATAATGATGATGTTAGCCAACAGCAAGTTAGACATCTTGTGGAAGTAAGATTTGTGCATTTATTTTTAATCATTTTAGTAAGCTATCTTTCACCTTGAACATTTCCGCTGGATTTTTTGGGGTTAATCCTGTTTTAGGCTAGCAAATGCTGAGAAGAGTATATTTCTAGTTCAAGAATCAAACAATGGAGAAGTCAAGCCAGTCTAGGGTCATACAGAGAGAATCCAAAAGATCAGAAGAATCGTAAAAACTGTCGAGGGTCTAAGCATGAAATGCAGTGCAAACGGGGTCAAAAGCCAGTTGGACAATAATTAAAGAGAAGAGTCCAAAAAAGCAAGCTAAAGTTCAGGAAACTAGGGAGCACAGATTTGCATGTACTTTTGTAGCTTCTGTTTTAGTTGCAATGCTCTGAAGGACGAGGTTGCTCAGTCTCCAACTCCTTGTCATAATTCACTTGGAGAGCAAGGGAATTACCTGGGTAAGTAGCAGTCCAGAGGTCAAGAAGCCAAGGAATCAGTCAGCAGCCATGTCAACCAAGACAGGCAGAGGGATAGGCAGAAGTATAGTCAGGATCCACTTCCAAGTTTTCAGAAAGCAGGGCAGAGTCTCCAAACTGGCTGGGGTGTCTTTTGCGCAGGGTGAGTGACAGACCTTGCTTCCAGCATCCAAAGAGTGTTTGCTGCCTGCCTTCTCTAGGGAGGCAGATTATTCAGTGAGAACAACTGGGGCAGCATCAACTGATTTGCAGCTATGCCAAGTTCCTCCCCAAACACTTTTGTACTGCTACTATCTCAGAAAGGGGAATGACACCTCGCTTCAATTTCAAATGTAATGGTCTTGGGTCTGCCTCCAGAGCAGGGCTGCCAGTCTCTTCTGGCTCTGACTGGAGCCTGCTATCTGGGCTCACTTCTTCCCCCTTCTCATCTAAGGAGGTCCTCTGTGGTAGGATATGATGGGATTCCTGAAGAATTGTACAGTGAAACATGTACAAACTGTCTCTTTACATAGACCTCTTATCTCTGGATCAGGAACTGGGGGCCTGAATCAGAAGTACAGTTGCCCTTTCTTTTTTGTGGGGGATCCATTCCATACCCCTCCCCATGAAAAAGGAAAAATGCAAATATTCAATCCCTATTGGCTTGAATGGAGGCGCATGCCCATGAGGGCAAGTGGGCATGCACCATGGGAGGCCCCCCCTCCCCATTTTGTGCCCCTCTGTTCATCCCTTGTGGATAAGTGAGGGTCACGGACTTCAAGTCAATGAAAACAGAGGGACAACTGTACATTCAAATGAACATATTATCCACCAATGGAAGACTGTGAGGATTAGGATGCATACATGTATTAGGGTAGGCACCTTGGCCAAGTGACACTTGCTCAGTCTCAGGAGGTGGCAATGGCAAACCCCCTCTGAAAAAAAGGAGGACAATGGCAAGAAATTTGCCAAGAAAACCTTATGATAGGCTTGCCTTAGGGTCGCCAAAAATAAAAAAAT
>CM034708.1:190577823-190604147 GCA_020142125.1 Phrynosoma platyrhinos | reverse complement strand
CTTTGTGGCCCACGTGTGATAAGGTCCTTAGATTGGTGTAAATTACTTTTTGGATTGAGGCATAGCAACAGTGACCAGCAAAATCTGTCCCTGGTAGCAGATAAAACTGCTCAGTTGGCTCCCATGGAGTGCAGCTTTACCTCCTGAGAGAGCACCTTTTCCTTCCAACCCTCATGGGTGTAGCCATGGGAGGGGGACAAAATGACATTTCCCCTCCCAAATAAGAATTTTACCTCCCATAAAATTTTTCATCAGTCTCCAAATTTCTAGCGCTCCACTAACTGAAACTCCAATTCGATATTTAGAAATTAGGGCATCCAAAGAAAGGGGGCAGGCTATGGCCCTGTCTGTATGAGGCAAATAAAATGACCTTGCCCCGAGCCACTCAGTGAGGAGACTGGATGATAACATGGCCCAAACCCTGGTTCTGGTGTGAATGGACCAGACCCATTCAGAACCAGGCTATAGCCCTCTTGTTGTTATTGTGTGTCTTCAAATAGTTTCTGACTTGGATAAGGTGAACCTATCATGCACTTTTCTTGGCAAGATTTGTTCAGAGGAGGTTTGCAAACAGGGAGGTATTTTAATATGATTTCAGAGGGATATGGAGATAGTGGTTTGACTGAGGCCGAGAGCATGTGACTTGCCTAAGGTCATCTAGTGGAATCAAACCCTAGCCTTCACAGTCACAGTCCAACATTCAAACCACTATGTCAATACCCCTCTGAAACCATATTAAAATACTTCCCTGTTTGCTCTGGATCTTCCTGGAAGATCTAGAGCCCTCCATCCTTGATGCAGAGTGGCTGTTTAAAGTGTGTCCCACTAAGCTACCCTGAGCCACCACTGCTGTGGTGGCGCAGTGGTTAAATGTCTGTACTGCAGCCACTCACTCATAAACCACAAGGTTGCGAGTTCAATACTAGCCAGGGCTCAGGCTTGACTCAGGCCTGCATCCATCCGAGCTCACTAAAATGAGTACCCAACTGTTGGGGGGCAATGAGCTTACAGTTGTAAACCACTTAGACACTGCATAGTGCAGTATGAAGTGGTATATAAATGAAGCTGCTTTGCTTTACTTTGCTTTGTTGTCAGTGCCTCATTCTGACCTCAGTGCGAAGAGACCTGCAGCAGCTGGGCAGCTCAGCAGGATGCATGTGTGAACACTCATCCGGTGTCAGAATGGAAGGTCTTTGTCAGGGCAGCTCTGGGATCAGGATACTTTGGACTGTCCCTAGAGTATCCTGGCCAATGCAGACAGGCCAAAAGTGAACAAGGATACACAAATATTCTAGATGTGAATGATTTTCAGTGGCTCAGTCTCTGGAATGCTAGAAATTTGGGGTCTGAGGAAAATGTCTTTGGGGAAGGCAATCCTCCTTATCTATACTTATATGCACCCCTCCCCACCATCACAGTGACTGTGGCCCCTTTTCCTGTTTTAGTTGCTGCTTTCACTGCCTCTTCCTCCTCTGTTGTGATAGTTATGCCAGCAAACAGAATCTTGGCCACCACCCCAAATGCGAAGAAAGCACTGCTTCATTTTTAAAACATATTTTTGGTGGTTCCCATTTCACATCCGAATGGATAGGCACCCAGACCCCTGAATTTGTTAATAGAAAAGAAGATTATCCCTCAACTTCAGAGAACAGAAATGAAATCCTTTTCCTGAGTCATATGGGACTGATCATGAGTATTCATTGGATTCCAGATGTTTTTGAAATCTGGTTCAGCCCAAGTACATGCTACTATCTAATAAGGCAGCACAGAATTTCTTCATATAGGCATTTTTGCTTAGGGGAAAATACTCTGTTATACTAAAGATGGCCTAGCTCTTTGATTAAGAATCCTTGCCTGTTAAAGAGAGAATCCCAGTCTCAAAGAGGATTTCTCATCCTGACATCCCATTGAAACCAGCAGGAAGCTTTGGTTCTGTCTAATTTAATCCCCATGGAGTGCAATAGGATTGAGGCGCGACTAACATTTTTTGGAATGGGGCCATATTGCTCAGACCAAACAAGGGGAATGGAATTCACTTTGCCAGCGACAGGCTATACCCAGGAGCTCTATGGATGCTGAGTGGGAAAGAAAGAGGATATTATAAAGTAAATACTTAAGCCATCTTTGGCACTGCGTTGGATTAAGTTGTAACTGGAATGCTTCTGAAGCTAGGTGTGGTCTGCAAAGTATGTGTATCTCTTTCTAATAACATATAAAACAAGGTTTCAAAAACACCCCCCCCCATCTGTGAACAGTTACAGCAGGTAAAACAATGTGAAGAAATATGTCCAGAATGTTATCTTTTTCAGCTGCCAACTTTGTCTTCCAGATAAATGGTCAATGTAAGTTCCTTCTTGCAGGCTAGGAGCAGTGAAATAAAGTGGTGGGTGTTTTTATTTTGCCTTTGGGAGTGAGGCTTAAATTCAAAAACATTCTGATGATTATTCCATTTGACAACATGATGGAAACAGAAAAAACAAAGTCAGGCAGTCGGAGGCTCAGTCAAAGAAAATAAAAATGGCTTATTATTAGCTGGTTTTGTTTTCAGTGCCAGATTCTCAGCTTAAGTAAATCATCTTGAGCTGGGCTGACTGTACTGAAAACAGCATTATTTTAATACTGAGGCAGTTGCTTCAATCTCTTAACATTTTAAAAAAGATATTAAAAGACCTTCACTCAATGAATCTGGTCCCGTGGGATAAGGCCATGAGGCCTCGGGCCTCAAAGATATCAAGGTTGTCCAGTCATCAGCTTTCAGTGCTTACAGTATACTTGAAGGGGAGGTGGAACCATCTCTCATAGCTCTGCACTATGGTCCTGTGCTTGGTGTCCCCAGCATCCATGTTTCCTCAGTATGTGGATAAACTCTCCTTTCCTAGGGACCATTGCACCTCAAGTGAGAAGGTCAATGAGTAGGATCTCTCTCCATACCTAAACCGTTGTTTGTTTGTCCAGCTCAGGAAGACTGAACTGGACATCAAGCTGTAGGAGAACTCATGTTTTAGTAGCAAGATAGTTCAGAATAAATCCTAAATCCTAGTCTACTGTGCATCCTCAGAGAGTAGGGTTCTAGATTTGGGCAGTGTTGAATCCTGATAACTACATGAGCTGAAAACTGATGACTGAACAACCTAACATTTGTTTACACAAGGAAGGTGATGTGATAGATATTATCATCACTTGTGCTATGAGTGAATCTGAAGAAGGGCTTGCCTCACCTTACAAATTAAGGATATTAAGTACCACAGGACACTCATGGAAGTCATAGACAATACTCTCATAAATTTGTAGAATTTGTAGAACAGAATTATAAAGTGGAGAAAGACCGCAGTACCTTTGGCTTGATGTTGCCAAGGGAGTCTAGCTAGTTCCAGTCTACCAAGAATGATATGGGGTCTAAGTTCACAATTCTACATGTAGAAGCTGTGTCAATTATATTACAGTTCATGTAAGATGCAATTCTTTTCTTCCTCTTAATTTGCAGTGACATCCTCAACAATCTTTGACTTCTAATGCTTCCACAGACTAATGCTTGATTGTAACCAATCAAGTCAAATATAAGTCATCTTAGCTGTTGTCTTAAGGGTTAGAAGGTTAATAACTGTTTGCTTGCTTTAGTGGTCAATATGATTTTTCATGATGATCTTGATTCCCTCCATTTTACAGCTCCTGCCTTGACAGTGCAATACTCCTGGTGACATGAAGACTCTGCATGCTCCTTTATTTCTCGCTTGGCTTCTTCTTTAAAATTGCCTTTAAAGGAGTCTGTGCAAGCAGACAGTCTGGCCTGCCCATGATCTCACCTTCCAATTAAAGAACAGTTTCAAAATTGGGATTAAATGCTTTTACTGATTCTAGTTTCTACTACAAACTGCCACTACTAAATATTTAGGAAATGGCATGATGACAACTCAGAAATAACTTATCAGTACAATCATGTGTGCTGGGGTTTTAAAATAGATGCTGTATAGGTAGTTAGCAGAAAAATGGCATCCCACCCCCAAACAAAGAGTGCAGAATAAAGCTGTGATATTTAATTTTAAACTATGTGGCTGTTGAAAGGTGTCTCCAAAACAATGTGGTTCATTTCAGAGATAGTGGAATTAGTTTGAACTCTCTCAGCTAGAGATGGTTATATGTAGAACCAGATTGGTCTCTGTGTGTAACTCTGACTGAATAAGAAACTCTAGGTATAAATAAGGAATGTATATGAGTTTTTCTTCAAAAGCCTTCTTAGGCCATGAGAGGAGCCTTGATAGATCAAGGCAAAGATCAGGGTCAATTTTGCTTTTTAGGCCTGTTATTTTCTGTTCCTTACACAAAGCAATACTGTAAAACATTAAAACATATTCAAAATGGCAGCCAACTGCACAAGGTGAGACATAGAGCAATAGCAGCAAGTCTCTGACATTGCCAGCTGAGGATGCTAAATACTGCCATTGGCTCTCGCATCAAAATTACCTGCCTGGTATTCTGAGTTTCATTACAATTCTGCAGTGATTAGAAAATGATCAAGCTGGATGATACACCATTAGAAGGTAAAACATGTTGGTTTACTCAGCATAAGCTTGCATATTGTAAATTATCCTGCTTTTCTTTGGTGATTGGTCACTGAAAAGTAAATGTTGGTTTCATTTGCAGGTCTGATTATTCAGGGAATGGAAATTTGAAGGTGTGACTTGAGGGAAAATGTTATAACAACAGGAAATATGCATTTTCTTAATGAGGTCTAAATACCCTAAAGGCAACAAATCCCACCTGATCTAAGGAGGGTCAGTCCTGCTTAGGTCTTGGATGGGAGGGTGCCAAGAAATACAGGTGCTGTAGGCTATATTTTGGAGGAAATAGATGCCAAAACCACCTCTGAGTACTCCTTGCCTAAGAAAACACTATGAAATTCATGGGGTTGCCACAAGCCAATAGGCGACTTGAAGGCATACACATACACAAGAACATTTAGGACTGCAGCCTTAAGCGAATATCCTAGATCATGGAATGATTAATCTATTCTGGCTCATGCATTGGGAACCTTTTCTGTTTGTGTACTTTTGCATTGCTTGCTACTGCTTTGGCACACTAGAGGTTCTGTTCCCTGTCCTCCTCTTCAGCATGATAAAATCTGTTTTATACCTACATCAAATTTCAGGTTGTCTATCTATTTGTGATAGCAGACACTGGAGAGAAAAAACACTTTTTGGTCTGTAGTTGTGTGCAACAGTCCAGACAATATAATTTAAATAAAATATTCAAAATCAGAGAAACTGGTGATAATTATGAGCATTGCTACACTTGAAGGGGAAAAGGGAGCTTACAATGCTTACATTTTCATGATGAAAAATGCAGGGAGGAATGTCTTCAAAGACCCATTCCAGGAGTTTCTGGTTCTATCAGGGAATTTGGTCTCTCCAGTTCACTGCCTAGTAAAAATAGTTCAGATTTAATAAAGCACAGATGTTGACATACGCACTCACCTTCATCATTGCATGGATGAATTTCATACTAAATTTCACCTAAGGAATTTTAGGCTTTCAAGATAATAATCGAAAACACTTCCAGCTTCCCATTGGGATTATTCCTTGTTTGAGATCACAGATGCCCCAACAATGTAGTGTTTTAGGCAAAGGAATTTTAAAAAATGAATTTAAAAGTTTTGTACTGTTTTATCTGCAGTTATTTTAGTAGCTCAGTTTAGGACACTTGCTTATTGCTCAGGCCCTTAAGAAAGTACCCCTTTGTCAACATCTTTCTTTCTGCTATCAGCAAAAAGTAGCCATGTATAATAAAGTTAAGATCCCATTTCAATATAATTAGATATAGTTCCTTGCTGACTACATTCCAGGAATTCCTTTAGAAAACAAAGTGCAGCCCCTTTTAACATAGGAAAATGCCTGCTATGTTTAAATTTCAGCCAAGAGAACACTGGTTCATGGCTTTATTTTCAGTTTTATATCAAACAGAAGAAATTTGTTCAACAAGAATGGCATTCTACTAATAACCATACATACACAGAAGTAAATATTTTTAATAGAATAACTTTAGGTTGCTATTCTAAGGACAGTTAATAGAACTATGAGGTTCAGGACTGGTCTACAATAGGTAAACCTCTAGTTAAATTAAAAGAAAAATCTTTGTCCTTGATCACTGTTAGAAGCTCCATGCAGCTATCACATTTGGTGGTGGTATTATTATTATCTTTATAAATTATAGATTCCTCAAACAGGACTCAAAGGAAGCTACAAAGAACTACAAAAGATTAACATTAAAATAGACTTAAGCTATGAACCACACTAAAAACAATTTAAAACACACAATTAAAAATGTTAAAAAGCAATTTAAAACATTCAGATTAAAACAGTACATCACACCCTTAAAATCCCTTTCTTGAAAAACCGTCTGTCTCAAAACCTATTGGAATGAATAAAACAATAACAGAAGGAAAGCAAGACTGGGGGCAATGTTGTCTCCATACAAAGAGAGCTCTAGACCCCAAGGAAAGCAGATGAGAAGGCCCTGTTATGCATCCCCACTAATCGTGCCTGTGAAGGGTGGTAAATTATGAAAAAAAGACTTCTGCTGAGGGCCTGGGAAGACCCATAAGGGAAGATCTAAGTTTAGTACAAAGAAACAACAGTTCTTGCAAGAGAGATCCTCAATTATTACCAGTTGGTGCCTCTTGATTCTACTTTTGCACCTAGAAGAGCATATCATACAGTCACTGTAGAACTGGCCTGGAATGTGGGGAGAAGGCTGTATGACATTGTAGGCAATTGGCCAAAAATCATTCAGATCTCAAGACACTATAGGCCTTTAAGCCGATCATCATTCAGATCTCTTCTATGCCTTTGCTCACTCTTGGATCCAGATGTTGTTTGACTCACTGGGGCATGCCTTTCTTTTTTAAGAACAGTGTTCCAGAAATCTTATTGTGCTGTCAGAGGACTTTTTCAGAAGGGCAAATGGGACGGGAGCATAGCGGAATGCTCCCATCAGCATTTCACAATTTGTCGAAGATTTTCAGATGACGTCACGCCACATTATAAGATTTTCAGATGACGTCACGCCACTGGTGGCCCAGTGGTTAAATGTCTGTACTGCAGCCACTCACTTGCAAACCATAAGGTTGTGAGTTCAATACACACCCAAGGGCTCAGACTCAACTCAGGTGTGCATCCTTCCAGGGATGCTAAAATGAGTACCCAGCTTGTTGGGGGCAATTAGCTTACATGTTGTAAACCATGTAGGGAGTGCTTAAGTGCACACTGATAAGCGGCATAGAAATGTACCTGCTATTGCTATTGCTCCTGTTCCTTTTGCCCTTCTGAAAAAGTCCAGAGGCCATTTTTGTTCCCTTCCCCATTTGGCATGAATTCCAAATATTGACATATACAAGTCTTTTTTTTTTTTTTTGAGGGGGGAATTGTTACAATGAATTTTGTTTGTTTGTTTTTTAAATCTGTCCTTTGATAGGGAATAAAATGTTGCTGCTGATATTGGGAACTGTCACTTAATCTGTTGAGACAATAAAGATGTTGTTTGGTTATTTTTTAAAAAAGAGAGAAAATTATAGCAACAACAACAACGAAAGCCAATAGCAACATTTACATTACAAATATTTTGTAAAGCCATCTTTCCTTTCTTGGTGAAGTTGTCCCCTTTCTGTACTGCTGATGCTTACATACTGTCTGTCATATGGTTAATCATTAATATGCAATTGAAAACTTCTCAATAAAGTACCTTCTTCATCAACTGTTGGAAAGAGGATGGGGTGGGCCTGTCCTCTCCTGATGCACAAAATGGTAGGACCAGGTCTAATGGTTTGAAGTTACAGGAGAGTAGATTTCCATTGAATGTTAGAAGGAACTTCTTGACAGTAAGAATGGTTCAGCAATAGAATCAATTGCCTAGAGAGGTGTTGAGATCTCCTCCTCTGGATGTCTTCCAAAGAGGCTGAACAGCTACTTCTAGGAGCCCTGGTGGCGCAGTGGTTAAATGCCTGTACTGCAGCCACTCACTCATAAACCACAATAGACTCAGGCCTGCATCCTTCCGAGGTCGCTAAAATGAATACCCAACTGTTGGGGGGCAATGAGCTTACAGTTGTAAACTGCTTAGACACCCCATAGCATGGTATGAAGTGGTATATAAATGAAGCTGCTTTGCTTGCTTTGCTACTTGCTGAAGATGCTTTAGCTGGAAATCCTACACTGAGCGGGAGGTTGAACTCGATGGCCAATGAGGCTCCTTCCAATCCTATGATTCTATAATAAATCCGGATATTCCGATAGACTATGCTTGCTCAAGTCTCAAGAGCATTCTTTAAACAGAGGTTACAGGTACCCAGTGTAAGCCCTTGCAATTGTCAGACAGTTTGAAGTATCTAGATCAGCCTTGCCCAATCTTTTTACCCTGGAGGAACATCTGAAATTATTTTCAAGTCTCTAAAGACCCCTTCATAGAAATGATTATATCTACAGCCTCGTGCCTCAATATTCACTACCACCAATCAGCTACACATGAGTGGAGGAACTCAATGGAAGAGCATACCCTCCTCATGGCACCATCCTTTTTCCTCTCCCAGTTGTGGTGCCTGCTCTGAAAGCAGCCACTCCCAGTGCCACTGTTTCAGTCATGGGCCTGCCTCTGCCACTGTTGCCACCACCACCGTCTCTTTTCAAGCCTTGCTGCTTGACCACCCAGTCACTCAGCACAGGGCAGCAGCACAGGGCTGGAAGAGCAGTGCTACCAACAGCTCCTCTTGAGGAAATGGTGAGATGCCGTCACTCAGCATGGTCAGTGAAGGCTAGCTAGGCCAGATGCAGGAAGCAGCAGCAGCAGCAGCGAAGATGAGGAAGGTGGTTGTGAATCAGCTCTTAGCAAGCGGCTGTGCCTTACTGGGTGGATGAAGCAGTGGTAGCAAAGATGAGGTGTGGGATAATAACTCAGCCCTCAGCAACCTGTTGTTGCTGGCGCTCAGAAGTGAACATGATAATGGTGGCCTCCACTTTCTCTTCCTCCTTTTGGGGTGTGTGAGATAAGGCAGGAACAGCCAGGGACTTGCTGCCACCACAGTCCCCATTGGCTCAGCATTCCCAGTGAGAGGGAGCAGTCATGGAACTAGTGTCGAGTGAAGGTGGGTTGTGGTGGTGGCATTAGTGGCAGGAGCCTCAAGAGGAGGAGAATGTGGCAGCCTCTGTGACCATTGTCACTACTGTGCACCAGCAACATGTTGTTAAGGCCCAAATTGCTGCCTTTGCCCTCATCTTTACCACTGCCTCTTCTTCCACTTGACAAGGTAGCTAAATGCTGAGTTGCCGCCTTCCTATGCTTCACTTTAACTTCTTCCACCCAGCCTAGCTGAGACTTTGCTAATCATACCAAGTGCTTGAGCTGCCTGAGAAAGGGTGTGTGTGTGTTGTAGACATTTTGGATCTGTGTATTTTAGGTTGCTACGTACATTTCAACTTATGATCACTTGTGGGACCCCTAGTGACCTCTTGTGAAAACCTAGAGTTCTGGGGAACCCTGGATGAGACACACTGCCCTAGATTGTCCAGGCTTGATACAGAAACTAGGTACCTAAGCTTCTGCCTTTGTCAGATTAAATGGAAGACTGTATTTTTCATGCTATTCTAGACGGGTGAGCAAAGTGAAGCCTGAACTTGAGTGTAACCAGGAACAGGCCTTTCAACATTGATACATCTTGACCTCTCCCTTTAAAGATCCCCCTCTCCTAAATTAGACATGGTACAACTAACATTTAAACCTTCCAGATATGATTTGGTTGTGTGTGTGTGTGTGTGTGTATAGTAGCTATGATTAGATGGAGGTATCAACACCAGACTTTATGTCATCCTTCCCTCAACTCGACTTCCTCCCAAAGTGTTTACCCCCATCATCCACAATAAACATGGCATTATGTTGGTTGGTGGTGATGGGCCTTATATTGTAACACATCTGGAATATGCCAAGTTGGGAAAAATAGCTCTGTGTCTTCTAAGGGTTTCATATTGCAAGAATGTGGGACTCTAAAGAACTTTGAAGCCTTGGTAAGCAAGTATTTTAGCAGGAAACATGATCTGAGAAGGGGATAGAAGGTCCCTGGGGCCAGGGCCCTATGGGAGCTCACCAGTGTACGTTGCTGGAAAACACTGAGTGCCTGCTGTTCCCTCTCTGTACTCTTCTTGCTTCTTGGATGGCATTTAGGGTGATGGAATAGTTTTGCCTGAAGGCTGTAAGTTGCTCTAATACCTACTATATTTTAAATATACTCTGTGAAATTCCCCTAAAGTGAATTTCAAAGTGAAACCAAAGCTAGTAATGAGAAAATAGTTTACAACATGCTTTCCCCCCAAGAAAAATAAGAAGAGAATTTTTTAAGAGAAAAAAAACACATTCTTTTGTTTCTCTGTCCAAGGAAAATCCCATCTTTCAACTGATATAGGCTCTCCTTTGGAAAGAGGCTTATGCTCACTTTCCTTTGATCCTGTTCCACATGTATGAGATGATCCCACCAATCTGTCACTTGTGTCTTTAAAATGCGGAGTGTAATAAATAAGTGCCATGCAAGCTGCCAGCCAAACAGCAAAGGAGGAACTTTGAGATGATTAAGAGAAAGCGGGGTGTCAGTCCAACTATAATAAAGCCAGTATCAGTTCAGGCTGATGTAATTTAAAACAGCTGCCTGCTGGCCATGGGTTGTGGTAAAGCTGGCCAAATTCTTGGACACTGAGTTACTCTTAGAAGTATGCACGCATGCATTGGCAAGCTTTGTTGAACACCGCCTGCTGCCAGCACCCTGTCAAAAGCATGTGCCAATGGATCTTAGAGGCATTGTTTGCATTTATGAAGCAATAATGCTTTTTAAATTTCAGATTACCCATAGGTCAAAGAGACGTAATAGCCAGCATGCTCAAAAATTGGCCTGACACCAGCAAACGATAAGGTTTGATAAGGCTGTCATTTTAACAAAGTCACAAGTTGTCATTCATTTCATTCATCACCACTTATATGGTCAGATTAAATATGGTGGGAATGTGTTTCCTAAGGCACTGAGACATACTGACTAGACAGGTCTGGCTCTACCTACTATTAGGCAAAGTGAGGCAACCAGCTCAGACGGCAGGGGCTGGGACAGGTCCCATCTTGGTAGAAAGGGGGAAATAAACACATAAAGAGTGGAAGCAGCTCCTTATGTAATGACCAACCATGGAACAATGAGGCAAGACTGGGTTAAACAAGAACCACTTTATCTGACCAATATCTGATTTAAGTTGAATGGACCTGGAAGGAACAAAGGGGTTAATGGGGTTCAGCTGAGGTCAGGTGTCTATCCTAGACCATCTTCTCAGCCTTTTCTTGGGCAAGACACTTGAGCCCAGAGGGCAGTCCAATCTCAGGGTTGTTCCCTGGCCAACCACTTACTCAAAGGTAAGCCCAGGGTACTCCCACCCAAGTTGCAAGACCTTCTAAATGAGAACAAAATTGCCTATGATCCCACCCCATCATGTGTTGTGTTCTGGCACCCTGTGTCACATGCAAAACCTCCTGTTCTCTGACTATGGAGGCCATCAGTGTATCCTCCCCTTCAGCATCTTTTACCTCACAGGTCAATGTACATATTCTCCTGAGCTCCAGCACATTCTTCTTTGTTGGAGGTCAGAGCTGAAGATACAATGGGCCCTTGGTATCCACTGGGATTTGATTCCAGCACTCCCTGTGGATAGCAAAATCTGCAGATGCTCAAGTCCCATTAAATACAATGGCATAGTAAAATTATTCCCTTGTATAAAATGGCAGAATCAACCTTTGCTTTTTGGAATTTTTAAATATTTTCAAGCTGTGGATGTTTGAATCTGTGGATACAGAGAGCTGACTGTACTATGCAGTTGTGGTGGAATGGAGGGAGAAACCAAATCTGGTGTCCAAGTAAGTCAGATACTTGCCAAAAGGAACAGAATTCTTTGGCCTGTATAAATGATCAAAATGAAATAATAATAATAATAATAATAATAATAATAATAATAATAATAATAATAATTTATATTTCCCGCCTGTCCCTATGGATCGAGGCGGGATTACATCAGTAAAAATATAATACAAACACAAAAATACAATCGATAAAATATTAACATTCTTAATAATTCAATTAAATAGCCAGATGTATTACATATCTATAGCTGTCTATTGATACATACATAATATTGCTAACTGGGGCTGTTTACAGGGAACATGCATCTCTTTTGTTGCAACAGCTCTTTAACTGTCATGGCTCTATCCTGTGGAATTCTGGAAACTGTAGTTTGTTATGGCACCAGAGCTCTCTGAAAGACATGCCTAATGTCTCTTAGAACTACAGATCCCAGAGTTCCATAGCATTGAGCCATGGCAGTTAAAGTGGTGTCCAGCTGGATTATTTCTGTAGTGGGGATACAGTCATTGTCTTGCCAAATTTTTAGGAACAGAATGGGAAGGGCTTTTAATGATGTGCTGTTTTATGGTTTGTATAGTCTTTTAATTAATTTTAATGTTTTTAATGTTTCATTTTAACTTCATAAACTTTTAAATTGCTCTTTAAATAATATCTACTATCAAAGTTTTGTATAGTTTTTAAATATGTTGCTAGTCAACTTGAGTCCCATTGTTGGGAAACCAATGAGGTTTTTTTCTGGCACAATCTTCTTTCACACACCCCATTGTGTGAAAAATAATGGGGAAATGCATGTATGTTTTAGTAATTTCACCTAGAGGAAGAAAACATTTGACAGTTTTCCATTTATGTGTGCACTATTGAATTAGGTTTCAAGATTTGTTTCTAGGGCAAACTAACTGAGAAGCTTGTGGCAAACACTGCTATTGCTAGGTGTATACGCTGATCCACAATCTCAAGGAAGAAACTCTGATTTAACTCTGAAGATAACGGTATTGTGAAATACATGGTTTTTTGTTCATAAGAAGTGATGGTGAATAAAATGATTCTGGTGTTGGGGGGGGGGAAGTAATACCTTCTTTGAAAAGAGAGTTTGGTTTCATAGGATGCTGTTGTCACTTGCAAAAATGCCAGCACTACTAGTCATGCTTTGCAATATCAGCACTGGGTGTGAGCCCAGTCTGGCAAGAGATTTGGCTCCATCACTTTCTCACCTGTAGTTACTCTACTGAGTGTGCCCAGGAGCACTTAAATGTCTCAGTGAGCCAAAACCATCTTTTTGAGTGTTTTGTTACTGTGTTCAACCGCTACATCTGGCTACCATATTTCCCCTCAGGCTTGTCATCCCTGAGCAATTCCAAACAACACCGAATTACTTCACTTTTCTCCTGTCACACCACAGTTTTTTTCCAGATCTTTTTCTCTCTCATTTCCATCCCCACCTAGCTGTCTTTCCATTTGGTTCTTTGGACTTTCATTTGGCCTCACTCAGCCTTTCCACCTCACCACTCCAGATTTTTTTTAATCACTGTTATCTTAGCTGTTTTTAACAATAATATCAATCCTCTTAGCCTTTTTAACTCTTTCTAGTAAAACCATAAAACAGGCTGCGCTCTTTTATTTCTTAAAGGAGCATTTTATTAGCGTTGCTGACTTCTCAAACCAAAGAAGGATCCTAGTACAACATTGTCCAATTGCTACAGGTCACTTATTTGGTACAAAGGTTTTCTGAAAGTTAAACTTCTAAATGCCATCCTAAAATTAATGGTAAATTAATGTGTTAATTGTCTTTGTAATTTAGGTATATTTATCTTCTATAAATTTCCTTTTTACAAAAGTTTTACTCAAGGTGAGTTTACATTAAAACCATTGAAACATGAAATAGTTAACAACAAAATGATAAAAATGAAACAGAACACTATAAATAAAAGACAATATTAATAGCAGAAAAACAACAACAGTTAGCCAGGGTATTAATCTAAGCAAAATAAGCAGTGGTGGGTGAGCATTTCAGCAGAAGAGTGTTGTAAAGAGGAAAGGATGCAGACGGGCACAGAATGGCTAATCTTCGTCTTAAATAAAAACGTTTCTTATAGATATTGAAGGTTCCAAAGGAGTGCATATAGAGAAAAGACAAAGACTGATATGAAAGACAAATATCAATAAAATATCTAAAAGTAAATACTGTATGATGATATGTTTGTGTCCTTGCTGTTAATCTAGGCTAAAGTAGATTTAACTGGCTTCTTTCATTCCTCGCTTCCTTGACCTCATTTTTTTAAAGCCATCCTCTCTGAATCCTTTGTAAGTTGTCAACATCCTTGTTAAAGCATGGCCCCAAACTAAACACAGGAATTTAAGCAAACCCTTATCAGTCCTGTGTAGATAATTACTATTGCTTCCTGAATCAGCTGATACAGTCTGAAGTGTTGTTGACCCTTTATGCCTGCCATGATTTCATTGGTTTTCGCCTAGTGTCCTAAGAATACCCCTCTCAGTATATTTCACTCTCATTTCTTATTAATGAATTACTTCTGCTTACTCTTTAAAATGTAAAGATAGATTTACAGTTTTATCACTAAAGGCGACACCAGGATGGGTAAACATAAAATTATACACACACACACACACAGATACACATTTGTACTTTTTCGTGTGTGGGTATGTGCATGCATGTGTAAGCAAAAAACAACAACCCCAAAACAAAACAGATTACAGTGGGCCCTTGGTATTTGTTGGGCTTTGGTTCCAGAATGTCCATGGATACCAAAATCCATAGACAGTCAGGTCCCATTATATACAATGGCATAGCAAAATGGTGTCCCTTATATAAAATAGAAAAATCAAGGTTTGCTTTATGGATTTTTTTAAAATATATATATATTCAAGTGGATTGTTGAATCCATGGATGCAGAATCCGTGGATATGGAGGGCCGACTCTACATTAGGGCTGGACAATTTTGATCCTCCCCATTGCACTAGGAGCTGGACTCTAGCACACACTGCTAAAATTCATTAGTGTGGTGGCAGCTGGAAGTGAGATGCTCAAAATCACTATTCTGTGCTAAAACCAACTGTGAAGTGCCCCCTCTTCTTTGTCTTAGAGCAGTATTTCTTAAGCTATCCAATATGGGTGACTGGCATATTATAGTTGCCAATGTGCCATTTGTGCCTGTTGGCTACAATTATTTCCTTCTTTCTTGGAAATCTGTCATGGACCAGCAGTCAATATTTTGGGAACCAACACTGGTCCATGGACTACCACTTTGAGTAGTATTATCTTAGAGGACATTTGGGCTTCCTGGAAGCTTCTGGGAGCATGGTGTTTCTCTGAAACAAGGTGTCAGTTCTCTCACAACTTATTTTAGTCTGGAAATGCCGTTTCATCTTCAGTGGAGGACTCTGGGTTCTCCAAAAAATTGGACTAGGGAGGTGAATGTTGCTTACCCTATAGGGAAAGGCCTGGTTTCACCACTAAGACACATTAGCAGCAGTTACACAGAGAAATCTACCAAAAAAATGTATACCACACCAACATATCCATTAATGTTTAATTTGCTCAAGCTGAGGACTGTATTTTATTTCTACATTCTGTCCCTGCCTGACCTTTAGTCCCCACACAACCACTAGGTTCATCTGTCAGATATAATCATGGTTATCTGCCTGCCAAGTTTACTTAGCAATCAGCTTTATGGAGTCAAGGGCAAATTGACTGCAAACCCACAGGAAAACAGTTTTTCCTGTCTCTCTAAGAGGTTAACTCCAATCAAGAGGGCAACGCCCCTTATCATAACATGGTTGGGATCTTGGCTATTTAGTTTGCTAAGTAAAAACATTTAGGAAAAAGTTGGGCTTCAGCTGTGGTTTTACCCATGCCAATGAAAAGGCTGACTTGGGACTGAGGCTGCCCTTAACAGTATCAAGTTGAAATCTTATTTAGTGGCCTTGTCAGCAGTTTTTCCTTCTTCAAAATTAACCTTTAATAAGCACATTCACTTGTGCAAATCTCTCTCAATCAATCTCTGGTGTGTATCAGCCCTTAATGACCATCTGCAATTTTTTTTGCTCAAAGATGGCTTGCAAATAAGACATTTTCCCAGCCCACCACAACCACTGCTATCCTAGACCATCAGGCTAAATGGACCAGAGAGAAATGTCAACCAGCTCCAATGAACAGAAAGCAAACTATTCATCAGCTTGTCATTAATCGTAACTACCTAGGCAATTTTGGTGAATATGCATTTATTATACTCCATTAAGTGTCTTTATGGCTGGCTAAACTTTGCAGCCAAGTGGTGGTTATTTGAACTCTGCAATATAGAGTAAATCAGTGGGAAGCACCATGCACTTCCAACAACCCATCCCCAGTACTTATTTTATGCTGTCACAAAGGCTTAATTTGAGCATATGCTGTTACAATACAGCAGTTTATATTGCAAACAATTTGGTTTTTATGTCATCAAGATATAAAGAGTTGCATTCTCTCATTCTCCTTACCTTCTCCCCCACCCCAAAATCTGATGCTTATTTATATAAAAAAAATACTCCTAATAATTATATGTTTCAGTTCTATTACACTGGCAAAAGGACTACATTTCATCTGAGAACATAGCTGTGCATAATCCTTCTGATTAATTTTGCTTATTTAATCAGTAGCCCCATTTGATTGGCTGGGCTGCAATGAAAAGAGCATGGAGTCCTAGCATACACCCTTTTGGTGTATATGATTTCAACATTGCACACTGCAACATTGCACACTGAAATCCTAGACACACTTGATGTATAGGATTTCAACATTGCACACTACTCAACTGTCCCAATTTGACAGGGACAGTCCCAATTAATCTTATGTTTTCCCACATTTTCAGCTGCTTTTAAAAGCTGTTTCATCTTGCCTCCTATCATTTTTCCCCTTCATCCGCAGTTTATTTTAATTGTTTCAAATTGAGTTCAGAGTGCAAAAGTAATTGCACTCCATTCACTCATTAGTGAGGAGGGGAGAGGAGAAGAAAACAAAGTTGAGAAGAGTAGGGGGCAGAATTTTGTCCTTTCCTGTAGATTCAGGCAAAAGCAAATTGCTTAAGCCTCTCCTAGCTTGGCTGTCATTTCTCGTTAATAACATTTACCATTTTGACCACACTTGGACAATACTTGGTCCCATATGCCCTGTTTTTCATCTGTGAAATGTTGGAAGGTATGACACTGCTTACCACTTTGTGAGTTGTATCTTCTGTTCTGCCCCAACAGGGCATTTCCATTATGATCTGTTACCCTAAGTGTAATTATAAGTGTATTCTTTATAGATTTGTTATCAACTGATCAGGCCTCACTCCTTGTGTGTTTGTTTGTTTGTTCAGCCATTTCTTGCAGATCTCTTCCTTCTCATTTTGTTTTTAGTTTTCTGCTGTCCACACATCTTTTTTAACCTCATCTCACCACTCATCCTACCTTCCATTCTTTACCTCTCTGTAATGTTGTTGTTGTGATGGTGTGCCTTCTGTGTTTATGACTTATGGTGACCCTAAGGCAAATCTATCATGGGGGATTTCTTGGCAATATTTCTTCAGAGGAGATTTGCCTTTGCCTTACTCTGAGGCTGAGTGACTTGCTAAGGCTGCCCAGTGGGTTTCCATAGTTGAGCAGAGATTTGAACCCTGGTCTCCAGAATTATAGTCCAAACAACTCTCTTTTTAGTTACTGTTATAGTTTCACAATAAAGTCCAGTTTCCCCAGTGGTTGTATATGAGTGGACTGCCTAGATAGACATATAACTAAACACAACATATGTTGAGGCCAGAACATTTTTATTTCGTGGACTCAGTTTGAAGTTTCTGAAAAGCAATTTGCAAATGTTGGAAATTAAATAATACTCACACACAAAAGAGACAAATAAAATGAGGTTATAGTTATGCACAATAAAATTAAGTGTATTGTAAAATAAATACCAACATGTATCTGACTTGACATTTCTTAAATCCTTTTAAAAAGTTATTTGGTTGACTTACTTATTTTCTGACTAAATGCTAAAAGAAGATGGTGTTGTGTAGGTCAGTGAATACCTTCTTATTAGCCTACCTGCTTTGCCTTGTGGGAATTTTGTATAAATAGCAGAAAGAAAAATGAAAACTTAAAAAAAAAACACCTTGGCAGAATATCTCCAGTGTGTCCTTGAAAGCTTGGTAACTGGAGTCCTGTATGATTTTTGACAACATTTGCAAAGCAAACAATTTATTTGCTGAGAAAAGCCAGGCTCTCTTTGTCCTTGATAAACATTCTGTAGGAAGGTGTAAGATTCAGGATTATTACACACACACTCATTCCCCCCCCCCCCGCGTGTGTATGTGTACACACATATATATGCGGTAAATACACAAGAAACTTGTTTGAACTTACTGGATGGTAGTTGTGTGCTCAGTTATCCTTGAAATGTGCATCTTCAGAAGAAAAAAAATTATCCTTACTTGCCTGCAGTGGCTTGCCTTTAACAGTAAGAGCACTTTCAGGTGGTTTTGTTGACATCTGTAGTACCATAAGGGTTCTTAAGTATAACATAGATAGTACTGAATTTCTGATACGGGAGTAGAAATACAAGTTGGAGAATGATCTCAAAGCTGCAGGCATCAAAGTTCCTACTGAAATACTTTTATTAGAATAAAAAAAATTATAGGCATATAAATATGTTTCTCTAACAAAATTCTCCAGCAACACATAACACAATATCATATGTAACATAGCAAAAAGCAATAAGTTGTCTTTGTATACATCATGAGTTTGAAGGTGGTTGTAGATTGGCATCAAAGTTTGTGTTTAAGAAAGCTGTACATAGGAGGATCCCTCTTGTCTCCCCACATTTTTAACTGTATTAAGACGTTTAGCTTCTCAAGGCAGGGCACTAAATGGGTCCTCCACTCTCATACCTTAATCCAAGAATAGGTGCATAGTGCCCAAAAGCAGCAAAGTTATTTTGACACAAATTGCAGAAGTGTTTTTCCTCAGCCCTGACAGGAAAAATACAATAAAAACAAGTGGAATTAATTAACATTTGCTGCCCTTTGGTGGAAACTCCAGTCCTCTGCCCAGTAAGGTGGCTAGGTCAAAAATCATGGCAGGCCCTGAGACCTAGGTAACGTCTTAAAGCATGATCTCTTAAGCATCAATTACAGTTGCTCAGAGCATGTCACTTCAATGAAAAATACAAACTTTCACAAATGAGAAAATATTTTTCTGGGTGGAAATAAAGTTTTCCAAACTCTACACAGAAAAGAAAAACAAACAAACAAACTTTTCCTATCTCTCTTTTCTACAATTTTGAGCATTGTATTTAAGACCATTTGGAATTTGTAATCCAACCAAAGAAAGTTTTCCAAGCTCTTCTTTGAACAAAAACATCCATACATTTTCAGATCTGTTTTTAACAATTTGAAAGTAATGATTGTAACACATAGGATATGTAATTCAGCCAGAGATACTTTTCAAAGCAAAAAGAATATCAAACTGTGCTTTTATGGGGTTGCTAACTCTTAAAGGCACCAGATTTTGTTTGTTCTTGGAAGGTGAGCAGGGCCAGCCCTGGTTAGTAGTAGGATGGGAGACTGCCAGTGCTGTAGGCTATATTCCAGAGGAAGGAACTGGGAAAACCACCTCTGAGTATTTCTTGTCTAAGAAAATCTACAAAATTCATGGAGTCACCATAAGTCGACTTGATGGCACATGACAGATGCTCTTTTCTGGGCCATTTTCCCCCTTTTTGTTTTGTAGTCAGGTTGAGAAATCCTTCCTCACTCCCCAAATAATCCTAATGCTACCCTGTAACCACCAGATATTTTAGGGAGGTGGAGATTACGACAATCATGATTATGATCCAAGAGAACAATTTGTGTATCTGCTCAGAAGAAACCCTTGTTGAGTTTAACTGGACCTCTAGCATAGTGCAGTTGTGGTTTCAAGGTTTTCTGAGGGGAAGGGCAGAGAAAGACTTGGAAAGACAGAGAACAAAAGAAGAAAGCTGAAGGAAGATAATGTGTGAAGTTAGGAAAAGTGAGGGTTTAGGAAGAAAGAGAGGGTGAGAAACAAAGAGGTGGAGAATAAAATAACTCACACTGGATGCATTCCAATATCCCCTCAGTGTAGCATAAATATATGCACTCAGATATAAGGAGGGCCAGTATGCAGCCCACATGCAGAATGACAATGTTGCACAGCAAATGTTAATGACTAGGAGCCTTATTGCACTGGGGAAAAAATCCAGAAAGCAGGGAACCAGATGTGTTTTTCTGTTTCCATATTCCCCATAACATCAAAGCACTTTCTTTCACTTCTGGTTGTAAAAGTGTGAGGGGGTCATAAAAGCATCCCTTTCACCAAGCTGGAAAAATCCTGTTTGGCAAAAGGGATGCTTTTATGACCCTTTCCCAAGCTTTTACAACTAGAAAAGAACACAAGTGCTTTGACATCATGCAGAGACAGAAAAAGGAAAACACATCTCTTTTGCTGCCTGCTGAGTTTGTTTGTAATGTGATGAGGCTCTCGGTGCCATTGTGTAATGCACAATAGATTCATAACCACATGTGCAATATACAATGCACAACCACAATGCACAATATACAGTGCAGAATTACAGTGCACAATGCACATGAAGCAGCATAATGCAATGCACAATGTGCACCTGCAACAGGCAGTGTGAAATCTCAATGTGCAAAGACAAGGCAGAGAGGAACATGCTGCCTATGCAACTCTGCATCCACTGCTAATAGTAGAATATGTCAATTGCACAATGGTGAGTTTTTGGTCCGACATTATTCATGCTTATGTTCCTAATCAGATGCCAGCCATGGAAGATGTTGGTTAAAATTTTTTTTTAAGATTTAAAAGATATCAAGACTATAATTGGCACTACAATCAAACATGTTCTCCTTTATTATCTTGAGCTGCCCCTGCAACATGAGCAGCAGTGATTCATCGTTAGAGTTAAAACAAACAGTGGCTTGTTCCTAAAGATGGGCAAATATTCCTGGCTTGATGCATTTTGGCAACATTGGAAGAGAGTACCAGTGCATGTACCAAATCATTCCAATTCTTGGACCTCTACTTGGAGATGGGGGAATAGATAGTCCCCCTTCTTGTCTTTTCTAGTCCTATATGCAGCTCAGTACTTTTGGGCTCTCTTCCTTCCTCTGAGGTCATTTCCTGCTTGTTCTTCTCCTAGCTAGAGAAAGGCAGCTTTACATGACTCCACTGTGATGGCTGCCAGCCATACCTCAAAGCAAGGGAGCCAGTTCTAGGGACTTCTGTAAATGAATTTAGGAACCTTTCCCCTCCTGCTATACTCATAAATAGATTTCCCAAGATAATAAATAACAAGCTTTTCCTTCTAATACCAGCTTCCATAGTGACTATTCTGTTCCATAGTCATAAACTGAGTACTAGGTCACCGCAATCTGCAAGCAAAAATGCCAAATAACACTAGCAGGAGGATCACATTTTGAGCAATTCCAGGAAGAACCAAGTTTTAAAGCAATCAATCCTTGACTCCAAGTCTTAACTAGCTACTCCAAAGAATATATATAACAATTTGGCTTTGAACTGTATGGCTAATCATACTTGAACACAGCAGTGTACAGTATTTGGCTTTTTGGAAATGGAATGAATCAAGTGGAGGAATAGTAGGTTCATCTTTGCTGGAGGTCTTTAAACAATTTGCTGCAATGAACAGGGATGTGGATTAGAAGGGCCACTGCAACTCTTAATAAATACAAGCCTCTCAGGCTACAGTCCTAATTGTATTTTTCCTAGAATAAGAGAGAATGAATGCATAAACTCAGTGGGATGTACTTCCGAGTAGAGATATGCAGAATTGGGTCATACATCGGCCATGAGCCAATGTAAGCCAGCATGCTGTAGTGGTTTGAGCATTGTACTACAACTTTGTAAACCAGGGTTCAAATCCCCATCCAGCTGTGGAAACCCACTGGGTGGCCTTGGGCAAGTCACACTCTCTCAGCCTCAGAGGAAACCAAAGGAAAACCCTCTCTGAAAAATCTTGCCAAGAAAACCCCATGATATGTTCACCTTAAAGTCACCATAAGTCAAAAACAACCTGAACATGCACAACAACATGTGCTGGCATAATTGAAATTTCCTTGACAATTCAAAATTGATTGCATGATTTAAAAACTTTCATTTTATTTATTACAGTTGTTAGTTTATACCTATATTTTTTATGGAACGTAGGCATTCAGTGCTGATTATTGTTTTCCTTTTTGATTTGCATTCCTGCAGATGTTTGACCACAAGCCACCTTGGGTCCCATATTGAGAGGGAAAAAATAAGGATGTTTTATTATTATTATTTTTTATTAAATTATACATATACATAACACAACATAACAAAATGTTGTATCTTCTTCATTATAGTCCAATATTTTCTTGCTCAATAACAGATTATTATTCTTGTTTCTTCCATTTAAAGTTATCCGGTTCTCTAGGTATATACAAAGTAAAAGAAATAATTCTGTGTTTCCCTATTGTTGTCATTTCTAATGTGACTTTAGTTTACCACCTCTTACTGTATTCTTTCAGTTGCTTTAAGTTTTTGCTCCTTTGTTTTCTTTTGCTTCTTGGTTATAAATTGTCTTTATTTCCATCGTTCTTCACAATATTCTCTTAATTTTTCCCAATCTGTATTTATTGCATTTTTTGGCTCTTTCTCTAACATTTTTGTCAATCTATCTAATTCAATGTTATCCAAAGATCTTAATAGCCATTCATCAATCGTCGGAAGTTCCTTTGTCTTCCATTTTTGTGCAATAAGGATTCTGGCTGTTGTTATCATATACAGTATTATGTCACTATATTTTTTAGCTTTTATGTCCAATATTTTATTGGTCATATTTAATAGATATATTTCGGAAAAAAATAAGGATGTTTAACTTTTCTCTATCACTTCTGAAGTCCCATACTGATGAATACTATTTATACTCGTATTAGGCCCTTCCATGTCATACAATGAACATGTGAAGTGGTCTAACAAGGGCAGAGAGCCCAATATCCCTAAAAAAAGAGAGTTGTAGCAGAAATTTCACTGTATATTGATACAGTCCCAAATCAGTGTGCAGGTAAAGGCTGGACTGGGGCAGAAAGCAGGAATGAACTGTTCTTAATGCATATTCTAGAAAATGCTGTTTAGAATTTTAACAATGTGGAACTTTCATCTTGACAAGTCAGTTTTGTCTGTATGGGGAATATTTTATAAGGAGGAGGATTCAGATGGTTACTCCCCTTACAGTTGCAGCCCACCAAAAGATACATCACATGGGGCTTCTTATCATGATTTTTCCCATCCCTTCCTCAGATGGTATAATAGTTCTGGCAACTGTTGGTCTATTATGTTCCTGGGTTGCATGACTTTTAGCAGTTTTTCTTGTTCCTGAATCCAATCAGAGCTCATTCATGCCTGATATATATCAGGGATTAGTTCTTTTCCATTTCTTCTTCTTCTACTTTTTGAAGTGTGGTCTAGGCAGGGCTTCCTCCCCATCATGGAAATGTAATGGGGGAAGGAAGGTCAGAAGAGAACCTCCATGCGAAGGTCACATCCCCCATTCACTGTGTCATCAGTGGAGCCACCCAGAAGTAAAAAAGGAAGCAAGACAATGGAGCCAGATGTGAGAATTAACCTCTGCCTATATCAGAATTTCTCAGGAGTAAAACAAGCAAGCATACAAACAAAAACACCCACCCACCTTCTGCTCTGGGTTTCAAAAGCTGTGGCTCATATTGGAAATTCACTAGAAATAGACTGGGACATGAGGTATGTTCTACAGCTTTTTTAAAAAATGCTGATATATTCAGGTACAACTCCTGCCAAATCCTGAAGCCAGACAGGTAAGCCAATCAGACGAGCATCTTTTTTCCCCTCCAAACTCCCAGTTACAGTTTTTCAAAATCAAATGGTGAGAAATTAAATGATGTGCAAGAATTGTGACCCAAGCCTATTGTTGTTGTATTAGTTAACTCAGGGCTCATTCCCACTTGCATTTAAACCAGTTTGTGAATCGCCCTGACACTGGGTCACAGGTTCAGTTGAGGCCAATGCATAGTTCCCAGTATGCAATCAAATTGTGCCCTTTTTCCATGTAGTTCCCACTAGGAAGGGGTTTGGCTGCTGCAAGGTGGAGGAATGCGGAGGTTAAGTCACTGGTGGAGGAGGATCCAGGCAGAAGCAGGAAGGTGGAGCCTTCCTCCCCTCCGCCACCTGGGGTGAACTGGAGCCCTCCCAGAAAAGCATTGCCTTTTGCCACTGCCATGGAGTCCTAGCAACAGCCCCAAAGGCCACAGCCACAGCCACTGCCACCTCATCTCTACAGGCAGAGGAGCTATTGCAAAAGCTCCCATCTCAGCCATGGAAACCTACTGGGTGGTCTTGGGCAAGTCACACTCTCTCAGCCTCCTCAGAGTGACAATGGCAAGCCCCCTCTGAAGAAGAACACCCCAGGATAGGTTCACCCTAAGTTGGGAAAGACTTGAAGCAACAGCCACAAGTGCTCTTCCAGGTTTTCCTCTCCTCTGGCTGAAAGTGAAAGATTTTAAAGGCAAAGGTGGTTTGTTGGGTTTTTTTTGGAGGGGAGACCCCATGTGTTTGGTCAGGTGGGATTGGGAGGAAAATTGGGGGAGTGTGAGTGAACAGGACAATGCCCCTGTTAGTTACTTAGGTGCTGTATAGATCGGCACTTTAGGCTGGCCTGGAGGTGGAGTGGGGGCATGGCGACTGCATGCTGGCTGCCCTGACTCCGTCCCAATGCACACCTGATCAGATGGTGAGCGGCGAAAGACGTGTCTTTGCTGCAGCGTTTAGATGCCCGCCGTGGCAAGCGTGGCTTTTTGCCGCTCTAAGAAGGAGTGGCATTTTGCCAGTTCTTTTTAGAGTGTCAAAGCACTGGATTGGGGCCGTGGCGTGCAGTTGCTGTGGCCCCAATCCGGCAACCAAAGGAGTGGCTTGACACTGCCACTTTCAGGTGGTCTATTCAGCCCCTTACTGGTTTTGGGTTGCCAACCTCAGTGCCAGCAGCAACAGTCTTCAGAGCCACAGCCCTTCCTGCCTCCGGCTCCTCTCTACGGGCAAAGGAGCTATTGCAAAAGCCCACCTGACAGCAGCCTCAGGCTCCCAGAGTCCAGGCCACAACGGAGCCCTCTCGTCTCTTCCTACAGTAATGTAGTGGCTGGACAGAGGATGGAGGGCAGCTCATCATTGTCATTGCTCTCTCTCTCTCTGTGCATCAGGGCTTACAAGGCCAAGAGAGCAAAGATCACCACCCTCAAATTCGGGGAACTGGACTTTGGCAAGATGTGATTCAGATCTGTCATTCCACTTGTTGAACACTCATCTGAATCATTTCTTTTCAAAAGAACCACCAAAAAAGCTAGTGTCTGAAAAAAGCATTTTTTTTTTTTGCATTTGTCTCGCTTTCAAGCAAGTCTAAACGATCACAGTCACATCTGAAACTGTTTCCAATGGGAACAAGACACATATATAGTGATCAGCAATTTGCTTCAAATCATAGTGGGAATGAGCCCTCAGACTTTGAGTATAGAAAATGTTGTTCTAGGCATGAGCCAGTATGAGTTAGGGAAGGAGAGGAAATAAAAGACAGAATTTAAAAAACCCTAAGGCTGCATCTACACTGTATAAATAATGCAGTTTGGTACCACTTTCACTGCCATGGCTCTACCCTATGAAATCCTGGGATTTGTAGTTTGACAATGTCTTTAGCCTTCTCTACCAAAGTATGCTGGTGCCTCACCAAACTACAAAACCCAGGATTCTGTAGAATGGAGCCATGGCAGTTAAAGTGACGTTAAACACCATTATTTCTACAGTGTAGATCCACCCTAAGAATGTGGCAGGAAACTACTAGCAAGGTGTTTCTGAGGGATACTGAAATCTCTCTTATAGAGCAAGAAGGAGATACAAAAGCTGTGAGCATCTGTGTGTCTATGAAACAGCAACTTTACACAGTTCGAAGGATAACCCTCTCTCTAATCCACAGGAGATGGCTGCATGTTTTCTGTATGTGGTGAGGTTGTCTTCTCTTGTGCAGTGACAAATGGTGGCTTCCATGTCAGTGGGGCAATGAAACCACTCAGGTTTTTAGTCCAGATTTTAGAGCAGCTAGATTTTAGATAGAGCTGAACTCTATCTGTATCAATGACCAGCTGTCATTGCTCACACCTGAGAGAAAGTGACAAAATACATCTGCTTCAATGATCAGGGGGTCTTCAACAAACACTGAAGGGAGAAATTGGAAAATCACTAGCCAAAGGTTACCTTGAACCTAGAGAGTGGAAAGGGATACTGAGAAGCTGTACCCTCTGGGGACGTTATCACACTTGCAGTAAGAGAG
>CM034708.1:190543783-190577723 GCA_020142125.1 Phrynosoma platyrhinos | reverse complement strand
AATGACACTGAAATGACGCTGCTTTAGGGCCAGTGTGATAACGTCCTGGCTAGCATCCTGTCTATGACATATGCAAATATTAAGTCCATTTTATGCTTGGGTGTGTATTCATTTAGTTATTGCAGAAGTTGGTATTCTCTTCCTCTCTCTGCAACATCTAAAGTCTCTCCCAACTCACTGTTTCATTGTGATCCCTCCCCCACTGGCCATTCTGTTGCTGGTGGAAGTTGGGGATGGGAGAGGTCAGAGATCTGTTTAGCTACGTTCCCTCAGCTAAACACTCTCCAAGGATATCTTCCACCAAGATATGTTTGGGCCCTCTGGAGCTCTCAGCAGATGATGACATCAGTTTACACAGCCAGACGCTTCTCTGATTCCTCTCTACTCTACCCCAGCCATGAAATGGCTGTGGAGTGGGCTATTGCAGTGAAATGGTGAGTCCTAGGGTGGTGAGTGCATGCAGAATTCTTAGGTGATGCTCAGCAATCTAGGGTCTTGTCTGTATCTCCCAAAAGGAACAACACCATGGCACATAGGAGACTGCATCCATTGGACAATGAGGGGGGTGCTGTTCTGCATCTATTAGACTCAAACTGCTGACCCGACTTCCTTATCTTTTGGTATTTGTACAGTGCTTAGATATTATTTGGTGCTTTATATATGTTTTTAAAAAAAAAACAAGGATGAGGAAGAGAATAAAAGGAAGGAAAAAAGAGTAGGCACAGCAGTTGTATATTGGCAACTTGAAGCAAAATCCACCCATTGAACTTCTGAAAAAAGCAACAGCAACAAGATTCAAAAGGTTTTGCATAAGTAGTTAAATTCTATTTTAATGCTTTACTTTTATGTTCACTTTTTGTATGTTTTTAACTGTATTGTTCTTTTAAACCATACGCCAACTTGAGTCTTAATTCTGGGTGGAAGGTGGGGTCCAAATAAAAAAAGATAAAGATGAAGAAGAGAAGGAAGAGGAAGGAGGCAGAAGAGGAGGAAGGAAGGAAGGAGGAGGACGACAGATGGTTTGTGCATGTCTAGAACACCACTAGATTTTTCTTCAACTGAAATTCAGAAGACATTTGTTCAGATAATCTATATCAGGTTAAATACTGGAAGTATTTAGAAAGGAGACAAGATAATTTTGTGAAGTTTGGCCAAATATTTGTGAGGAAGGGTTGCCCATCAAAAGGATTCGTCTAGAAGATGATATTATATTCCTATCAGTAGAGATTGGATAAGTTACCTACAATTTCCAGAATATCTGTAGCCATGCCGACTGAGAAAATTTTGGGAGTTGCAGGCCAAAAAAGGAACTTTTCTGATCTCTGTTTGCCAGTTTGTGGCATTCCTCTTATTTCTCATATTACATTGCTCAAATGAGTAGACCCTTCTCATGAGCTGAACATAGATAAAAGAAGCTGCTGATTGCACCATGTTGTAGTGCAATGTTATTTATGGACAAAAGATCAACATTCTTTGCCTTTATCGGTAGTGCTAGTGAGAAGCAACAGTGTGAGGTAATGCTGAGCCGAATGGCTACGGTGTGTTACCAGATAGAGAAGCGTGCCTGGCAGCCTGAGTTGTTATTGTTGTCATTCTTGTAATGCTGCATCATGCTCTTTAGTCCAAACCCAGCTATTTATAATCTCACAGTACAGTGTAAACAAAGCTGCAGGCCTTTCCTTCTGATAAATGAGATGAAATCCAGCTCCATTTTAAGGAGACAAAAAAAAAATTAAGGAAGAAATAGGAGCCAATCTTTTCTTTGCTGTTTCTTGTTAGTCACTGTATCTGGTTATGCAAGAGAAATTGGGATTTCTAAAAGCATTCTTTTTAAAATAAATTCTGTGCTCATCCCTTTGTTCTCTCTCAGCACTGAGCTCCTCCTCTATCTGCCAACTCATTCCTTGGAAGTGCCTTCTTGTGGCTTGTAACTGTAGTAGAACTGCAGTCTGGATTCTTGGCTTATGCCAAGATATGTTTCGGTACTTCACAGAAGTTAGGCTGTGGTTTTATGATGCAAAGCATCTGCTTTTGTCTTCTCTGGGTGCTCACATCTTTTGTTTTCACAGTTCTGGAAATGAAGATGTGACTTCCTCATGGGCCTGAATAAGAACTTCCAGATTTCTCTAAGTAGTTTACTGCACAAGGCTCTAGTGATGGAATTGAATTGGAATTACAATTGATTCCTCTGTTTTTTTGCATGACATCAGCACTAATCTACTGTTGACCCATTGCCCTACCATTATATCACACAATTTTGCATTAATGAGAGAAACTCGTTTTCTCTTAAGCAATATCACTACATTCACGTGGCTGTGCAAGTACAAATTGCTTTAGTACTACAGTTGCGTGATTGTGAAGTCCATGTTGTGAAAGTCAGCATGTCATTAATTGTTCTCCTCACTTCTGTTATGTCATACAACTTCTGTTGTTGTGATAAAGAAGGACACTTCCCCCAAAATGATGACATTATACATGTACAACTTGTATTGATGTATATATTTTTAAAAATTTAGCAATACACAATTTTGAGGTTGCGATAAATTGCCATGATATTTCCCATTTCCATGTAAGTAGTTTTTCAGGTTCTCAGGGTACATAGTGTTGTTTTCTCTTCTAAATATGGTTTCTTGAAGGCATGCATATTTGCTCTTTGGTCCTTGTAACCTACACCGTTTTAGTGCTATGTTCCACTTTATCTTCCATGGCATCATTCTTTGGAATTTTGGGATTCGTGAGGCCCAAGAGAATTCTCAGAATTCTAAATGGCCCTAAACTGAAAATCCTAATATTGACTGCAGTTGCCATGACAGTTTAAGTGGAATCATAGCACGATAACAGTGTGTTGTGATATAGTTCCAAATCTTGGAACAAACCCCATTGATTTCTACAGAGTGAGCCAGTCAGTATCCACATGACTTTGTACACATGCTTCACTTTCTTCCTGTGGTCTTAATGTAGAGCTCTCTGTGTGAAGGAAATTCTATTTGAGCACACAAGGCAATCCAGAGAGTAACAAAGAAGAAAAGTGAACTGAACTGAACTGAAATTGCAATCACAATGGCAGGATTCCTCATGATTTTAACAAGGGCACAATGACACCGAGTCCAGAAAATTTCCTTTTAAAATTAAACTAAATTACTTTCAGTTAGAGGTTGTTTTCTTTGTCTTATTTTATATAAAGGGGCCATATTAGGCCTTAGTTTCCATACCAGTTTGAGATCTCTCTGTGTGGTCTAGGTGTTATTGTGACTCAGTTTTATTTAACCCAGATTTTCCCACTGTTGCACATTTAAATCATGCTGAACAATACACACTAAGCTTTCCGTTCTCCTCCTCCTCCTCTCCTAAACGTCTGTGTTGTTTATAATTTACTAACAAAAATGATAATAGTCACTGGGGCCCATTTTGAATTCCTCTTCAGTCTTTGGAGTTTTGACAACGATTGAACACAGTTTGGTCTTTCTGAATAAACCAGCTTCTCGAGAGAGAAAGAGAGGGTTGGGGGAAGAGCATATGCAGATAATCATTCATAATAGCTGAACTTCACAGCTGGGGAAACCATTACATTGCTTTGGAAAGTTTACATAAGAGTACCGGGGAAATATGTTCTTTCTGTTCAAGGATCCCATTCATCTCTCCAAATGGCTGAGTCTTTATCCTATTTTATCTAACCGGAGATAACATTTCCATCACTGATACTAAGTGGGTGGCTACAGATGAATATTTTTCCCAAGACTAGTTGCACATCTATTACATAGAACCTCATGGGAAACAAAGCCATTACAAAGAGCAACACAGTTGCCTCAGGCAGCAGATTTGGTGTGTTACGGAAGGGCAGCAAATTGTTATTTATTTTAATATGATTGTATTTTATTTTCACTTAGAGACAAGGAAGGTTCCATCTGAAGATTATTTCTTTTATTTCAGGTGTCAAAAATACACTTTGGTGCCTTAGGAAATATGCACCTTGTTGACTTTGAAAGTGCCAGAGGGGCATTTGCTATTCAGCTTCAGGCAGTAGCTCCTGCTGTCCCTGATGGGAAGCCAGTTATTTACACCTGTTACACAGTAAAGAGACATAAAATTTCTCCTTAACATGTAACACTTGTAAACAACCATTATTTCTCTGTGGTGAAAACTGCTCCCGCTGTTTCCAGATGGATGGTTTGGGTCCAGGTTACCTACAGGATTGCCTCCTTCCATATAATCCATCCCATACACTTTTCTGGTGGATGTTTACGCCAGTCAGCCAGGATTAGGTTGGCGACTGTCAGCCAGAGGACTTTTTCTTTAGCTGCGCCTAGACTGTGGAATGACCTGAAGAGATCCAACAGCTGAATACGCTGTCTAAATTTAAAACAGCACTGAAGATCAGACTCTTCTGACAAGCTTACCTAGAAGATTTTTAAATTATGAATTTCAAATAATGAATATTAAATGTGGAATGTTTTAATACGTGTATATCTTGTTGTTTTAAACTTCCTTTTAAACTGACGTGTATTTTAATTGATGTGTTTTAACTGATGTGGTGTGTCTGTTAATTGTTGTTGTTCCCCACCTCGATCCATGGGGAGAGATGGGTAAGAAATCATCATCACCACCACCACCATCACCATCATTTTACCTTAATAGATATTTTGTGGTAAGGAAAATAAGAAAATAAGTGCCAGAAAAATACAGGATAGTTAGAAATAAATGATGCTGATGCATCTTTCCCACCTCCAATAGTCCTTGTTTGAAGCAATGTGGCCATTCCACCTCATGCTGCAAGCAGGTGGGTTACAGCTCCTAGCCTCTTCCAGTCAGCATGACCAATAGAACTGCAGTCTGAAAATATAATTTTTTCAAATTCTCTGGAACTTATATGCATGTAATCCTTACATTTTTATGCAGGCACACCATGGAAAATTAACATAGTCTATGGTTATTTGTTGTTATGATTAGTTCTTAAGTTGCAGTTGTGATTTTGTATTTCAATCAATTCAACCCTTAGAACAGATTTTAAAACTCATCAATCACTCTTTATCCGGAGCCCTCCATTGCAATACTAGATGACTGTGTGTATTCATATCCCACACTGAATCTGGTCCAAATAATCTAGCAGTCAGAATCCAAAGCTTTTAAAACACAGATCTTTAACATTTTTTTCAGGATATAGAAATAGGATTTCCCTTCCACCCACAATCCAGTTCTCCCTGCTCCTTAGGCTGATGAAGAATATATCAAGTAAAACTTCATGCCATTTTGGTGATGTTACTCTGGGGATTTTATTTTCCTCCTGGTCATCCATTAGATATTTATATCACTCAGAATGGGCTCATGGACCATTAACATAAGTTAAACTTAACAGTGGGTTAGTGTCCCATAAAAGCTCAGATTAAAACTTCCTACCAAGAAACCAATATTACATTTTTCTCCTCTGAAGCTCTTTAAAATGGATAATGCTTTATCATCCTTGGCATATATTCAGCTGTCAAATGCTCTCATAAATGCTCCAGTGTTGGTGGCTGTAAATCTTTTGTATTTTGTTGTCTCAAGCAGGACTGAAAAAATCAGTGGAACATTGGCCTGATCTAAACTACTTCTATCCACCACTCCTCAAACTTCAGCTTCAAGTATTTTCAGTAGCACAAGTATTTTATGCCAACCACTCTAGCTTTATGTTCAGAGGTAATAAATCTGCATATTTTTCTTCGATCGATTGGCAACAAACATTTACTTATCTCTCAATACCATGGGCAAAAAGAGCAATTTTCAGATATGACAATATTATGCAAAGGATTAGGCAGTAGCCAGCAAACTAAATGGTGAGTTACCCATCTGTAGATAATGCAAGCAAAAGATGTGCTGTCTTTTGCTTCTTTAGAAGCCAGTACTATTTTCTTTACAAGGAATAGTGCAGTGGCTGATTGTACACATGCTCTATTTAGTATATTTAGAACTAAGAGGCTCTCTGGAGCAAAAGTAATCTACCTTCAGGCTGCACCATCACTTTTGGGTGGAATGGAGGTAACATCACATTCTTTCTGAATATCATTTTGGCAATTTTAAGCCATTTTAAATCTCCGAGGAGAGACCAGAAAGTGAGCTGTGTTTTGGGGGCTGCCCTTGAGTCTTTGACTATTTTTTTTAAAGATTTGTGTAGGGGGCTTTTATTTATTTTTGGCCAGGCACTCTCCCTGAGCACTTGGTTCAAGGGAATGGGGCTTCTGCTGCATCACTGACTTGCTTGGGGGCAGAGCCAGCAGCTACTAGTTCTACATAGTTGCTGCCTCAGTCTTTGGAGCTCAGTCTCTGAGGGTCAGTGGTATGTGCCTTGTGGCACACACAGTCATATCTGTAAGAGTTGTTACAGTCTGAAAGGGGTGAAAAAATTATTGGAGAGAAAGAGGCAGAAGGATTTGTCATTGTCTCCTGCAATGTATGTGCAAAGTTTGTCTTCTTGCCAGAAAACTTCATTGACTACATTTGCAACAAGTGCAAACAAGTAGAGGTCTTGGAAGAGAAAGTCAACATATTGCAACTATGTGTTGAGACTCTTCAGTGCATCAGAGAACATGAGGACTTCCTGGATAGGACTGATCCTACAGAACAAATAGGAAGAAGCAAACAATAATAATGAAGATGGCTGTAACACTAAAGGAGCACCTGGAAGACAGTTATCATCAGGAGCAGACCATGCACAACTAAGCAATTGCTTCCTACATCTTCCTGAGAAGCACAAACAGGAGACCAGCAGCAAGAGACACTGCATGCCAAGGAAGGAGCCAACCCAACCTAACCACCAGCTGCAGCAAGAAAAGAAAGGTTCCAGTGTTAGGGAATTCATTGCTCCTGGTATAGAGGGAACTGTGTGTCACCTGGACAAGTTGAATTGAGAAATGTGCTGTCTTCCTGGTGCACATATCTGGGTTGTCATGGACAAGTTTCTGAAGCTTATCAAGAACACAGAGCAATACCCCTTTCTTCTGATTCATGTGGGCACCAATGACACTCCAAAGAACATCTTTGAGCAGATCACTTTGGATCACCTGGGCAAGAGTTTAGAGACATAGGTGGTATTTTCACCAATTCTACCAGTGAAAGAAAGAGGACCACACAGGGAAAGGAAGACAGTGCAAGATAATGAATGTCTACACAGGTGGTGTCAATGTGAGAGGTTTGGCTTCTGAGACCATTGTCTTCACTTCTTAAATGAAGAACTATTGGCTACAATAGGCTGTACCTCATGAAGATTGTGAAGAATGTCTTTGGCAAAAGCATGGTGAATCTAATCGAGAGGGCTTTAAACCAAATCTTTGGGGTCTAGAAGATGATAGCTTAAAACATATATCAAAAAGCCTTAAACACAACATTTTGGAGGAGAAGCTGAGGGAGAGAATGGAGGCCATTCTTGTAGTAGAATTTAAAAAATGAGAACAAACTTGGCTTTAGATGTCTGTATACCAATGCACAGAATTCGGGAAACAAAATGCGTTTAAGGTCCTAGTGCACAGAGATAAATATGACTTCATTAGTATAACAGAGACTTGGTGGAATGACTCCCATGATTGAAATATAACAACTGAAAGATATAATCTGTTCAGAAAGAACAGATGGGGAAGAAAAGGAGGGGGAGTAGCATTATATGTCAAAGACAAATTTCCTTGTACAGAAATCCATGTGAGTGATCCAGCTGGACCAGTGGAGAGCATTGGATAAACATAAATGGAGAAAGAAATAAAAACAACACTGTGAAAGGATTCAAAGATATTATTATTATTATATTCCTGATGTGCCTTGCAGATCATTTCTTCTTTCAAAAGGAGAGGAAGGAACAAGGGGATCAACAATCCTGGATTGGATCCTAACTAATAAGGAGGAGTTGTTCACTAGAATTCATGATTGTGGGACAGGCTAAAGAAGAGTATAGTCAAACACAAACCTTGGATTTCAGCAAAGCTGATTGTATCAAGCTCAGGGAAATACTGGGCAGAATCCCATGGCTAGAGATGCTAAAGGAAAAAGATATTCAGCATGGATGAGATTTCATGAAGAAAGAACTGCTAAAAGCACAATCCCAAACATTTGCATGAAGTTAAAAAATGGGTAACATCTCAAATAGCCCATGTGGTTGCACAGTAAACCTGAGAAAGAAATGTCAAGAAAAAAGGACATGTATAAAGAATGGAAGGAAGGATGAATCAACAAAGAAGAATAGAAATGTGTAGCCAGGCTTGCAGGAATAGTGAAAGGAATTGTTGTTGTTAGCTGCTCTCAAGTTGGTTCCGACTCATGGCGACCCTGTAGATGAGAAATCTCCAAGAGTCCCAATCCTCCACTGCCTTGCCCAGATCCTGCAAGTCCTTGCCCATAACCCCCCTGATCAAGTCTATCCATCTGGTTTGTGGTCTTCCTCTCTTTCTTCTACCCTCTATCTTTCCTAGCATTATTGTTTTTTCTAGTGATCTGTGCCGTCTCATTATGTGGCCGAAGTACGATAGTCTCAACTTGATCATCTTTGCTTCCAAGGAGAGCCCTGATCTGACCTGTTCAAGAACCCATTTGTTTGTCTTCTTGGCTGTCCATGGTACCCTAAAAACTCTTATCAAGTATCACATTTCAAATGAATTGATTTTCTTTCTTTCTGTTTCCTTCACTGTCCAGTTCTCACATCCATACATGGTAACTGGGAATACAATGGCCTGAACGATTCTGACTTTAGTGCTCAGTTGTATGCCTTTGCTCTTCAGTATCTTTTCCAGTTCTTTCATAGCTGCCCTTCCCATTCCTAGTCTTCTTACTTCTCAACTGCAGTCTCCATTCTGGTCAATGTTTGATCCTAGATATGGGAATTCAACTATTTCAATTTCCTCATTATCTAGATAGAATTTGTGTATTTCTTCTGTGGTCATTATTTTTATTTTCATTATGTTCAGCATCAGACCTGCCTTTGCACTTTCATCTTTGACCTTCCTTATTAACTTTTCTAATTCCTGAATGTCTTCTGCTAATAATATGGTGTCGTCTGCATATCTTAGGTTGTTAATGTTGCTTCCTCCTATCTTAATTCCTCATTTTTCTGATTCTAATTCTGCTTTTCTTATGATGTTTTCAGCATTTAAGGAAAACAAGTAGAGTGATAGGATGCAGCCTTGCTGACCCCTTTGCCTATTGGGAACCACTCTGTTTCCCAAAATTCTGTTCTGAGTGGCCTCTTGTCCTTGGTACAGATTCCTCATTAGGACTATCAGATGTAGTGGCACCCCTATGTCTTTGAGTGCATTCCACTCAATCTATACTACCAAATGCTTTGCTGTAGTCTATGAAACACATATTGATTCTTTTTAGGAATTCTTTGGTGTGTTCCATTAGCCATCGTATGTTTGCAATGTGGTCCCTAGTGCCCCTTCCTTTTCTGAATCCTGCTTGCACCTCTGGAATTTCTCTCTCCCTGTATAGTTGGAGTCTATGCTGCAGAATTTTGAGCATTATTTTGCTTACATGTGAGATTAATGCTACTGTCCTATAATTGCTGTGATCTTTTGTATCACCTTTCTTGTGCATTGGTATGTATATTGAGCATTTCCAGTCTGTTGGCCACCACTCTGTTTTCCATATTTGTTGGCATATTTCAGTTAGCACTAAAGTTGTATCTGTCTGTAGGCGTTGTAGTAGTTCAACTGATATATCATATGTTCCTGGTGTTTTATTTTTCCCCATTTCCTTTACTGTAGATTCCACTTCACGTCTTAGAATCTGGGGTTTGTCTTCATATGGCTCCTCATTCCAAATATCATTCATACTGAACATAATTCATAGTAGTGAAAGGAATACTAAAACTCAGAGTGAGCTGAGACTGGCTAGGGAAGCAAGGAGGAACAAAAAGGGGTTTGTTTCCCCTCCAAATATGTTCAAAGCAAGAGAATGACAAAGGAAATGGTGGGACTGCTGTTCAGCAAGGATGGTAAAATGCTAACAGATCACAATGAAAAGACAGAACTGCTCAATACTATTTTGCTTCAGTTTTTCCCAAAAGAGAGGACCATGTGTTACCATGCATCAGCAGAGAGCATGGCAAGGAATCTGGGTTGGAAATCAAGACTGATAAATAGTCAGGAAACACCTAGTTAAATTAATTGAGTATTTGATAAGGTTTCCCCATGATATTTTGATTAGCAAACTAACTAAATAGGGAATAAATGAAAACACTATCAGACAGATCCATAATTGATTAGAAACTCATGCTCAAAGAGTTGTCATCACTGGCAAACTAGATCAACTAGAAAACTGGGCTGAAATTAATAAAATGAAATGCAACAGAGATAAATGCAAAATTCTACATTTAGGCCACAAAAACCAAATGTACTGGTATAGGAAGGGAGATACTTGGCTCAACAGCACTATGCATGAAAAGGACATTGAACGTGTCTGAACAGTATAATGCTGTAGCAAAGAAGGCAAATGCTATCTTAGGGGGGTTGCAGACTGCCAGAAATAGTGCAAATTGAACCCACTTTTAGGGTTAGGGTTAGGGCTAGGGAACCATGGGAACTGTATTTTATTGTGGCACCAGAGCTCTCTGACAGAGAAGGCTCAATGTCTCAGAAAAAAATTCCCATGATTCCCTAGCACTAACCATAACCCTAAAAGTGGACTCAATTTGCACTATTTCTGGCAGTCTGCAACCCCCCTTACTCTGCATTAATAGAATCATAGGACCGATGCAGACCAGCACAAAGGGCCAGCCTGAGGGTGGAATTGGGGTGGGGCACATGCCGGCCGCCCCGACTCCACCCCAATGCCACCCTGACACCGTGCGCCCATCCGCACAGTGCACAGAGTCAGGATGCCCTCTTGGTGCAGTGTGTACACATGCTGTGTCAAAAGGGCACAAAAGGCCACCCTCCCCAAAGGAGCGGCACTTTGCCGCTTTTTTGTGGGGCAGCAAAAGGAGGATTGGGGCTGTGGCATGTGGTTTCCGTGGCCCTGATCCACCACTCCCGGGGGCGGCTCTGTGCTGCCCCTTTCAGGCCGTCTGCATTGGCCCATATTTTCCAAGGTGAGAAAAGTAATAGTCCTCTTATATTCTGCACTGGTCAGGCCTCATCTGGAGTACTATATTCAGTTCTAAGAGCCTTATTTTAAGAAGGAGATACACAAGTTGGAGAGAATTCAGAGAAGGGCAATGAGGATGATAAGAGATGTGGAGAACAGAATATGTGACTAAAGGTTGAAAGAGTTGGGCATGTTCAGCTTGATAGTGGTGAGTCTCCCCTTCTAGGCATCTTCAAAAGGAGGCAGGACAAGCTACCTGCTGGGGATACTTTAGCAGGAGATCCTGCATTGATTTTTAAAAATTGTAGTTTGGGTGTGTTGGGAATTCTAAGTAGGTGGGAACGGAAACTCTGCCACATTTGTAGGCCATTTAAGTACTTTTGGCTGGTTTTCATACCAAAAAAGGTCACCTGAAAATCATTACAAATAATTTTTTAACAGTGGGTCATAGAGGGCTTTGGAGGTCAATAGGGGAAATTTGGGGACTGCAGTAGTAGGTTTTGGAGGTTGCACTTTCTCCACCCTGCTTTAGACCTGGATTAAGCAGACCCTGATGCCCTCCAGATGTTTTGGATAACAACTCCCACAATTCCTAACCATCAGACATGCTGACTAATCCAAAACATCTGGAGAGCACCTGGTTGCATATATCTTTAGTCTAAACAAACTGCTTTTCAGGTGATAAAACTGTTCCAGGAATGTCAGATTGCTAGTAGATGGTGACCGCCTGGCTGATTTCTGTCCCCTCCATTCTGGAGTTTGAAAGCTATAAAAGAAATATATTACAAATAACAAAGAGAACACGTATTTATATATTTAGGTAGAAATGTAACCATTTAGCAAATAATAATGAAGAAAAATACAGTTGGATTATATTTATGTCTTTGGTTTGGAGTGCGGGAAGTTGAGTTTTTAGTTTGCTTGTATTTGCGGTTGGGAGGATAGATCAGGGGTTGAGTATGTTTGCATGTGTTATGTGTATGTCAGAATATAATGAAGATACTTAGAAAAAAAGAGAAATGTATGTATGTTTGTACATCTGTGTGTGTGTGTGTGTTCATGCATGATAAGATCCTAATGCTTACAATGCGGTCTTTTCAATGGCCCTTTTAAAAAAATGACCTCAGTATTATGATCTTTGGCACCTTTTAGCACTTTAAAAATTCTTCGCATTAATACTATCTCCTGTTGTTGTTGCTTTATTTCGATGCTGTTGTTGGTCTTATGACTTCTTTTTGTGTATTTCACCTTTTACTGTAAACTGCTGACAGAACCTTGACTACTGGCTGGTATATAAGTATTGTAAACTTGCAAAAATATCGAGCTTTGCATAAGTTAGAATAGCCTGTAGTTCTATACATGTAAGCCTTCCAATACAGTTATGTAGCTACCAGATTTGAAGACTCTACTGTGCCTGCTCTTTCTGAGTGAAGCTATGGTCTCTGCTATGGGATACTCCTATAGCCCCATGCAGGAGGAATGTCCCACAGTAGAGGGTAGGAGGCAGCAGGAGGTGGATAATAGTTTATTAGCTGAGCCTCAAACTATTATTAACTGCCAACCGATGTGAAGATGGCACTGCATGCTTCAAATGTGCAGGCACATTTTAATACATACATAAGATATGCAAAGCTTCAGATGTCTGAAGCTGCTGCCACACTGCAGAAGTAAAGCGGTTTGATACTACTTTAACTGGCATGGCACAGTGCTAGGATTTGTAGTTTGCTGTGGCACCAGAGTGCTCTGATAGAGAAAGCTAAATATCTCACATAAGTACAGATCCCAGGATTCCATAGTATTGAGCCATGGCAGTTAAAAGTTGTATCAAACTGCATTAATTCTGCAGTGTAAATGCAGCCTAGGCTTCATGGTGCTAAGGTTCTGGGTCTAGCAGGCAGACAAACATGGGCTGAGATTTTACATTGTGGTGTGAATTGAGTAATTTTACAAATCTTCAGCTACATTGCTGAGACACAACAAAATCCTATAAGGGAATTGTGAAGATGTGTAACAAGAGTGCTCCAGTGCACATTGAGCATTTCTGATGTGCACTGGGCTCTTCTGATGCACATTGAGTGTTCCCGTTTTGCTCCGGTACTTCTTAGCTGGTGTCCTGGTGCTCATTGGGAATTGCCTTGATATACACTGGTGCCCATGACACATTGGGCCATAGCATATCAGTCACTCCACCACTGTGCAACAGATACGGAGTAATGTCACAGCAGAACCTAGGTGTATATGGGTGTTGTGAAGCTGCTCAGTTTTATTTCTCACACACCCAAGTCCTGCTACCAAGATGTGAGTCCCTACTGAATTCCAACTCTTTTCTTTAATTAGGACATACATGAATGGGTAAATCTTTAAAAATAAAATAAAATACAGAGCACCACTCATACTTAGTGAATAGAATGCTGAACAGTGCTTGGAATGGGCATTCTACTTATTCTGTGGCTCGTTTTGTAAGTAATCACAGAGTCCAGCCTTGAATTACATTTTGATACTTAGAAAGAAAAGACTGAAAAGCTGTTAATTTGACCCAATTGTTTACAGATCTTATTAAACCATTTTGGCTTTTGCTGCTTTTTTGTTCCTACCAATTAGCAACAAGTATTCCAGCTATTGTCAACATGTACAAAAGAGATTTTGTCAGTACAATTAGTTTACTGTAGGATTTAATGGTATTTACAATTGGTTTTGTAGATAAAAATCAATCAGTCTTCCCCAATATTTAATGACTCTTTCACAGCACCTCTGCATAATTGTGGGTGTAATTCCTATGCATAGAAAACTACAAAATCAGATCTAGAAAATGTCTAAAATACAGCAGGTTTGTTGTGGTTGTTTTGTCTCTTTCAATTTAGTACAGGACCTCGTTCACATATTTGTCCTGCACCAAAACTGGAGCTGTGCTGTCCAGGAACAGTGTTATGAAGTTAAGAAGATAATCTAAACTAGAAGGACCCTGAAATGTTGTTATTGTTCTGTGCCTTCAAGTCATTTCTGACCTGTGGGCAACATATGAAGAGATTTTTTTTTTTACATTTGTTCAGAGAGGGTTTGCCTTTGCCTTCCCCTGAGGCTGAGAGGATGTGACTTGCCCAAGGTCACACAGTGAGTTTTGATGGGTGAACAGAGATTTGAACCCTGGTCTCCAGAATTGTAGTCTAATGCTCAAGTCACTACACAATGCTGGGTCTTTTCCTGAAATGTTAGCATTTACAAATTCATCATGCCAACCGTGTTTATCAGAACATGTAACTGTACTGTGTGTTCCTCAGTATTTGGAGAAATAATTTACATTTTTTAAAAAATGTCTGTTATTGAGTAAATAAATGTGAGATGGGAACTGTATCTATCATATGTACTCCTGTTCTCAATTTTACAATAAATATACTTGAATACTGAGGCTTAACAAAGACCTTATATTTTATAGATTATAATACCATTTCCCCTGAGCCCATGTAAAAAAAATGTAGCTATGTCTCCTCTCTGGTTTTAGTATTTTTGTTTATCCAAGTGTTGGTCTGTTAAGCACGTACATTAATTTCCTTTCTCAAATCTGAACTCTAGGCTTTTGTTATTTATGTAGGATTGAAAGTAGACTGTATTTCTCATGGTGCCTTTTTAATCTCCCTTGCGATGGGAAAGTCAGGATGAAACCTGATTCATAAAATGTAAATATAATCATCCCACAGACGATGACAAGTCCTGTATATATGATGAGACTAGAAGAAGGCAAAAATGAGACCTACCCAGCTAAGGAGCTAATTGTTCAAGGAATCTTTTTCTTGCTTGATTCCTAATGGAGTATTGCATTACCAACAACATGGGGAAAGTTCATGATGTATTTCAAAGTTTGATAAAAGCAGTTTTTGAAGAATCAGCATTGATAGTAATGGCTTGATCAGCATAGAACAGCAAGGTGTTTTTATCTCTGCATTCTAGATTCAGAGGCATGTGCAGTTGTAGTGATGTTTGTCCATGTAGATATATCGTGAAGCTTTTTACTGCTGCATGTTGTTGTTGCTGTTGTTGTTATTGTTATGTATTTATATCCTGCCTTTATCTCAATAATGAGACTCAGGGCAGTGAAGAACAGGTTTACAATCAGATTAAATGATCCAAAAGCTTCATTAAAAGTGTTGTTGTTGTTGTTGTTGTTGTCCCCCTCTCTGTAAAATACATCCGAGGCGACTTACAAGATAAAACAATCCCAAACCCAGTAGCCCCCCTCAAAATACAATTAAACAAACAAAATATAAAAACATACTTAAAAATTACAAATAACAATTAAAATTGTTATTTTAAAATAGCTATAGCGGGAATCAGGGACAGGCATAACTATTTTCAGTGGCCGGTTATCTACTCAGGAAAGGCCCGCCAGAAGAGATCTGTCGTAAAAGCTTTTTAAAAATTTTAAAATATAAAATTTTCAAAAACAATTAAACAACTGATAAATTCCACAGGATTAAATAGATATTACAGAACAAGACATTTGAAATAGCAACCTACGCACGTACATTCTCAGTAGTGTCAGGTATCTATACAACAGCCTTTCCAGGATGCATTGTATATATGTATGTTCTACAATGGAACTCTTTGACTGTCTGGCTGAGGACAGCAAGAGTTAGGTGGAAAGCCTCTCTGGTCAAATTGTGTAGCCTGGATCTATGTTAAACTCCATTACCTATCGTCAAGTTTGCGAAGTTTCATGATTAAGTTATTGAAATACTGAATACTTGCCAAATAAGGTTCTATGTCTCCCAGCATGTCATCCAGCAGAAAACTGCATTGTGCATCCATTTGGCAAAAACTGCATTGTGGATAGGAAATACCACTGATAGGAAATGTCACCTTTGGGACAAGGGTGATTAGGTTAAAGCTTCAGTTATGTCCTTCTCAAGTGGGTGTTTGACTGAGACATTACTGCTTTTGGTAAATTACCAGGTAATACTTTTCAGAAAGTCCAGACAAACACTTGTTAGGAAAAAGTTCCTTTGTTTTGGAGAACTTCTTGATGTCATGATTATTTTCCCACGTGAGGTGCATTACGATTATTCCAGATTCAGAGATAGTTCTGCCGGTGGAGTTTACTTGAATCAATCATCCTCTTGCTAAAATCACTGGCTTAGCTTTATTCCTCTCCTTATTAAATCACTGTCTAGGCTAGATTTTGCTCTGATTAAGCAGAAATTACCCCTTTAGACCCCCAGAATTGGGAAGTTTGGCTGGAGATTCTCATTAGCTCATCCTCTTTCTCAAAATCTTGGCTCTGGTTTAGGGTATGTGTGTGTTAGCTTCTCCTTCTTCTCTTTGCACTGTTCCAGAAGGCGTGCCAGCACTCCCTAACTTCCCACAAGAAAGATCTAACAGGACCAAATGGGAAATAACTGTTATCACTTCTTACCTCTGCCTTTTGAGGAGTACTTTCTCTGCACATTGCAGCTTCACCAAAACTGTCCCACTTTCCCTGGTGCATCTGGATTAGGGAAAACAGTTATGTTGTCCTTACTTTAAAACCTTGTAGGGTAATTTAAGTTTCCTAAGGCTTCGACCTTTAGTAAGGAAACAAAAATATTGAAATATCAAAAAAATGTCAAAGCCAAGCCTGTTAGGGTCTAGCTTTAAATTAGCAGAGTAGCAGAAATGCGCCTTTGTCTAACTATGCTTTCCTAAGAACTGAGACTGACTCAGAAACAATAAACACGTAGCTTGTAGTTTAAAACAAAAGTTTACTAATGGCTTTAATCTATATATACATACAGGCTAAATCCTAATCTAGCTAGTGAATAGTTCAGGTAAAGACAAATATTTATCTCACCATCTTTCCAAAAGAAGTTGAGAGAGGAGTGAGATGGAGGACCAACAGTTCAGGAGGAAATCTTGAGAGAGAATGTCAGTGACCTAAGTCACATGGTTAGTTTGAATTAGAGAGGGGGAGGGAGGAGAGTTTGCATGCAGGAATTCCCTATTTATCTAAGGAGGGGGAAAGAGAATACAAAAAACTTCCAGCAAACGTTTTTCATCTCCTCTTCCTCCTCATAGCAATCCCTACAGCTTCACATTGCTTAATTCCATACCCTTGTGGCCTTGCAAGTTCTTCCAAAATTTCCTTCAGTCCCCAAATTTCTAGCATTGCCAAGTGAGACACTGAAAATTATTCACATCTAGAAGTTTTGGTTTTGATAATAATAATAATAATAATAATAATAATAATAATAATAATAATAATAAATTATTTATTTATAGCCCACCCAATCACAAGGAATTCAGGTGGGTTACAGTAGTAAAAATACATGGAATACAAAATAATTCAAAATTAGTCCCTTCCCAAACCCCCAAACCCAATACTAAAATTACAATTAAACAAACACAATTTAAAAACAAAAATACAAAATGTTTAAAAAGGGAGATAATTGGTGGACAGAGCGACATCAATCACCTTGTGCGGGGAGAGGAGTTAAGTTGGGAAGGCCTGCTGGAAGAGATCCATCTTAAGAGCCTTTTTAAAGGCTCTAAGTAGAGATGTGATGGATCTCCTCTGGCAGGTCTTTCCACAGCTTTGGAGCAGAGGTGGAGAAGGCCCTCTGGCTAACCGATGTTAGCTTAGATTTTTTTTTTTTTTTACTGTAGTAAGTTCTTCCCCGAGGACCTTGGTGTGCGGGACAGACAATACAGAAGAAGGCGATCCTTTAAGTATTCTGGTCCCAAGCCGTGTAGGGCTTTAAAGATAATAACCAACACCTTGTACCTTGCCCAGAAACTCATTGGCAGCCAGTGAAGGGATTTCAGGACCAGTGTTATATTGTCATTACGGGGAGTACCCATAATCAACCTGGCTGCCATATTTTGTACAAGCTGAAGTTTCCGAACTTGGCACAAGGGTAGCCCCATGTCAAGTGCATTATAGAAGTCTAATTGAGAGGTTACCAGTGGTGTGTACTACTGTTTCAAGGTCTCCCTGCTCCAGGAAGGGGTGCAGCTGGCATATCAGCTAAAGCTGATAACAGGAGCCCCTGACTGTCGCATCCATCTGAGCTGTCAAGTAAAGTGACGAGTCAAGGATCACTTCCAAGCTTCAGACAGAGTCCTTCAAGGGAGGTGTGACCCCATCCAGAACTGGCTGACATAACTCCATTCCTGGATTTGGGTTTCCTATGACAAGTACCTCCGTCTTACCTGGATTCAATTTGAATTGGTTTTCCCTCATACAGTCCATTACTGCCCCAAGAGAGGCATTCAGAGGAGAGATGCCATACTTAGTCACTGCATCAGTCTGAGACATAAAGAAATATATTTGGGTGTCATCAGCGTACTGCTAACACCCTGCCCCATGCCTCCAGATGATCTTGCCCAGTAGCTTCATGTAAATATTGAATAGCATTGGGGACAGAATCACACCTTGAGGGATGCCAGATTTGAGCTCCCCCTTGACCGAACAACTGTCCCCAAGCAACACCATCTGGAACCTACCTGAAAGGTAGGACCGGAATCACTGCCGCCGATACCCAGGTCTCTCAGGCGCTCCAGAAGGATACCATGGTCTATGGTATCAAAGGCCTCTTATAGGTCCAAGAGCACCAACAGGGTCACACTTCCCCTGTCAATGCCCAGACGGAGATCATCGACTAAGGCAACCATGGCAGTCTCAACTCTGTATCCCATCCTGAATCGGGTTTGAAATGGATCCAGAAAATCAGTTTCCTCCAAGACAACTTGTAGTTGATTGGTGACCTCCCTTTCAATCACTTTGCTCAAAAATGGCAACAGCGAAACAGGTCCAGGGGTCCAGGGAGGGCTTTTTTAAGAGTGGTCTAACCACAATCTCCTTAAGACAAGAGAGCAGGGACCCCTCCCTGAAGGATGCATTAATTACGTTTTTCAGCATCAACTTGATAGTATTACCCCCCTGGACTGCCAACCAAGTTGGGCAAGGGTCGAGAGGGCATGTCATTTTTTTCAAACTACTAAGGAGCTTGTCCACGTCCTCAGTACTTACCAACTCAAATTGATCCAGTCTAGCAGTAATAGCGGAGGCACTGGTTACCCCTCTAGTTGTTACTGACTTTAAGTTGGCATCCAGGTCAGCTCTTATCTGAGAGATTTGATCTGTGAAATGATCGTTAAAAGTGTCACGGCTGTAGTTGGTTCTAATAGAAGGTTCTGGGTAGGACGCAATTGAGTTAAATTCCTCACCACCCTGAACAGCTCAGCTGGATGGGATTTCACAGATGCGATAAATGCAAAATAGAAAGATTTCTTAGCTGCATCTATTGCCACTTGATAAGACCTAAGAAAAGTCCAATGAAGTGTCTTATCAGATAAGAGTTGAGATTTCAGCCAACGGCATCTAGTCGTTGTCCAACCCCACTTCATTTGTTTAAGATCTTCAGTGAACCATGGATTACAGTTTTTGCGGGTTGGAAAGGACGCTTGGGAGTGATTGTGTCTACAGCTCTGGTAACGTTGTTATTCCACATATTAACCAGAGCTTCAACAGAACTTCTGGCATTGCTAACCATAAAACCCCGTAGGGCTTCTTGGAACCTAATGGGTTCCATCAGCCTTCGAGGGTGGACCATTCTAATTGGTCCTCCACCCCCAGAGGGAAGGATGCTGGCCTTCAGTCCAACCTTAACCAGGAAATGATCCATCCATGACAATGCGGAGATGCTAATTAACTCTGACCATGTATATGCCTGATCCGTGCAGAAGACCACATCAAGAGCATGACCTGCACAATGTGTAGGCTCAGAGACTATCTGAGAGAGGTCCATGTTTGTCATGGAAACCATGAACTCCTGTGCCTCACCGGTAAGATTAGTCAAAACAGCCTCGAGGGGAGATGTCAAGGTCACCCAGAACTAATAGTCTAAGGGACTCCAGCACCAGCTCTGAGACTAGTTGTGTCAGCTCGGCTAGGGAGTCTGTTAAGTTACGGGGTGGTCGGTAAACCAACAGAATCCCCACTCTCTCCCTGGTCTTCAAGCTAAGGTAAATGCACTCGATGTGGTCTAATGCACGGATAGGTATCCTGGTTAAGGCAAGGTTGTTTTTATGGACCATGGCTATACCCCCCCCCCCCGCACACTTTCCTTACCTGCTCATTGATGGAGTACCCAGCTGGAAGGGCCTGAGCTCAGGTAACAGCACTATCTGCTCCTAGCCAGGTCTCCACGATACATGCCAGGTCAGCCCTGTGATCTATCAATAAGTCATAGATCAGGGGTAGGCAACCTTTCCCCTTTAAGGGCCGAGGGACTTCAGCTCCCAGAATCCCAGGAGCTATTGGCCAACATGGGACTATTGGCCAACATGGCTGAGGCTCCTGGGAGCTGAAGTCCCTCGGCCCTTAAAGGGGAAAGGTTGCCTACCCCTGGTATAGAGGACACAGGCAAAATAAAGTCTCAAAGCCTTAGCCCCACCCTCTGTCCAAGTCCCTTGCCTCAGCTGTTGTCTTGATGGTAAGAAAGGCACAGGCAGCCTCTTCAGTTTGGCGTGGAGCCAAATGCTAGAAATGTAGGGACTAAAGGCAAATTTCATTAGGAGAGCCAAATGTATTTGGAGGAGAAAAGGCCTCATTTTGCTGCCACCTACATCTACAACCATGCACATATCATGCATACAACATATAATAACACTGGACTAAGTTCTAAAGAGAGGGCACATTTTAACACTTAAGTGTGGCTGATTTCAGTGGACAGACTAAGCACATGCAGGGGTAGCTTAGGGACCATTTAGCAAATTCAAACAAAAATCCACCAAACAGTGATACCTTTATTGGCCTACCAAAATGCACAATATACTTGTTGCAAGCTTTTGAAGCTCCACTAGCTTCTTCATCAGGCAAGATGTTATAAACCAAACAGGAGGGAAAATGGAGATGTTAGTTAGATGCCTGCATCAAAATGAAGGCATCTGACTAACATCTCAATTTTTTCTCCTGTTTGGTTTGTAACATCTTGCCTGATGAAGAGGCCAGTGGAGCTTCGAAGACTAAGCACACGTTTATAATGTTGTTCATTAAAATCAGTAAAATCCAAACATACTATAAGTCATCTTATATCCTCCAATATCAAAAGCAGTATGTCTGTGATTGAAAAAATACCATTTGCTGGGGGACATTAGTGAGAGGATGCTTTGCTCTCATTTCCTGCTTGTAGGCTGCCCAGAGGCATCTGGTGGCAACCATGGGAACAAAAAGTTGGCCTAAATAAGCCTCCAGTCTGATCCAGCAGGGCTCTTCTTGCATGGAACAGATAAATAACAGATCCTTTTAAAGCTTCCAGAGAAATGTTTCATACTCAAATCCCTACAAATACAAAGATAAAGGGAACAAAGAAGAATTTTTTTTTAAAAAAATGGAGGCTTGTATATCAATTCACTTGAAGCCTTAAAAGATTTTTTTTAAAAATGGATCTCATCATGGACAAAGGTGAGGTCATGTATGGCTTGTATTTACTGGGACGGGGGTAGGGGAAGGATTTCCGTAGGAGTATGGTTCCAAGATGGACTTAGCTATATATTCACATATGCACAAACACCTACACACATAGAGAAGGGGGTAGAGAAGTTGCATTAATCTCAAACCATCCCTCTAGTCATGCAGCAGGTCATGTTTGAAAGCATAAACTAAAAACTATTTTCTGAAGAAAAATGTAGGCAAATGGCAAGATGATTGAATGGCTCAAAAATAAGGCACAGGTGGAAGATAAGAAATAACATTTGTATCTGGAGCTGTATACTAAACGGATGCTAGAAAATCACAAGATGAAAATGATCTAAGATGAGTCATCCATCCTTCTGGGTGAAACTGAAGCCAGAATCAGCAGAGCAGATAAACTTCAGAATTTTTACAACATGAGAAAGCATGCAGGGATGAACTAAAATTTTATAGTTTGGATTCCAGATCAAACCGTGGGATTTTGATAGGGGAGTGTGGGGGAAGGAGACAGTGAAATATTGTCAGAAGCATTTCAAGTAGTATTTAAAACTATAGCCCATTCCAGCTAATCAAGTTGCAATAAGGTTTTATTGAAAACAATGAGATGTCCTTTATGATGTCATGAGACTGAGTTGTTACATTCATTTCAGTGGGACTTTGGCTGTACTCTTAATTTGTTGTTGTTAACTGCACTCATGCCTCAACCCATTAAACCCTGTGAATGAGATATCTCCATTCTTCCCTATCCTCAACTGCTTAGGTCCTGTGGGCTCAGGCCCATGGCCTCCCTGATTGAGTCTACCCATCTGGCATGTAGTTCTCCTCTCTTTCTGCTTCCCTCTACTTTACCTAGGATGAGTCGTGCCTCCTCATGATGTGGCCAAAGTATGACAGTTTTGTCATCTTGGCTCCCAGGGAGAGTTCATGCTTGATTTGTTCAAGGACCCATTTGTTTGTCTACTTGGGCCGTCCACAATATACTCAGCACTCTTCTCCAACACCACATCTCAAATGAGTTGATGTTCTTTCTGTTGGGTTTCTTCACTGTCCAACTCTCACATCCATACATGGTGTTGGGGAACAAAATGGCTTGGACGATTTTAATTTTAGTGCTCAGTTGTATATCCTTGCATGTTAGGATCCTGTCTAGATCCTTCATGGCTGACCTTCCCATTCCTAGACTTCTTCTTATTTCTTGATCACAGTCTCCATTCTGATCAATGTTTGATCCTAGGTACAGAAAATCTTTAACTGTTTCAATTTCTTCATTATCTAGGTTAAATTTATGTAGCTCCTCTGTGTTCATTATTTTTGTTTTCTTTATGTTTAGCTGTAAGCTTGTTTTTTCACTTTCTTTCTTGACCTTCGTTAGTAATTGTTTCATGATTTTTCCTGCTGTTAGCATGGTGTCATCCGCATATGTTAGATTACTGATGTTCCTTCCTCCTATCTTCACTCCTCCTCCTTCTGAGTCCAAGTTTGCTCTTTGTATTATATTTGCTGCACATAGATTGAACAGGTAGGGTGATAGAATGAAGGCTTGCCTGACCCCCTTGCCAATTGGGAACCATTCTGTTTCTCACAGGCATTTATCTATGAGTATGTCCAATTGAACATAGAAATGTTCTTACAATCATGGTGCTGGCCATCATGTTTTGCGTTCATGGGAGTGAAGACATTGCTTTTGATAGCAGAACAACACTGACGTAATAGGACCACTCTATTATGCTTTAGCCAGATCCCAACTGGAATACTTTGTTTATTTCTGGCCACTACAGTTCAAAAAGATATTGACAAGCTAGAAAATGTCTGGTTTTTTTCAAGAATATTTTTATTAGAATTAGATAATACAGAATAAAAGAGAAAACAATCTACATATAACAAATGGGGAAAAAACAAGAAGTGAGAGAGTAAGAAAAAACAATTAAGAAATGAAAACATAATAAGAAGTAAAAGTGATTTTCAATCTTTTTTTCAGCTGCTATATCCTAGTCCTAATTAAGCCTCTTTTGGTGAGCCATGGTTTCTCTCATGGATTTATGGTTATATTTTCTGGTCCTAGGACCACTGCATTTAACAGGGAAAGATGGGACAAGTGAAGACCATATATCAACGAAGGAAATTCCAGCAATACTTCCAGCAGTACACTGTTAGCAGAGAGCAAGGACAAACATTCCTTAAGAATAAACCCTTTCAAGTTATTTTTATTGAAAAATGCAGGCTGGCCCCTTACTGTATTCTTTTCAAAGATGTTTTAATTTTTTATTTTATTTTTGTTTTATTGAGGAAGTGTGTTCTATAACATCTGTCTTCTCCAGTAAACGAATGCTTGGAAGTTACACAACATTTGAGAGGCCAAATTCCCATCCCATCCTTCAAGGCACCTGCTGGAGAAAATTCAGACAAACAGAAATTCGTGGGCCGGCAGAAATGTCTTGCTTTGAATGAATTCCATTGCAGATGAGTCAGAAGCAGCAGCAGACATGAAATCCAGCCTTAAGGATGTTGGGTGTTTCCTAGGCCATAATCTAAAGGAGATAAGAGAACCAGTGACTTGAATAAGGGGCTGCTGGTGGAGAAAAGAAGATACAGCTGTAGCTGTAATTGCTTTTGGTCAGGGAGTGGCTGGTTTCTTCTCTGAGAAGCCTCCAATATTGCCTTCCTGAAATAATTTGTCAGTTTGAGTTAAATCTATGCTTCCCCAAGTGTGAGGAGATATTCCAAAGAATATCTGAAAACTAAATTTGTGAATGAAGCATTTTTCCTTCTGGAGCCAACTCAAGATACATTGTTTCCTGAAACAAATAACAAGATGTCAACCATACCATTCATTCCATATACAGCAACAAATTGAGCTAGTAGTTGAGTTTTACTTCCACATTAGCAACAGAACAGGGTCTTCATTTAACATTGCCACCACCTGTCCAAGCCTCAGCGGATACCAAGGGACCACTATATTGCCCATCCCTGCCATAGGATGTTATCACACGGGGGCAAATCTGCTGGTTAATCCACACAAAATCCAGACCGAAACTGGATTACTGCCCTGTGTTTTCACACGACGTCGCACAGAAACTGGACAGAAAGTGGACAGAAACTGGTGTTAACCGCGATCTTTTGAAATCCAGTTGTTTGGAGGAAATGCAAATGCGCAATTAAGGTAATTGTGAATTTACCATAATGTGATCGCCAAATGCACATTGGGGAACATTTCCCTGCTGTTGCCATGGTTCCAGCGAGCATTCTTCTATCTGTGCATGTGCAAGAGGCTCATTTCTAATACATTTACAGGTTTTTTCTCTTGTGTGTGGACGTTCAATGCACTAACTGTACATTCGCAATGAAGGTAATGACGTTTGCGGAAACAAGGTTTATTTCCCGTTTATTTTCGGGATGCCTCATTTCCACTTTATTTTCAGTTTCTGGGCCACGTGTGATAACGTCCATAAACCATCAACACAGCACCAGTGTAATAATCCAATTTTGAGTAACAATACAGTTGTCCCTCCACATTTGCATATTTGACTTTTGCAGATTTGATTATTCACAGATTGTATTAGTATGTTCTCTCTAGGAATATCTTGTGCAATTCTATGGTCAACTTTAATCAAAAGTTGCACTGAAAGACCTAGAGATTCCTAGAGAGAACACTCCACTAGGCATTTGTAGCTCCTTCAGCACAATTCTATGGTCAATGTCTGGCAGATGTTGACCAGAGTTGCACTGGAGGACCTAGAGATTGCAAGAGAGCTGTCCTCTCAGTTAAAAAGAATAACGTTTTTGTTATTTGCAGTTTTTCCACATTCATAGGGGTCCTGTGCCCCTAACCCTAGTGAATGTAGAAGGATCAATGTAGTCTTCTCAGCTCAGATGAAGCATTGAGTGAACACTTGATGAGCACCAGATTCTACCCTTCTTTTATTTGACAGAGGGAATCACACTATTCTTTAGAGTTCACATTTAATTATTCTCTCCTCTTTCCTCTTCTCACCCACAGCAGAAGCAGTCTTTATTATATTCAACTCTCCTTCGTGTACTGAATAAGCCATCTGGGGGAACCAACTGAATTTCTGATGTATTAGTTTAATAAGAGTAAAAGAATGTAATAGGACAAAGGGAAACCTGACTAATTTGCACTGTCAATAGATTTTCACAATCTAGGGGGAATTTTGCAAGATATGAAATATTTGCTTTCACATACACATCTCCCACATTCTCTGTCTAATGTTTGCTCTGTAAACCTGATGGAATAAAGATCACATCTGCCTTTCTGTGAGTTCTGTTCTTGGGAGGTAAAGTTTTTGTTAAAAGGAGTGTGTATAATTATACAAACACACACTCTCTCACACACATACACTCTTAGATATGTGTACCTGCAAACACACTAGCCCAGTTTCTGCACTTCATTTGATTGGAATGAAATCCCATGCAGGATAGAATTCTAGATTTAATGGACAAAAGGTCTTTCCCAAAGGGAAAAGGCTGTCTGACATTATGTTTAGTAAAGTTTATTATGCAAGTTAAATCTTTGCAAGTCTGGACTAGGATGGGGAAAACCCTAGCAGTTTTTAAAATAATCCTGCTGCTCTTCTGCAAAATTTAATAGATATTACTCTCTACAGAGATTGTAAAAGGCAAGCAATTAATCTTTATTTTGTAAATACAAAATGGTTACGTGATGGTTTAATGGAGCTTTGGTAAAATAATTATATCATTTTAACAGTTACTGCTGCTGTCTCATTGCAAGAAACGCTAATGGAAGATTTCAGGCAGATAAGGTCCCCAAGGCAAGATGAAAATCCAATATCACAATAATCTTTATTCCACTTCAGAGTTTAGGAGGCTACTGAAATACAACAGCCTGATCAAGAGTTCATCCCATGAAATATAAAGTATTACTGGCTTGTACAACAGGGAAGAGAAATGAGTAGCTTTATAAATCTTTGGGTCTATGCATCAAACTGATACAGAAGACCACTTTAATCCCACAAAGATAAAACAACCTACACTTCAAATGGAACCTCACACTGTTCAGTCTTTTCTTTCTTAAGGAGAAATTGAAACCAGGATCAGCACTACCATTAGGTAGAGTGAGCTGGCCACACTACCATTAGGCACATAGTCCTTGGGAGAGTGAGGTGACCACCTCAGAAAGCATATTTTGGATGTTATGAAAGGACAGCAAATCATTAGTTATTTAATTCATCTTGCTATATTTTTACTGCCAGGGATAGAGGCACTTAAGAGGATTTTCTATCTCCTGTGCCAAAATAACTTGGCTCTATTAAGATACAATATATTTTTACTTGAGAGGATAGGGGCACCATTCACTACTCTGCCTCAGGGAGCAAAATATCTTGGGCTGGAATGCTGAAATATTTCCCTATTTTATGACAAAACTCATTATTACCATATGAAATGTTGGCATCATCATTCATTTTCTAGTTTTTTTTAGATTTGATTAAAAAACAACTGTTAGTAGGAACTGAATTTTGCAGCAGTAAAAAAGCCCCAACTAATTAAGATATGGACCACTGTGATTCATAGACATTTTAGTTATCATAGCTGAACTCTCACATCTTTTTGATTTGTTCAAAAAACAGTATTTATTTTTATTCTTAATATTGCTTATACAGTATTTGATTTATTTTTCTCTGGGCCCCTTCATACTGCATAGTTACAGCAATATGGCACAACCTGAAGCACCACAGCTGCATCCCATGAAATCCTGGGGTTTGTAGTTTTGTGGCACACTAGAGCTCCCTGGATGAGAATTCAATAGCATAGCCATGGCAGTTGAAGTCATGTCAAAGTGGATTAGCTCTGCAGTATGGATACAGCTCTAATATCTGTAGTCGATGGTCAGAAATGCTGGGAGTTGCAATTCAGCAACATATGGTGGGCTGAATGATTCCCATCCCTGTTTTAAATCACTCTGCATTGAGGCCACAGTCCATTCTTGCCATGAGGACACTACACAGTTGACTTTTTCTTAGCATAGTCTGGAGAAATATCAGTCCCCATATGTGGATTGCTATGAACATGAAGAAACTGCTGCCATAAAGATAAATTTAAAATGGCTTCCATGTGGTGGACGTATTCCCCTAGTATGCTATCAGCACTCAAGCAGGCAGTCTCTGTGTGAGACAGAGACATACCCATATCTGTCCTGCCAGGCTGTCAATCTTTCTGTCAAACCATCTTGGATTCTGGCCATCTGTCTAGTAATTGATGGACCATCTGACTAAAAGAGCATTTTGGAGACAAGCAGCCTGTCTTTCAGTCTGACTGCCTATTTGAAAGGCTATCCTGAATGTCTGGATCTCTTTCTGGTTGACAAACTGTCTAAGTGTGTTCCCTGAGAACCATCCTACCAGTCTGTTTGACAGGAATCTGGTATTTTTTCTGACAATCTGCCTGTCTACATCTGACAGCCTCTAGTTCAACGGGATGCTATGTTAAACATGTAGCATGCAAGGAAACCTTCTTTCCTATACTACTTCTTAATAAGTGCTAGAGTAAGACCTTTATGCAAAGGTGAGAGATCTTTAAAACTTCTTCCAACCGTTTCACCCTCTAAAAATACCCCCCAACATGTAATGGTACCAGTGAAGTTGCCCCTTCTTATTTTAGCCTCCAGACACAAGGGGTGGGGGATATGGGTGTGGGACTAACTGGGATGAGAGAGTTGACCTACCGGTGGTGCTGATCCAGACAGAAGGCCTAGATGCTCATCAAGAATAAAGCAAGCAAACAAGCCAATTTTTCCGCTGTGTTACATACCTAACATGGCATTTAGTTCAGCCATCTGTCAGTCAGCCTCACAATCTATTTCACTGTTCAGGCAATACTTATATTTTGGCACATATTAAAGAAAAGCACTGTATAATATTATCTGCAAGGTGAGATCCTTAATTAAAACAGTGGAGCCTTATTGGTAGACTGTTGGCTGACTGGAAGAAACCAAGGCACTTCTGTACATGTGCGTATTCAAGCCTTGGCCTCTTTTCTGCCTACCAACCCTACCTGCCCACATGACAAACTATTTGACTGTTCTATGATTTCCAGAGATATCTTATGATTATAATACAACGGGTGACATATTTTTGGGGTATCTATTGTTGTTATTGTTTTTTTTTATATCTTACCTTTTCCCCAGATCTGGGACTCAAGGTAGCTTACAAAATTTAAAACAGATACAGATAAAATGTTAAGATTCAAAAGTTAGAATCATCCAAGCCATTATATTCCCCATCATCATGTACAGATGTGAGAGCTAGACAGTGAAGAAAGCAGACAGAAAGTAAATAAACTCATTTGAGATGTGATACTGGAGAAAAGCGCTAACCCAAAAGACAAACAGATGGATTGTAGACCAGATAATGCCTGAAATCTTCCTGGAAGCGAAGATGATGAAATTGAGGCTATCGTATTTTGGCCACATCATGAGAAGGCATGACTCAATGGAAAATACAATAATGCTAGGGAAGGTAGAAGGTAGCAGAAAAAGAGGAAGACTGCACACCAGATGGCTAGACTCAATTGGGGAGGCCACAGTCCTGAGTCCGCAGGACCTAAGTAGAACATGGATGAACATGGTTTTGGAGATGTCTCATCCATAGGACCGCCATGATTTGGGGCCAACTCAAAAGTAGTTAACAACCAAAAAACCCAGTTAAAAACATAGAATAAGTTATTGTTAAAATCTCAGTAAACTACTTATAGAATTAAAACCATTTTAAATCAAGGAACAGCACATTATTTAAAAGCCCTTGTAGGTAGTTCTCCAAAGCCAACTGGAGTAGGAAAGTTTTTATCTGCCAACAGAAAGACAGTAAGTGAGAACTTCTAGGGAGTGCTAGAGTTGAGGAGCATCTACTGAGAAGGCCTCTCTCCTGTTTTACCCCCAGATGTGACTGTGGGGAGAGCCTCCCTGAGGATATCAAGGGCTTGGACATTCCTAGTAGTCAAAGCTTTATAATATGACTAAACAGTTTGCTGCCTTTTTATAACTTGACAACTCAAATTGAGTCCACTTTTAGGGTTAGGGTTAGTGCTAGGGAGTCATGGGAATTAGTTTTTACTGAGACATTGAGCCTTCTCTGTCAGAGAGCTCTGGTGCCACAATAAAATACAGTTCCCATGATTCCCTAACCCTAACTCTAACCCTAAAAGTGGACTCAATTTGCACTATTTCTGGCAGTCTGCAACCCCCCTATGTTCCTTGTCATGGGTGAATTTCACTGATTAACTGTAGAGCTGCCCCCACTCTGGGGGGAAGGTGGAAAAGAAAGCATGGCAGGCCTCTCTTCCTCCTCCTCCTCTCTGAAAAAAATGCTGTGGTACATCACACTCAAGTACATACCCTCCAACATTTTACAGATGAAAACCAAGACATATCTGGCCAAGTAACAATAGCGCGTGGTCAAGATGGCAAAAGTTATTAATGAGGAAGAATTTCCAAGCTAGGAGAGGCTGCAGCAGTTTGATTTTACCTGAACCTACTGGGAAGGGCAAGATTCCAGCCCCTCTTCCCTTCTATTGCTGTAGAGTTCTACTTTTGCACTTTAAACTCAATTTGCAAAAATAGAAGTAAGCTAAGGACAAAGGGGGAGAGTGGGAGTAGGAGAGAGAAATAGGGACATTTTAAAAGCAGATAAAAAAGGAGGATGACACAGGATTAATTGGGTCTGGCTCTGCCAGATCAGAACAATTTGAGCAGGGTATACAAGTAAAGCTGTACCTGAAAGTCTACTTTATGATCCTTTTTGGATGTGGGCCTCTGTCCTACCAGTGTGCTATGTAAGATGGACCCTCTACTTCTCAATAAATGTAAGATGATAATAAAAATAATAATTTAATAATAACAGCAGTGTAGTCACCCAAATAGATGTTCAAGCTTCAGATCTCTGCGCTTAAAAGGCATTTACTAGTCTGGGCAGACAGTCAAAATAGCTACAGTGCACTGTGGGTTTTTCAAAAAAGAGAAAATAATGGTGGAGCCCAAAAGTCTCGCTGTCTTAATGGCAAGATATTCCAAAATGCAACATGGTATGCGATAGGGACTTAAATATAAGAAACAGCAGTAATGCTTTCTTTATTTAAAAAAACTGAAAGAGAGGAGTGGAGGAGTTGGTGTGTGTTTTGCGCTCTTGCACTGGAATCGGCCCAAGGTCTTCATAACATGTCCATCCCCCTAAACGTCTGACTCTGAGGATACTGGCACCTAACAAATTATCCAATAAGGTTGTCAAATGTCTTGTTGGAAAGAGAAAATAAATGTGACAAATGTAAATATCTAAAGAGTAGGACCTGTACCAGAAGGACCGGTGCAGTCAAACCTGATAAAGGCTGATTGTGAATTCCTTTCTTCTTAGTTAGACAGCTGCTTTCTTTAATAGATCAGGGCTTTTTGGACTAGTTGTTCATTCCTGGTCTATATGCGTGCACATGCACGCATGCACACATGCGTGCACACACACACTTTCATTTGTACCTTTTAGGCATATTGGGGCTCTAAGGTTTCCATTAGCTAATTGTGACCAACTTCTTCTTTTTTAAAATCCCATGTTCCCCCTTTAGTGCTAGTTCACAAGCTAAAGAACACATCAAAACAGTCTGGAAATTATTGTTTCACATAACATGATGCAAATCTGATTCTTCTCTGCATTGCTCTTTGTACAAAAGAACCATCTGGTTCAGATGTTAGGGAGCTGTGCTTTCAATTACAGACTCCTGGATGTGTAAGCTTTCCTTAGGCATGACTGGCACAGAAAATGTATATACAAAATGAAATGGGAAGTCTTAAAAAGAGGACTGCAATTTTTAATTGGTAAGCTTTATTTGATTAATTGGTATGAGCTACAGAGGACTGTGCATTAAGGGCATGCATTTTACTGTTCAAGGCTATTTTGTTTCTTGTGTGTTACTATAATAGGGACCGGTAAAGAAAATATTAAAAAGCTGGAAAAGGTACAGAAAAGGCAAACAAAATGAGCAGCAACTTCCCTGTGGAAAAAGGTTGTAACTTTTCAGTCTCGAAGCAAGTCGAAGCAGTCTCGAAGCAAGTCTTGAAGCAAGTTGTTGGTGTGGACAAAACAGATAGTGAGAAGCAAAACTATGAAGCAGCTATGATTTTATTATAACCCACCCTGAGATCGTTGGATAAAGGTTAGGATATAAATATTTAAATAAACAAATAAATAATTTAAAAATAATTTCTAACTTGTTTTTACAGCGACAAGCTTGAATAGAGTTACTTTTTTTTCCCCCAGAAACAGCCATGGCCGCAATTCACTACTATTCAAAGGCTATTTACCTGTTACTCATTGCTATATATGTGTGTTGACCCAGTATGGGCGAACGGGGAGAGAGTAGCAAGGACCATATGGATGGCTGCTTCATACTGAGGCCAGGATGGATTGCTTTGTAATGTCTTTTACATTTTTCTTAGAATATCTAATTAGCGATATCTGAATTGACTACTTGTGGGAATCAGAGAGCATTTAGTAGCCATAATGATAATTTGTTAATAATGGATAATTCAACAAGTAACTCTCTTGAACTACAGTAACAGTAGTAATAACCTATTGAATGACCAGAGTAGTGAATGAGGTAATTTGTTCCTTTTAAAAAGGAACACTCTAAGCTCTGGATTCATTCACCCAATGAAGCTGAATGGGGGAAGATGCAGGATTGATTAAAGGGAGTTATTTACAGTACCCACAGTTACAGTATAGAATTTGCTAGCACAAGTTGGAGTGATGGCTGCCTACTTGGATGTAGAAAATTAGACAAATTAATGGATGATAAGCTTATTAATGGCAGGTAGGTAGGAGTTTATCACATGGGAGGCTAAATCCTGTACAGAAATGAGATTTACATCCAGGAAAAATCCTGCAAAAGCGGGATTGTTTTCAGACTCTTCGGGGCATTGAGCATTAACGCGAAAATAACCCACATAGAAAGTGGACAAAATTGGCCTCTTTTTACTTTTGGGAGAATTCCAAAAGTAAAAAGAGGTTGATTTTGTCCACTTTCTGTGCTCATTAATGCCCGACATCATGTGAATATGATCCTGCTTTTGCGGGATTTTCCCATTTTAAATGCCATTTCTGCATGGGATAAGCCCTGTATGATAAACTCCGTAGTCATGATGGCTGTATCTTATCTTTAGTATCACAGCAATATGCATTTCTATACCAGTTGTTAAGGAACATGAGTGTGTGTGTGGGTTACTATTGCCCTCATATGCAGCATTTTGGCTTCCATTGGCATCTGATTAGCCATAGTGGGAATGAAATGCTGGAATACTTATATGCCCACTCTAGGGGTATGTGATCCTTGTGGATCTGCTTCATCCTGTGTACATGGTGAAAGGGACAGTTTGGTTTGTTCCTCCTCCAGGCCCCTTTTCTCCACACCCCTAGGGAAGAGTAGACCAGGGAGCCCAGGGTAGTAAACTTAGGGGGAACCTGTAGGTTGCAAGTGCTTTACCACAGTAATGGGCATGTGATTACTGACAGACCATGCATGCATGTGTGTGTGTGGTGGTTATTATGATTAAGGAGCAATGACTCCAATGGCTATAGAAAACAAACTCCATTAGAGAGGGGAAAACTGTCTAAGGGTTATAAACTAAGCTAGGCTAAGCGGGGTCATAAAAGACCAGGACTTAGGGCCATTGTAGACTGGCCCAAAGGGCCGGCCTGGGGGTGGAGTTGAGGTGGGGCAGCTGCACGCCGGATGCCCCAACGCTACCCCAATGCTGTCCTGATGCCGTGCGGTCCTACACATGCCACGCGGTGTCAGGACACCCTCCCTGTGCAGCGTTTAAACGTGCTGCGCCAAAAGGGTGCCAAAGAGTCACGGCACCGCTCCTAAAAGGAGCAGGATTTTGCTGCTCTTTAGAGGCAACAAAAGGAAGGATTTGGGCTGCAGTGTGGGGTTGCCGCAGGCCCAATCTTCTGCTTTCTTGGGTGGCTCTGTGCCACCTCAAACGGGCTGTATGTTAGCCTCACTTTTCTAGCAATGAGATAATAAAGTGGAGGTGAGGAGAAGATGTGGAATGATCCCTATATCATCTATAGGCTGCATCTACACTACAGAATTAATGCAGTCTCACACTGCTTTAACTGCCATGGCTCAATGCCATGGAATTCTGGGATTTGAAATTTTGTGAGATATTTAGCCTCAGAGAGCTTTGGTGCCACAACAAACTACAAATCCTAGGATTCCACAGGATGGAGCCATGACAGTTAAAGCTGTATTAAACTGCATTAATTCTGTAGTGTGGTAGCAGCCAATATCTAGAGAGGTCATCATAAAGATGGATAAGACACAAGGAGACTTCAGGCCAGTGAAACACCATTTAACTACTGTAGTGCACTTTAAATTCTTTCAGTGATGAACATTGTATTTCTAACAATAAAGATTGCCAGATTGTTACAATAGGGA
>CM034708.1:190454563-190509013 GCA_020142125.1 Phrynosoma platyrhinos | reverse complement strand
GTGTGGATTAACCAGCAGATTTCCCCCGTGTGATAACGTCCTAAGTAATGTCTCCTGGCCTGACTCCCAGCCCACATTAAGAGTCAGGGGCCAGACTGGGTAAAAGAGATCTATTCAGCTTCCATTATGTTTTGACCCTTCTCCCACAAATAAGCAAGGCTGCAACAGAGTTATGATAGGGGTGCTGCTTCTGATTGTCACAGGCCTGCTTACTATTAGAATGGAGTAGAAACACAGTCCTCCTTGCACCCCAGTTAGGAGCTGAACAGACCTTCTTCACCTGATCTGCCAGCTGACTCTTAAGATAGACTAGAGTGGCATTTCTGTAGATTTCGAGTAAGACTATGTAGGATTTGTCTTAACTGAATACTCCAGGCCATCCTTGGAGTATTCTGATTATGAATTCCTGCATTACCTGTGCTCTCTCCACAGTGACAATGGTGGCTGCCTTTCCACGCAATCCCTGTTCATCTTCCAGCACTGCTGCTGAGGTTGCAGTGAGGTGCCCAGCCATGTCATTGATATTGGGTGCCTTGTTCTGATCTCAGAGTGACTCGTGTCTGCAGCCGCAGCACCAGGCAACTCATAAGGTCTGTGTGGGAAGACAGCCTCCTGTTGTCACTGTGGAGAGAGCTAGAAACCCAGAGTGAAAGGTAAGGGTAGCAAGAGCTTATAGCTCCTTTGAGATTAATTGAAAGAAAGAAGTTGGTAGTTCATGGGAACTGTATTTTATTGTGGCACCAGAGCTCTCTGACAGAGAAGGCTCAATGTCTCAGAACAAAAACAATTCCCATGATTCCCTAGCACTAACCCTAACCCTAAAAGTGGACTCAATTTGCACTATTTCTGGCAGTCAGTCTCAAAGTGCTACATACTGATTCTACAGCCGAACTTGGCTATATCTTTGAATTCTACCAGGTAAGGGCAGCATTTATGTAGGTATCCAGTAAGACTATGTAGTCTTACTAAATACAGACCAGTTACAGATCCATAACTCTAGGTTATGAATCTGTAACTGCAATACGAATCCAAAATTGTTTATTTTATTACATTTTAATCCCAACTTTCCTCTAGAGTAGTGACAGAGCTGAGTTACTCTACTACAACCCATCTGGGCTGCATCAGCCCTCAAAAATGACTTCTTAGAAAAAAATGAAACTGCAAGGGTGGGGAGGCTGCTATGTGTTTAGAAGAACTACCGTTCATTGAAGCATCCAAGAGTGGCACTATACCCTCCAATATTTCACAGATGCAAACTGGGACACATGTGGTCAAGTAACATTAGAGTGTAGTCAGGACATCCAGCATCATTAATGAAGAATTATATTCCTCATCACATTCCTCAATACATTATTAATATATTTTTACAGTCAAAGTGGTATTCATAGTGGCAGATGATAGCATCTATGTCATTGGCAGTAAAAATGCAATAAATCAAATCAATAACTAACTGCGGTCCTTTTATGATACACAAGATCTGTTCCCTAAAGTAACTGCCACAGCCTGCTGAATGTTAAGGCTGGCTCTCACTTTTATCCAGTTGGGGTGTTACTTTTTGGACTACAACTCAGAATCCCCCATTCCTCACCATTGGTTATGCTGGCTATGCTGGCTGGAACCTGTAATCCAATAATCACCATGGCCATCCAAAAATCCAGGCCCTATTATAGATGCATCTATTTTTCTCCTTGTTTTGGATTTTCAGATATGGCTGATTTTTGTTAGTTTCCTTGAGTGATTTCTTTTACTCTGGTAAGACTTGCAGACGTTTCTTCCTGTTTCCCTTACAAAATGAAGAATTTTATCTTTTCAAGGCACACAAGGTACTGGGATAACCAATGAACCCGACTGTGGTCAAGAATCTCACACACTTCTAGAATACAATGGATACCTCTTTTTCCAGAGACATATCTCAGCTTCAAAATACACATCTTCTATATCTGAAACTATGATCTGGCAGATGAAGGTAGAAGAAAATTACACACAGCTGTATTATTTTGGATTCCAGAGGTTTAAAGCCTATTACCCCATTCCTCTAATTATTGCAAATTCTGTTGCACTTCAACTTTTCTAATACACAGTTCAAGTCCGCCCTTGTTGTTTCATGTGCCCTGAGCATGAACTTCAAATCTGGCATGGAACAATTTGCTCAAGTTTACAATACAAATGGTTGGTGGAAATAAAGTGGCATTAGGAATGTTTTTGTTAACTGTGCCAGCTTGAACCCACATAACTCATGCATTGAATTGTTATGGTTTTGCAAAGAGCTGTTTGTTTTATTTTTTTAATGCATTAATTAAATGGCAAATAAAGCTACTAACCTCATGTGCTGGAATGGGTGCCAAGATGGACATTATAAAAATGTTCACTTCAGTATTAATTCTATGTTTATGGGGCGTCTCATGTCTCTAAAACCTCCCCAGACCACTATTAATCATAACCTATCAAGAACATTCATCACATTTTTCCTGTCACGCTCCAAAGAATGCCTTTATTAATTAAAGGTAAGAAAAATGGAAAGGGAGAACCCCTTTTAACTCTTATTGTTTTCACAAAGAGGAAATGATAGCACTCTCTGCTTCTCATATCTCTCTGTAATTTGAAAAGGAGGCTTCAGTCAACTTTAAACTGAAGCTCATATGAGGAGGTCAGTGTAGATAAGAATAAGCTTTCTAGGCTACAGCATATTGTTTTTACTTTCTACATAAAACTATATACTGCTGTTCTACATAAGCATGTGCCCAAAGTAGCTTGCTACAAGTAACTGAAGTTATATTAGTAGAAATCACTGATCATTAAAACATAGTAATACAATCAGTAGGTATATTCACAGGGGCGACTGTAGTTTCTTTCTAGCTTAACTCCTTGTAAACATCTCTCCCCAAGTGTTTGTCTGTGTGCACACATACATGTGTTTGTTTGTGCATGTGCCAATTGAGGATATTATTCCATGTGTCTGATGAAGTCAGCTGTGTCCATGAAAGCTTATGAAATAATAAATTTGTTAGGCTTTTAGGTGTTGCAAAACTCTACTTTTGTTAGGTGTTCTGACAGTTTTCCATCACAGACCTTCCTTAGTCAAAATGAAGAAGGATCAAGGAACCAAATGACACCAAGTACTTTGTCTCCATCCTTTAGATCCAATAAATGAATGCTATCCAGTATAACCAGATAAGAGGAGTCTTTAGACTCTTCTGCATTTGACTGTGTCTCCAAAGTAGAGCAAAGTAGAGCTGGAATAGAAAATATCAGTGTGCTCATAAGAGTCTAAGGGCCTAAGCAGACTGCCAGAAATAGTGCACATTAAATTGAGGCACTGCCCTGGCTCAGTGCTAGGGAATCATGGGAACTGTAATTTATTGTGGCACCAGAGCTCTCTGACAGAGAAGGCTCAATGTCTCAGAAAAAAATACAGTTCCCATGATTCCCTAGCACTGAGCCAGGGCAGTGCCTCAATTTAATGTGCACTATTTCTGGTAGTCTGCTTAGGTCCTAAGGGTCTTGATGGAGGAAAAGATGGCCAAAAAGCTTGGGAAGATTACCTTTTTTGATTAGGCTCCTAGATGCCCTCAGCCGGCATAGCCAAGTTTTCCACGTTCTGGCTGAAGCAGCTCTCCTGAAAGCTCTACTGGACAAGATTGAACAGACACAGTGGCAGAAGAATAAAATGTCAGAGATCCTAGTATGCGTGCACAGTGTAAAATCTATGCTCACTACATGAACTGGGCTGCACCAGTCTACTGCTGAATACTCCCATTGTGGTACCAACTGCATATCTTCCAATATGCCTGTCTATTGCCCTGTTGTGCAATGGGGAATGCACAATGGCTCTTTCTGCAACCCCAACTGCTAAAATCGATTGCCATAATACACTCTGTGTGGATCTGCTTTTGAGTGTTCAGAAACGTTCAGCTTATCCGATGAGTTGTAGCCAAATTATTAACTAGGGTTGGCTACAGGGAGCACACAATTCCCTCCTTGCAACTCTACTGAGTGCCAGTCTGTTTCCAGGCACAATTTGGTTATGACTTACAAAGGTCTATACAGCCCATTTAAAGGTTATCTGAGCCTCCTTAAGTCCCACTTTTGGAGGAAGGCAAATAAAGTGACTGATGATCTAAGGATCATATTCTCCTATATGAATCTGCCTGTGTTTTGAGATCTTCATGGGAGGCTCTTCTCTCTGTCCCACCACCTCTCCATAGCTGCTCCCAGGCTTATGAACACCCTTTCTAGAGAGTTTAGACTGGAAACCTCTATGCTATCCTTCTTTAGGCAGGTGAAGACTTTTTTTTTGTTTGGTTGGTTTCAGCAGACCTTTGAAGGCTCATTGCTCATGAGGCCTTTCATAATATGCTGTGTTGCCAATATTAGTTGTTTTTCATTTTAATCATAATAAATTAAACTGCTTTTCATTCTATTGATAGTTTAATTATATCTTTAACTTGTGAACTTTTTGCTGTATCTGTTTTAATTTTTGTAAAATGCCTTCAATCCCAGTTCTGGGATAAAAGCAGAAATTACACAAATATTCTACCAACAACACATTGAAGGCACTGACAAATAGTTATGCACTAGACTTTAAAAGAACTATCTAGGGTTCTGATTCTATTTGGGGAATAGCATTCACCATTTTGGATAATTCCTTTAAAGTTTGGACTAAAACCTGGAGTGATTTTACTGCCCCACTGACATGAAAACACAAACATGCATATTTCCCTTTAATTTTTTTTAAATTTCCTACTCATTCTGTCTTTTGGTCCAGTTTGCTATTTTCTCAATGTGCATCTACACTGTAGAAATAATGCACCTGGACACCACTTTAAGTGCTGTAGCTCCATCCTATAGAATCCTGGGATTTGCAGTTTTACAAGGTCTTTAGCCATCTCTGCCAAATAATGCGGATATCTCACAAAACTACAAATACCAGGATTCTGTAGGATAGACCCATAGCAGTTATAGCGGTGTCAGACTGCATTATTTCTATTGTATAGATGTATCCACAGTCATATTAAGCTGTGACATTACAGGTGATCATAGCCCTGGCTGGGATTCAAAGTGTGTGAATGTGTGTGTGTGTGTGTGTGTGAGAGTGTACAAAGCTTGTCAGCAAATGTGCTGAGTTATTGCCAGTTTCTCTGTGATATAGGAATGCTATTTACTATTGTCTCATTAAAGTCAGTAGAGATAATGCATATATAGTAGGAACAAAGAATAAAAGACAAGAAAATTTACCAGTGCAAAAATTTTGGAAATTTTTGGATTTCCAGTTTAGCAGTGTACAAATTCCACATGAGTTGTTTTGGGCACTTTTAGCAAACACACAACATTTAAAACAAAACAAAAAGCCTAAGCCACCTCTAACCAATAATTAGCAGCAAGGAGGATATCCAATCTCAAAAAGAATTGTTTGGGTGATACACTATATGTGATTTTATAGCTTTTTGATCCCTGAGGCTATCATTCTGGGAAAGGGAAGATAAATCTTCAGCATACAATAATTTAATGTGTTGAGTTCTCTCTGTACATTCACTACGAAATGGCAGCCCTCATCTCAACAGCTAAAAATATTATCTAGTTCATGGCAGGCAGCTTCTCCAGAACAAGAACTGGATTTTGTTTTATTTTATTGAGAGATTCTAGTGAAGAATTCCTGTAGGATAATCATAGCAGCAAAAACATTCCTACCAAAACTATGGTCCAGTGAAACTGAGAAGAGTTGTGAGCAGAACTCAGAAAAAAATAATTGTTTTTGGGTTACAATTAATAGAACAGCTCCCACTGGCTATGCTGGCTAGTGGATTCTGGGAGTTATGGTCTAAAAAGTTTCCAAGTTCTGGTTTAGAGCATACACATTTACAGTCAGCCCTCCATTTCTGAGGGGAAATACGTTCAGGAACACACACCCCCCAATGAAAATAGAGATTTGCAAATATTCAAGCCCCATAGGCTTGAATGGGGTGCACCCCATTGATTTTAATGGAAGTCGCCCCTCCATGAATATGCAAAACTGTGGACTTCAAGTCCACAAGAGCAGAGGGGCAGCTGTATATATGAAATGGTTGCCATACAAGGATAAATGCTGTAGTGCTTGTTTATGCTTGTGTGTGTCTACAGTATACAACTATGTATCTTCCAACTGTCCTGGTTTGGCTGCTTTAGATCTAAATATGTTGCTGCAGGCATTGTCAATGGTATCTCTTGTACCACAGCCACAGCATACACTCCAGCTGTCTTCATTTGGCAATTAATTGGTGTCAATTAATCCTCAGTCATTCCACTTTCTCAATTGCGTGTAGAATGTCCCGATTTTTCTCTCATCCTCCCATTTTCTTCCTTTGTTCTCATCTTACTTCCACTACTATGAAAAGAATTTAGAGTGAAAAGGTAGATTGCATTCAGTTAACTCAGCCAGAGGGAGAGTCCCATTGATTTTAATGGTGGCACACTCCCCTGTGTGCTGCCGTGTGTGTGCCATGCATACGTGCACCATTTTGTCCTCCCTCCCCGGGGCTTGCAGCCCATATGGCAAGCCCGCATATGGGGCAGGTGGACTGTATCTTTTTCACTATTTAATAACTGTAATTGTTAACACAGTTTCTCTAAATATTGAGCTGAAATCCACATCCTTGCAGTTTTCAGCTGTTGGCAGTCCTACATTCTGGAGCAGCAGCAAACATGCTCATTTGTTTTACATGACAGCCTGTTAGTCTTTCTACTTATCTTGATACTATCACCAAATAGGGGGCCTCCACTTGTGCCCACGGCTGTGGCTCCATATTTGGGGACCCTCTAGACCAGGGGTAGGCAACCTTTCCCCTTTAAGGGCCGAGGGACTTCAGCTCCCAGAATCTCAGGAGCTATTAGTGAACATGGGACTTTTGGCCAACATGGCTGAGGCTTCTGGGAGCTGAAGTCCCTCGGCCCTTAAAGGGGAAAGGTTGCCTACCCCTGCTTTAGACGGTCTCATGGTTCCTATGCACAAAATGAATAAAACTTTATCCTTATAATCCCATCACTGGACACCACCTGAAACACTGCTGTCACTACATACACCCTGTGTCTAAATGCAACCAACAGCACTACTGTTGCAGTCCAAGAGACACAGGTGTATAACACAAAAATAATTTATTAAACAGAAGTACAACATGCAGTTAAAGATTAGTCAATACATCAATCTTTCTCTCCCCTCCCCTCCACTATCTTACACACAAGCCCTTTAAACATCCTGTTCAAATAATCAATCAATCACCAGTCATTCCCAACATTCCATACTCTTACTCCCCACCCCAAAAATTACTTATCTTCCTACATTTATGTTGGACCATTCAAGTCTCCTAAGGCCTTTTCTAGGAAACAAAATATTTAAATATCAAAAATATCAAAACTAACCCTGCTAGAGATTAGCTGTCATTTGCAAAGTAGTGAAAAAACATGCTCCAATCTGACACTGCTTCTCTGGAAACTGAAGCTGACTCAAAACAAACAAGACAGGTAGCTTGCAATTAATGAAAAGTTTGCTAATGGCTTGAATCCACATATGCACGGGTAGCCTACATTCTAGTTAGCTAATCAGGAAAAAGAGGGAATCTTTAAACTCGCCATCTTTCAGAGGAAGACGTATGGAAAGAGGAGATGGTGAGCTGATAAAGAGGAATCTCTTTGTGAGAGTAATTTCCAAAAGATAATAATAATAATAATAATAATAATAATAATAATAATAATTTATTTATATCCCGTCTTTAGCCTGAGAAGTACATGCAAAGTACATTTATATCCCACCTTTAGCCATAGCCATCAAGGCGGCTTACATCTAAAACCAAGTACATAAAACATCCCTTACAAAACAATACAAACTAATACAATTAACCCACCCCCATTAAAAATACATTAAATACAAATCTTAATTCAAACTAATTAGTAATAAACAGTTTGAAAGCAAATTAAACAATAAGTGAGTGACCTGAATCACATGGTTTGTTTACTGGGTTACAAAAATATTTATTGCCATGTAATTCAATGGCAGCAGTGAGCAAATGTGAGGTTTTAAATGAGGAAAGATAGCAAGATTTGACATGCAAGAAATACTATGCTGTCTAAAAGCCCACATGCCCATATTTTAACTGCCTTCAAGTTGACTTTGACCTATGGCAACTGCCTTGCTCAGGTTTTGCAGACTCATGGCCATGGCTTTCCTGATTGAATATGGTGCTGGAGAAGAGTTCTATAGATTTTGCTAAAAATACCAATAAACGGGCCCTAGAGAAAATCAGGCCCCAAATCTCCCTAGAAGCAAAGGTGACGAAACTGAGGTTGTCATATTTTTGACATATCAGGATTAAAAATGACTCACTAGGAAAGACAATAATTTGGTAAAGTTGAGGGCAATAGGAAAAGAGGAAGACTGTTTAACATAGCTGGATTCAATCAGAGAAGCCACAGCTTTCATAGTCTGAAAGATCTGAGCAGGACTGTTGATGATAGGTGACATGGAGCTCTCTCATTCATAGGGTTGCCATAGATTGAAGTCAACTTGACAGTACTTAATAACAACAACAAAGCTTGGGACACCTTTACCAGCAGATATTTATGTTATGGCCAACCTGAGCTACACTGGTCTTCCCTCCAACCCAAGAAATCGGTGAGGCTGGCAATTATAGTCATTTTTGCTCTGCTGTTTGCAGATGTCTCTGGAAACAAATTAAAAACAAAAACAGGTGAAGTCCAAATGTCATTCACAGGGTTTCTTACATAAACTCAGCAAGATTTTTCCTAAGATGGATTTAAAAAAAATTAGTGAAAGGGCAACTTTACTTTCTTATAAATGAAAGTGTTTGAATTTCTTCACGCCAACATCATTCTTTCAATAAGGTTTCTGTCATTAGAATTACTTGAAAGAACTGCAGAATGCCCACTCTCCTCTCCCTGTTTCTCTTTTTCTGTTTTGGTCAAATAAAATGTGGCAGATCCAGCCTCAAATGTAATTTTGGATTCAGAACTGTTTATGGAACATTCAGACGAACGTGAAACGTGGGACTTGTGAGCAGCTGTTAAGATTCTGTTTCAAAGTCTGAGGTCTGGAATTTCCTATTTTGTTTTAGAAATATGCCAATATCCTTCATTTGATACAGCACATGAAAGAATTGCTGAGAGGAGAAAGGAACACGGATACCATACTTACTCCAAGGGAAAATATTGCTTCCTTGAATGTGTTTTGCATTTATTTGGCTCTAGGATGTCTTCCAGATGATAGAATCTGCCATATAGAAGACCTGGAATTAAGGCTCAGAGGGATGAAATTATAAAGAATCCTATTAGATACATAGGGCTGGACTTGTTTTTGCTTCTGCTGCTGTTATATGCCTCCAAGTTGATTCTGACTTATGCTTACCAGATCATAGGGATTTATTGGTAAGATTTCTTCAGAGGAGGTGTGCTTTTACCTTCATTTGAGGCTGAAAGAGAGTGACTTGCCCAAGGTCACATAGTGGTTTTCCATAATGGAGAGAGGATTCAAAACCTGGTCTCCCAGAGTCCTAGTCCAACACTCAATCCACTACATCATGCAGTAACATCTTTGCCACTGGCTCTACCATTAGACAAAGTGAAGATGCTGCCTTAGAGAGAAGAAGGTGTCCACCTCATCAGTAAATACCTAAGAGAAACTAAGGGTGCAAATTGAGTCCACTTTTAGGGTTAGGGTTAGGGCTAGGGAATCATGGAAACTGTATTTTATTGTGGCACCAGAGCTCTCTTACAGAGAAGGCTCAGTGTCTCAGAAAAAAAAAAAAACAATTCCCATGATTCCCTAGCACTAACCCTAACTCTAAAAGTGGACTCAATTTGCACTATTTCTGGCAGTCTGCAACCCCCCTAAACAATCTAAGAAAGCACCTTCACCTGAAATATCAGAATGCCTCCCTCAACCAGCCAAAGTATCCAGGTACTGGAAAGAGGCACCAATACTGTGACCTGGAGTACTTTCATGTTACACACTTATGCTACTTTAACAGCAATGGCAACATCCTATGGGATTTGCAGTTTAGGAAGGGATATTTAGAATTCTCAGCTAGTGAGTTCTAATGCCCCACCAGACTGCAAACAACTGAATTCTGTAGGATACTGTCATGGCAGTTAAAGTAGCATCTTCATGGTATAACTGAGTAGTGTAACAGGACCCCTGGCACAAAACAATATCCTATTGCCATCTGTATTCTCAAAACATAATGGTTTGAACACTATTGTTAGTCCTAAGCAGAACAGACCCATTGGCTCAGTAGAATTTGAACAAGTTTAAATAGGTCTACTCTAGCTGAGACTAATAATAGGATTTTGGCCAAAGTTTCAAACTCGCTTCTGAGATTATGGTTTCAGATGTTTTCTTCTTGAGATAAAACAATCTCTTACTTCCAGCCAGCAACCCAAAGCCCAACCGTGACTGTATAATTCCAGAAAACATGTCTAGGAATAGCCATGTTGGCCATACAGCAAAGTACAATAACATCCAAAATCCACAAAATTATACCTTTATTAGGCCAATCAAAATGCACAAAATACATGTTCCAAGCTTTCAAAGCTCCACTGGCTTCTTCTTCAGGTAAAAGTGTTAAAAATCATACAGGAGAATGAAAAATATGATGAAGGTAGACTCACAGACCTACATTTTTTCAAGATGTTGTTTGTTCCCAATTAAGATGATGTGGAGGGATATTCATATAGGTATGAACCCAAGAGGAGTCTGGGAGACAAAGAGTAATAAAGTCCAGGATATAAAACTCCATTAGCAACACAAAAAGATGCTTCCTTTAAGATCCAGGTATTTGTGGATTTTGCATAATTCCAGTTTTTCATTCTTGCTGCTTTTAATGTCAAGGCATTAGTTGCCAAGATCGACAAAAACAAAATGGATGTTGGTTGCTCCTTCAGAAATGAAAACAAAAGGAAGCTGTGCAAAGTATAGTTAAAGAACTCTAGACTCCCAATATATTTTACAGGACAAATCAGAAAGAGGAAGTGATTATGAGTGTATGTGCTAATTATGCTTCTAATTGATCACCCAATAATAGGACTTCTTGGTGGTGTTCCCTATAAACAAGCCAATAAAATGGGCAAGCAAGCAATGACAGATAACAAAGCACCCATTCATTAGGAGGCACAAGTTAAGAGAGGAGGCAACGTGGAATGTTGCTAGGGAATTTAAAATGAATAACTCCTCATTTCCTATATTTCAGTGTAGCAAGCAAACTTTACAAAGTGAGATAGCATGGCTGGCTTTTCGTGGCAGGAATTTTTAAAGGTGTTTTTGTTCTAGACCATTTTCAAGGCTCAAAGGGAGTTAAAATGGGCACAAAATATAGTGCATATTTTATAATAAAACAAGTGAAATGCACATTTTTTAAAAAATACAGAATACACTTTAGTTGCATAAATCAGGAAAACTGCACAGAGGAAGGCACAAATCAGGAAATAAACACATGAATTTCACTGCAATAAGAAAACAGGAATTTTCTCAAGCCAGTGCAAAACAGGAAGAACACTAAGGCGATATTTTGAGAAACTCACAACTGAAACTTTCACATACCCCTGTTTTTTACACAGAACCTTACAAATGACCCTTCCACCTGTGTATGCATATTTAAATACTCCAGTTTACCAACACACTTTAGATGTCAGAAGAGAAACACTCTACAAACAAATGTATGTCTTTGTCAGCATAGGCACTCCATACCAATTACAGTTAGCCCTCTTTATCCACTGATTTGTTATCCACGGATTCAAGCATCCATGGTTTGAAAATACCTTAAAAATATACAAATTGATTTTGCCCTTTTATATAAGGGACACAATTTTACTGTGCCACTGTATGTAATGGGACCTGAGCATCCACGTATTTTGGTATCCATAGGGCAGTCCCGCAACCAACCCCCAGTAGATAACAAGGGCCCACTGCATAGTCAGAGATTAAGAAGTCAAAGAAGAATAAATATAATGGCATGCTGAAGCCATCCATAGCAGTGTTGGGATGAATAAGAGGATAACAAAACATCATCTTCCCACTGGTCAATTATGGGTGGCTGCAGCATGTCCTTATGTTCATTCTTTACAAAGAGTCTTCTTGGGTTGTATCTACACTGTGAAATTAATGCAGCCTGACACCACCATAACTGCCATGGCTCAATGCTATGGACAGTGGCATCCTTAGGGTTGGTGTCACCCGGTGCGGTAACTCATTGTGTCACCCCCCATTGACCTCCTCCCATTTCACACCATACAGAATCCTTAGTAATGCTTCTTTGCATTAATGTTACTTGTAAATTGTAATTCCCGTATACCACCGAATGTCATGCTAATAGTTTGACATAAACAACCAACAAAATTAAAATTATACCTTGAAATTACAATATAATAAGCACAACCTAAATGTATTTACATATACATAGTGAAGATTTGGTTAAAATGTGATGTTTTTGAAGAAAACTAAAAAGAATATTTTTTTTAAATGTCATTTTTTTAAAAAATTAAAAAATTACAAATTTGAAATTTTAATTTTAAAAAATTGGGGGGCTCTACTTTCTCCTCCCAGTGAGCTTCACCCCACTCCCACCATCTCTTAAAGCATTTTAAAGGGAAGCAGATAAATGTCACAGCCCATTGCTGCTAAAAGGTAGGTGCATGAGGAGCAGTGGTGTCACCCCCCTTAGGGGGTGCCACAACAAACTACAAATCCCAGGATTTCATAGGATGGAACCATGACTATTAAAGCAGTGTCAACCTCCATTAATTCTGCAGTGTGGCAGCAGAATTAATGGAGTCTTAGATGTTATTTCCCAACAAGCAATACAGAACTTCTAGTTTCGCATGATTCAACATCCCCATACAGGCATCACTTATCTGATTTGTATAGATGCATGACACTTAGCCCTACTCCTCCCTCATAGTTTTCTTGAGACATTTCTGTCAATATGGAAAGTCTACAAAATGAACAAAGGCACTAAAAAAATCAAGGTGCTTGCCTCCATTGAGACTCTCCATGAAAATATGATTTTTCCCCCCTCCAGACTTGTTGCTTTTCATGTGAAAAAAAAAGTGATTGCGGAGAGAGGTGGGGATAGGTATTTCAGTTCAAACAATAATTTCTGAACAGGGCTGATTTATTTTCAGCCCATGTATTATGATTCTGGGTGAGCAAAACAAGATAAGCCATGGCCAAAAATTACTATTCTATTTGCATGATTTTTCAATAATCATAACTTTTGTTTATTGTTATGACCAACCTTATATCCAGTGTTATTTATGTTATATCTTAGTATGGTTTTACATGAAAAGGGCATGTCTTCAGAGATATTTACCTCTATTCAGTTGCAATAGTCGAAACAGTCTGGCTTTTCTCAAATATATATATATATATTTGTCTGCAATGCCACTACCTTCTCAACACCTCTGTGGGCTCTTTAGTACTAATTCACAAGAATCTCTGCAAATCTATAGGTTGATATTTTGAGTAATGTTTTTTACAGGCCATGATTGTAGGTGTGTTTGACTGCTGGAAACACAGCTTGAGACAGGAGGTGGTGGGGTACAAGTTAGTTATTGATTACTTTTATACTCTGCCACTCCTCCAAATAGGTGTCATTTCGAATTCTAGGCAAACACATCCCAATCAACATTCCCCTGTAATATCCTTCCCACAAAACAAGAATCTTCATATTCCGAGGCACAGAAAGAACAGTTTAGAAATATCTTGGATGACCTCTCCTGCATTCTCTTTAACAGTGTTTGGAAAAGTTAATTTTCACAGAATTCCCCAGCCAGAATGGCTAAACAGGATTGGGATGCATATAGAAAGAAATACATTAACTATTGCTTCCTGAATCACAATCCAAACAAATGAAAACTGCTAATTTCCAAAGACAGCACTTGGATGATAGCTCCCAGACTTTCTCAGTCAGCATAGCCCATATCCGTGCTGGAGGACTTGGGATGCTATACTCCAAAATGAAACTTCTCCCTGTTAAAAAACAAACAAACAAACAAGAGGGAGACAGTATGATTATGCAATAGAGGGAGAATATAGGATACGGAAAGAAAGTTTGTATAGGAGGAAGTATATGGCAGTTATGGAAAAGATCACATCGTTGTAAAAACATCTTCAGGAATTGGTGTGATGTGAATTGTTTTAATAATTTTATTTGATAACTTAATATTTTTATTAAGTTAAACTTAATAAAAATCAACTCCACAGCAGGACCCTTGTTTTCGCTCCTTCAAGTACTCCTTTATTAGTCTTGTCACCAGTACACAAACAAGCCATTTTCATGTTGTTGGCAGAAGGAAATAGTGAAGACACATCCAGCTATTTTCCTGTAGTTGGACACAGTACAATAGGCATCGATGGGGACCTGCTGAGGGTCTATGGGAAGTACCTGCAAATGGTGTCCTTGCAACATATCAAGTTACAGGAAAATAGTTGGATGCATCTCTGTTGATTCCTGCTTGCTTTTCAACAACACAGAAAAGGCCTTGTTGGGTGGAGCTCTGTGGGGTTATGGGGGATTTTGGTCATCGTGCAGTTGGTAAAGAATTTCAGCCTCTACAAAAACTAAAAAAATAGACTATGATAATGTAACTTGGACTCATGCTATCATAACTCCCAGACATTATGCCAGCCACAGCATCTAATTCCTTCCTGGTAACAATTGTACAATTGTCTACATGTCTATTAGAAGTAAAGAGATTAATCAGAGGTAAGTATGTACATATGGCAGTCTTCCCCAGCATGCTGCCCTCCAGATCTTTTGGACTACAGCTCCCATCATCTCTGGCCATGCTGGCTGGGACTCACTGAAATTGTCCAAAATATCTATGTGCCAAATTTTATGGAAAACTGGTGTACATGATTGCAACTTAATACATCCATTATGTAAAGAACAACTTCATATTTTTTCAGGAAAGTTGAGAGCTAACAGTTTGAATTGAGGAAACACTAAATTGGAAAGAAGTGTGGGACAAGAGGGAGACTAAAGGAAAATAGGAAAGGAGAAGGAAATTCCAAGGGACATCTAAGGAGAAGATGTTTTTCCATAGATATGTTGGACTGGACATGCCTATAATACAGAGCTCATTTACTCAGGATGTATGAAACACACAGAAGATGTCTTGGCACCTTCCTAAGCAGAGGAGGCAAGATGCAAGATAGTAAGTGCAAGTACATGATAGTTAGTCTATCTTCTTGCTAGCCAAAAAAGTACAGCAATCTCCTAGCTGGAAGTGTGATAGGTATTAAAAAATTGCTACAACCATTATTTATTTATTTATTTATTTATTTATTTTGTAGACAAGGGAATTCTCTTGGACAAATATTCTCCTTTAACCCTGTGCTTCACTCTTATATGAAAAACAAGGCATGTTACCATCTTTCAAACGCCACACTCATGAAGCATGACATGTTGCAAGAGATATGTCAAGGAGCCCAAGTTCAGTCATAACTCACAGGAAAGAATAGCCTTTGTGTATCATGGGCTTTACCTTGCCATCCTAGGTTGCCAGGCCCTGAGATTTTAGCACCAAAACCTGAGACCTAGGAATGACTACTTGTAATATCATGGAAGACAGGGCCCTGGAGATGTGACAAAGGACAGTCCCTAGTGATGTCATTGAGTAGGACACATTAAGCATCAACCACAGTTGCAGAGAGCATATCATGCCAATAAAAAGAAACACTTTCCAAGTTGATGATCTCACCCTGAGATTCCTCCCATTTCCTCTTAGGACTAGAGAAAAGGTTCCAAATGCCCAGTGTCACCCAGGGTCTAACCCTGGGGCCTGAGAATCCTACTGCCAGCAACAATTCTGTACCATTCACGACTGTGGGTACATATACTGTCTCCCTATCTTTAACCAACGGTAGAGGAACCTCTTTATACAGTTACATAATAGCTCTTGTTTCTTTTCTTTTCTAATCCCTTGATTTAATGATGTGTGTGAAGGAAATGGCTTTATCTTCCCCTTCTTCAACCCTTGCTGCAAATTTATACTCCCATTCCAAGAACTATGATTTAATAATGTCATTATTATAAATTCATGTCTCTTTTTCTCTCTTTCTGCCTTCATTCTGAGACTGGTGAGTCTGAGTTGTTTTAAAAAAAACAAACCCCAAGAACTATCATAATCTATAGCCCTGGTGTAAGCAATAAAGTATAAGGTCATTCTTTGTGTTTCCCCTGTCAAGAGGAATTCCACCTCTCCCGAGTCCTCATCTTCATCAGTGATTGTTGTACAGGAAACTTCACATAAAATCACCACCCTTTTCCTTTTCCCTTTTCACTGTGTTTTCCAATCTGCATGGAGAAAAATGCAAGATTTGAAATATTGCACAGGAAAAATAAAGCCACTCCTAAACCTCTGGGATCTCTACTCTCAAATCCATTTCTGTTACTGGAAGTGCCCGTATACTGACCTTAAAATGAATGATTGCATCTCTAAATCCAATTGCTATCCCCATCTGAAGCAGAACTATTAAATCAAATAAGTAATGTTAGTTAACACTTACATAAATACCATTAATTCAATGGGTTTACTCCAGTTGGGAATAGTAACTGGATTTAGGTCTTAGTGTTGGAAGGAACATAAGAGATCATCTAGACCAGGGGTAGGCAACCTTTCCCCTTTAAGGGCCGAGAGACTTCAGCTCCCAGAATCCCAGGAGCTATTGGCCAACATGGGACTATTGGCCAACATAGCTGAGGCTTCTGGGAGCTGAAGTCCCTCGGCCCTTAAAGGGGAAAGGTTGCCTACCCCTGATCTAGACCAAGTCCAGGCTCACTATAGAATTACAGTGCTATCTGAAAGCACTGAGAGGAAACTGTTCAACCTTTCCTTAAATTCTGGTGAAAATCATGCAGTCATTTAGGTGGTGCACTATAACTCCTGGAACCTCCACAATATCCCAGAGTCCCTTAGCATTCCCCATAAGTTTTCATCCCCTCCCCACACAAAAGCATTTTTCAGACAATATATATAGAGAGAAAGATATAGATATAGATATAGATGCTTGAAAAACAAGGTGGTTTACCATCACTAAATGCCACTATCTTACAAAACTGGCCTAGATGACAACCAGAAGTGATGTATTGATATGGTTGCCCAAAATGGCAGCTGCAATTAATAAAAGGACTTAGGGCCATTAATCAATGCCTTAGATAAGGGGTTAAAGGAAATCCTAATCAAATTTGTATGCAAAAGGATCTTGCAGCACCTTTGAAACTAACTGAAAGACAACGTCGGTAGCATGAGTTTTTGTAGACTTGAGCCTACTTTGAAATGCATCTGAGGAAGTAGGCTCAGATCTATGAAAGCTCATGCTACCAACTGCTGTCTTTCAATTAGACTTCAAGGTGCTGCAAGATCCTTTTGCATATTGATTTTCCAGACTATGTCTCTGAATTATTATCAAGTGTGGTGATGATACAAAACTGGAAGGAATAGTTAACACATTAGAAGAAAGGAACAGAATTCAACAGGGCCTTGATAAACTAGAAAATGGTGCTGAAACTAATATAAGGACATTCAGCAGGGGCAAATGCAAAATTCTACATTTAGGCTACAAAAATAAAATGCACATTTATAGGTGGGGGAATATTTGGGTAAGCAGCAAGTACGTGTGAAAAGGACCTTGGGATCATTGTTGATCATAAATTGAACATGACTCAGCACCATGGTGCTGTAGCAAAGCAAATAATATTTTAGCCTGCTGTATTCCAAAACAATAATCCCATTATATTACGCACTGGTCAGGCCTCATCTGCAGTGCTGTGTTCAGTACTGGGTACCTCATTTTAAGAAGGATATAGAGAAGTAAGAGCAGATTCAGAGAAGGCAAACAAGGATAATGAGACATATAGAGAACAAAACAAATGAAAAAAAAAAGATTAAGTTGGACATGTTCAACCTGGTGAAGAGATTGTTGAGGGGTGACATGGCTGCACCATTGAAAATCTTAAGGGCTGTCACAGAGAGGATAGGGCAGTTTCTCTGCTGTCTCAGAAGGTAGGACCAGGACTAATTGTTTTAAGTTATAGGAGGATCGTTTTTGATTGAACATTTGAAGGAACTTTTTGATGGTAAGAGCAGTTTGACAATGGAACAAATTGCCTAGAGAGCTGGTGGAGTGTCTTTCTCTTCATCAAGACCAGGGGTAGGCAACCTTTCCCCTTTAAGGGCTGAGGGACTTCAGCTCCCAGAATCCCAGGAGCTATTAACCAACATGGGACTATTGGCCAACATGGCTGAAGCCTCTGGGAGCTGAAGTCCCTCGGCCCTTAAAGGGGAAAGGTTGCCTACCCCTGATCAAGAGACTAGACAGCTACCTGATTGGGGATGCTCTGCATTTCCTGCATTAAGCAGGGGGTTGAACTCAATAGCTTATGGGGGGTTGCTTGGAACTGTATGATTCTATGATTCTATGAAAGGAGTGGTGCTTGGTGTTAATATGTTTATCTTGCTGAAGTTGAAATTCTGTTGCTGACTTACAATGGCACAAGTCTCATTTGTGCCAACATATTGTATACACTCGACTATAGATTGATCTCATTTATAAATCAGGGGCAGGTTTTGGGGCCAAAATTATGGATGTTGATATGACATATGGATAAGTCGAGGGTAAAACAAAGGGGCATGTTAAAAAGGATGTAAAGGACAAAGCAAAGAAAACAATGCCAAAGAATTTACAAAATTCTGGCAGGCATAACTATTTGTGCTCACCCTAAAGGCTGGAAGGATGAGGAAGAAACTGCAGTAAACTGTGGCTATGTGATATTTGGGGAGGCAACGAGGTAAGATTGCAGTGAAGAAAACATGTCAAAAAGGATGAAAAAGCAAAGCAAAGAAAATGGTGACAAAAGTTAGCAATGATTGTAGCGTGAAGTCGTAGGCTTTCATGGCCGGCATCCATAGGTTTTTTGTGGGTTTTTTCGGGCTGTGTGGCCATGTTCTAGAAGAGTTTCTTTCTGACGTTTCTGGCGTTTCTGACGAATTGGCACTCAGCAAATGCAAAGGGAAAACCAACCAGGGTCAGGGGCTTCCCAGCAGACAACAGCAGACAATCTCCTTGAATGCATATCCTCACCTGGAAGCCATGCCATTTACAACAGAACAACACCCATTCAACACAGAACAATACACAGTTTACATGGGAATAGCAGACAATATCCTGGATTGCATAGCTTGAAGCCATGCAATTAACACAGTACAATACCTATTCAACACAGACAACACACAGTTCACCTGGGAACCACTCCTCCCTATCCAGGGTCTCACAGTATATATACACCCAGGCCTTTCCAGTTCAGTTTTCTCTGAAGATGCTAGCCATAGATGCTGGTGAAACGTCAGAAAGAAACTCTTCTAGAACATGGCCACACAGCCCGAAAAAACCCACAAAAAACCTAATGATTGTAGCCTTTAACTTTAATGTAATAACTTTGCCAGAATTTAATCCAGCAAAGCTGACATGCACACACAAATGTCTCCATCAAAGCCCAATTCCTCTCAGCACTCCTTTGAGGTGAAGCACCAAAGAGCTGCCACCACTGCCATTTTCCTACCCAGGCATTTAAAAAGGTCAAAAATGGCACCACGGCAGGAGAGTAGAGGGGATACTTCTTTTAGGTGCTTTTAGAAGTGTGTGTGTTAAAGTACAGCACTTACATTGACCCATGGATAAACTGACCCAGGTTTTAGGGGTCAATTCTTTGACTAAATCTTATAGACTTATACGTAAGTATATACAGTAAATCTCTTGTCCATGTTAGCTGATGTGCACCCCAATAGAGAAGTGGCATAGCACAAATTTCACATTTGTTGCATCCTTTCAATACACAAGAATATTCAGCCCTTCTGCAAAGATGATATCTAATGGCTACACCAAGAGGTAATTGTAAACAGCACTACCTCTAGGCCATTGGCATCACTTTACGTTCCTAGGGATATATGGGGGGGGGGGCAATTTGGAAGTTTATTTAGAGGTTTTTTAATGAGAGTACTGAGAAGTACATGCAAATTGTTTGAATGGCACCTTACTTACACTGTCTGGCTTTCCTTTACAATGGACCTTATCACACAGAGGCAAATTGCTTAAATCCTGTACAGAAACGGGATTTAAAAATCCGGTAAAACACACAAAAGCAGGTTGTTTTTCAGACATGTTTGTGTAAAGGGAAAATAATGCGACATCAACTTGAATGGAAAGTCACCAAAACCCACTCTTTTTTACTTTCAGAAGTTACCAAAAGTAAAAAGGAGTGGGTTTGGGTGACTTTCCATTCGGATTAATGTCACGCTATTTCTCCTTGATGCCAACATTTTGTGAAAAACAACCAGCTTTTGTGGGTTATTTCTACTTTCTGTTCAGGTTAATCCCATACGTCGTGTGAAAAACAACCTGTTTTTGCAGGCTATTTTCACTTTAAATCCAGTTTCTGCACGGGATCCGTCCCGTGTGATAAACTCCATAGTGGAGCCACCTAAAAGGCTCAGATAGAAAGTCTGCTATAGAACAGGGCCTCAACATCCTTCTCACAGCTTCAGAATTCTTACAAAATGTTTCTTTAGCACATGAATCAACATAGAAACAAAGAGTTCCTAAAGAACAGTTTTGCTCTAAGCAGCAGCAAAAATGTAAAAAAATGGCTAAAATTTACTAGGATCAGGGATAAGTGACAATCGGGGATTGTCAGGGAGAAGTGATAATCGACCAGGAGAAGGCAACTGCAGCTTATAGTGTAACAAAGGGGGGCATATGGCAACTACCCAAGAGTAAAACAAATTTACCTTGTGATGAATGCTTTTCTTCCCCTATAATGTATTTCCCAGCCCTCTGAATCAAAGAGCTTCCCCCCTACAGCCAGTCTGGTTGTGCATTTAGAGAGTGTTTATTTTTCAAAAAGGCTATTATCAGCCAGCTGCTCATAAACTCTTCTCTCCAATGCAAGCATTTTTGTGCTATGTAATTGCCTTCCTTCACTAAGTGCCTATTCCACTGGTTTGAATTAACTGCTAACTCCTTATGATTATGGAGATCATTCATCTCCAGCAATTTAAGTCAGGTTTAGACTTAGTTGTGGTGACATCACCCTGCTAAAAAAGAAGCCTACAGGGGCTTACTGTCCTCAAGGCAGGGCTGGACCTGTGCTGTGTCTTCCTTCCTTCCTGTTCTCCTTGAGAGTATATGAGACATGGAAACCAGCAAACCTCCTCCAAGTTATTTTGCTTTTATGTTACGTATCCCATTCATATCATGCATCCTTTGGGAACTTGGGTGTTACATCTAACTAACTACTAGCTTCCATTTGCAAATACATTTGGATTGAAATGGATTTACCATATAACCTAATAAAAATGTGCACAGAGCATTCTTTATGACTATAGTTATCTCCCTTTTAACATCTGAAGCCCATTATGCAATGTTTCTTCTGGCTTTTAAATAAACAAAAGACATATGAATGTTTAGTTTCAGTTAGCTGTCCTTGAACACACACACACACACACATACACACTGGACCTACAATAAATCATCCATTCAAGATGCACAGATTTTGTGAACTGCAACTGCTTGGCGTAGAGGAAATATCCCAGACCAATTTACTGGTCTGGAAGATATCTGCTTATATTCTACATCAGCTATTTAATTATATATACTAACTACCTGCTTCCATTTGCAAATGCAAATACATTTAGCCCTCCACATTCACTGGGGTTAGGGGTGCAGAACCCCTGTGAAAGAGGAAAAACTGAAAATTAAAAAAATCTGGTTTTTTTTTACCTGTGAGAACACCTCTTTAGGAATCACCAGCGCAAATCTGTGGTCAGCATCTGCCAGAAGTGTACCACAGAATTGCACTGCAAGACCTACAGATGTCTGGAAATGTGTTCTCTCTAGCAATCTCTTGGTTGTCCAGCGTGAATTCTGACAGATGTTGACTATAGAGTCATACTGAGAGAGATTCCTAGAAAGAAGATACTAATCAAACCTGTGAATAATCAAATCCACAAAAGTCAAAGCCGCAAATGTGAAGAGCCAACTGTAGAAATAGTTATGTACACACACTCAGCACCAGAAAACCCCGTGATAGGTTTGTCTTAGGTTTGCCATACGTTAGAAATGCCCTGAAGGTACACAACAAGAACAAAGATACCTAGATAAATAGTTATATACCGTATATGTAACAAAGTAATGTCTTCTTACCCCACCCATCATCCCACCTTAACAGCCAGCAACCACATTGGGCAAAAGAGGTCTGTCTGTTCAGTGGATGGTTGGAGCACAAGGAAGATGTCATTTCCAGCCCCTTCTCTCCACCAAGTGAGGCTGCAACAAGGAATTACAATGTGAGGTCCTGCTTCTGATTTTCACAGCCTCACTTTTTGGTGGGACAGGATGGCAGGCATCCTTCTCCTTGCACCCTGATCACCACTTGAACAGACCTCCTTCATTTAATGCAGCTACTGGCTGTCAAGCTGAGCTGGGAGGCCTTTACACAGTCTTACTGTAAGACTACATGGTATAATTGAATTCAGAGCAGTTACAGATCTATAACTAGGTTCTTGTTGTGTGCCTTCAATCTATTCCAAGGTGACCCTAAGGTTGGGGTTTTCTTGGCAACATTTGTTCAGAGGTCATTTGGCTTTGCATCCTTTCTCTGAGGCTGAGAGTGTGTGACTTGCCTAAGATCACTCAGTGGGTTTCCATGGCTGAACAGGAATTCAGGCTCTGGTCTCAAAGTTGTAGTCCAGTGCACAAACAATACATAACACTGGCTTTCTAACTCTAGATTATGAATCTGTAAATATAGTACAGAATTTCAATTATTAGAAAGTCAATTATTATTGTTGTTGTTCCTTTTGTTATTGTCATTATATTCCCTATTCCCCAATACTGGGATTTAGAGAGGTTTACAAAGATTTTTTTTAAAAAATACAGATTAAAATAAATACAAATACATCAATAAAACATATAAACATTATTTTAAACATGCAATTAAACATAAAATTAAAGCCATTTAAACATCCATTAGAAAAATAGAAGATAAAAATCAACAAAGCAACACACCATTAAAAGCTCATTACTGTCAATTTGTAAAGGCTGATTGGAATAATAAGGTTTTCACTTTTTGGTGGAAGGACAACAAAGAGGGCACTATACTAGCTCTCTAGGGGTTCCAAAGCTTGGGAGCAGCGACCAAGAATTCTCTCCCTTGTTCCCAACAAGAGTGACTGGGGAAGTGATGGGACTGAAGGAAAGATCTTGAACATCTTAGGTTCATACAAAAAAAATGTAGTCCTTCAGATAACCTGACCAAGTCATATAGGGCTTTATAGGTCATAGACCACTGGCTGCTTGTCTATGCCCAGAAATAGACCAGCAGCCCAAGGCTTCTCAACAAAGGAGTTGTATGCTCCCTGTATTATTAAAAAAGGTGGAGATAAAGCAGGATTCATCAAAGATATTTTGCTGCCTCAGGCTAAAAAAAGATAGTTCCTCCCTGTCCATGTACAAAAGTGAGATGGGTTGAACCCTTCTTAAATATTGGTGATAGACAACCTTCTCCATCACACTAGAAGGGATGAGCCTACTTTAGGGACTGTGTGGTAGGCTGTATGACCCACAGTATTTTCCTGTTGTTCTCTAGGATCAGCCACGTGAGATGATGGCTGCATTCTGCCTGACACTCTGCATTGTCTGCTGTGGTCTATCGGCTTGTCTATACAATTAAAATATTCCTCATTCTATTCAAATAGAATGTGATCCTGACACATACAATTTGGAGGAGTTTGGGCTTTTTGCAAGGGTGTCTGTGAGAAAAACTCCACAAACTCCGCAGGAAAAAACACTGTGATTTTTACTGAAGAATTCATGAGCATCTGCTAGGATCCACATTATTGAACATGTGGCTGACTGTTAGTTGAAAGATTCAGATTGCCATACATTTTCAGCAGAGAGAGGGTTAATCAATGCAAACAGATGACAATTTGTGCAGGAAAGTGAAGATAATTAAATGTCATGTGAATGTTTGAAAATATGCAGCAATTTGCATAATACACTTACTTTTAGACTACCCCTATGTTTTGGGGTGGCCCAATAGCAGCAAGACAAAGAGAAGCAAAAGAGGGGTGAAAACTTAATTTGAGGAAGGATTTTCATGAATTGGGGCTGTTCTGAGAAATTGTTTGCATTTGTTAGAGCACTCCCAACTTTCAATAATCACACACCGCCTTAATTTGGGGGGGACACTTCCCCCTTTTGATTTCAGCTTACATCAATTGCTGCAAATTGAGTGCAAAGTGCAAAAAGAGTTTGCACCCAGTTAACTCAGTGGAGGGGAGAGGAAGGGGATGCAATATTGCCCTTCTCAGGAGGTTCAGGCAAAAGCAAACTGCTGCAGCATCTCCTAGTCTGTGTGTGCTTCCTTATTAATAACGTTTGTCGTCTTGATCACACTCTGCTATTGCTTTGCCACCATTATCCTGGTTTTCATCTGTTGTATGTTGGAGGGTATGAAAGTTGTGACTGTTAGAAGGGCTAAGAGCAGCCAAGAAAGGACACAGACTATGCCTTCTATGAATGGTGACTGCTGTAAATGACCAGACATGTTCACATTTCTTATAGCACCCCCCCTTACAAGACTCACACACTACCTCTAATTTGGGGCTCATTTCCATCATTCTGTCCAAAACCTCTCCCCATTCCTTCACACAATACATGGCAGGTTCCTTCTCCACCCCCTAAGTTGCTGTAAGCATTAGCAACCCTCCACCACCACCACCACCAAAAAAGCTTCCCTAATCTTCTGTCCTAGCCCAGATAATAGCAAGCCACTGGAAGAAAAATGAACAGAGTACAAACTGTTTGCTGTTGGAAACGATGGCTCCAAATTCCAAGAGCTTCCTGGCCCTACTTGTTGTTTTTTTTTTAAGCTGGAATGTTAATGGTTGTGATAAGAGCAAAACACCACCTTTCATCAGACAGTTGTTGTGTTTATTTTAACCCTCCACTTCCTTCTCTGCAATTGCTTCTGCACACAGGCCAGCACTATCAGCTGAAGACAGCCAACCTTTTCAGCATCCACACCAAGGCACTTGAACTATCCATTACCCCAAACCTGCTTGTGATTAAAAAAAAAAATTATCAGCTGCACTTGCAGGGGAATGTCAACAAAGCAAGTGAGGCTTCACATATGCTGAGGTCTAGACTTGGTGGCAGGAATAAAAGTTCAGATGGGCCAGCCATGCTGTGCAAGAAAATCTTGAAGACTTGTATATTATTTTTGTTGTATGTCTTCAAGTCATTTTCAATGTATGGTGACCCTGAGGCAAAGCTATCAACAGGTTTTCTTGATGAGATTTGTTCAGATGGGGTTTGCCATTCCCTTCCTCTGAGGCCGAGAGAGTGTGATTTGCCCAAAATCACCCAGTGGGTTTCCATGGTCAAGTGGGTCAAGTGAGTATGAAGTCTACACCAGTGTCAAACTTCATACTCACCCCGAAACCAGTGCTGGCAGTCCTGACAATGCATGGCTATTTTCAGGGAGGATCTGCGGTTTTCTGCTCTTAAACTGATTTTGGTCCAAACTAAGCAATGTCTGGGTAAATCCCAGTGTTTCCATGGAATTTTTGGATGTATTTTGATTGGGAAAACTCTACTACAAACTTTCTTTAAAAATTATTCACCAGTTTGCAGGGGGGGGGGGAATGCTGTGCAGATGCAGTTTTCAAAAAATTGCAAAAATCTCTCATTGAGTTGTAAGAGAAATTTTGAGTTTTTTTCATTCTTCACTATAAAAAATGAAAGAAGCAAAGCTTTTTATCCTTGCTGTAGAGGTATCCTTGCTTTCATTGCAAATAGTCTAGTCTGGAGGGGACTAGGGCATGCATAAACTAAGGGGGGTTGCAGACTGCCAGAAATAGTGCAAATTGAGTCCACTTTTAGGGTTAGGGTTAGTGCTAGGGAATCATGGTAATTGTTTTTTTTCCCCTGAGACATTGAGCCTTCTCTGTCAGAGAGCTCTGGTGCCACAATAAACTACATTTCCCATGATTCCCTAACTCGTAACCCTAACCCTAAAAGTGGACTCAACTTGCACTATTTCTGGCAGTCTGCAACCCCCCTAAGACATACTCTTGTTTCTTCCAGTTAATCCAGATGGTAAAGATGCCTACTATGAATTAGAATGCCTATATTGATGGTGAAAATACAAATCATGATAGTGGAAGTTTCTGAGGATACTGGCAATAGCATTTTGTACTTCTGTTTGTTATGGTGCTTGAAACAGGTTCTTGCATTATCATATACAATGAGATTAGCAAAATTAACTATAGCAAGGTATGAACAGTGACAGACAGCATAGTGTTTGAACACTGGATTATGAGTCTGTAGAGGAGGGTTAGAGGCATGGAAATCCTCTGGGTGATCTTGGGCAAATCACACTCTCTCAGCCTCTGCAAAAGGTGAAGGCAAACCTCCTCTGAGCAATCTTGACAAGAAAATCCTGTGATATAAGCCAGAAATGACTTGGAGGCACACAGGAACAACAAGAACAAGGTATAAAGAGTGGAAAGAAACATCAGGCTGCACAACAGAAAAAATACAATTGAATCCATTGAGCTTGACATCTCTTCTGACTCTTTTCAGATGCTCTTCTATGGAAGGACCTGGAAAAGACACTGAATACTATTTCTGTCCGTGTACCTCCTTAGACCAACGTAAAAGAAATGTGTCTCCCTTTGGCCTCTCTCTCTGAATTTCTACTGTCAAAAACTCTCCATTGTCTGGTTTCAATGTCCCAGAGCTCTCCTTACCATTAGGCAGAGTGAGACTATCACATCAAGTGGCTGATCCTGGGAAGCAGCAGGAAGGTATTATAGAAAAGTGTTGTGTGCCATACAGCTTGCTACTTGGCCCTTAAGGTAGCCTGCTCCCTTCAAGTGTGATGGAGAAGACTGTCCATCACCAGTGTCAAAGAAGAATTTGACTGCCAACCCAACTGGCTTTTGTACATGGAAAGAGAGGACCATCTTTTTTTTAGCCTCAGACAGCAAAATGTCATTGACCAGTCCTGCTTTATCTCCATACAACTTGCTTGTTGAAAAGCTCCACTGGTCCATTTCTGAGCAGGATTCAAAGTGTGGTTTATGATCTCTGTGATGCATAGGATGGAAGGTTAGTGGACCATTGGACTGCTAGCAGGGCCCTGTTTATGACCTGGTGTGCTGTAGTTGAGCCCCAGTTTGTTGTTGTCATTTCTTGTCATTTATTTGCTTTTTTATTTGATTTATGCCTTATCTTTTCAGGAAAATTAGTGCTTATGGCAGCTTGCAAAAAAATATAATAGACATAACAAAGTTAAAATGGAACTTACCAAGTAAAAATACATCCCAGTGAGCATGCAAAGAATAAAACACCAATAAGGACACATCAGTAAGGGAGAAAGAAAATGACAGTTGCCACCTTACTTCAGCAACCCAGCACTTAGATGCTAAAAGCCCATCTTTGTCTGAAAGGGGAATGAGGAAGGACAACACAGTTGGACAAAGGAGCCTAGGTCTCAATTGACAGGGATTTCCAGAACCTGGGAGCAACTGCTAAGAAGGCCTTATCTTATCAAATGAATCTCCAGTAATGGTGGAACATTACTCTCTCTGGTGAGCCCTGGTGGTGCAGTGGTTAAGTGCAGGTACTGCAGCCATTCACAGCCACAAGGTTGTGAGTTTAATCCCAGACACGGCTCCAGGGTTGACTCAGCCTTCCATCCTTCTGTAGGTTGCTAAAATGAGTACCCAGCTTGTTGGGGGCAATTAGCTTACACATTGTAATTACTTAGGGAGTGTCTAAGTGCACTGATAAGCAGTATAGAAATGTACTTGCTGTTGCTTTCTCCCCCTCTCTCTTTTTTTTAAAACCAAAAAATGGATCAATGACTAATCTTATGACTCAGTCAATTTATTTCAGATTAGAGAGTGAGATCAGAGCTCATTGTGTCCTAGAAAGTTTTAGCAATGCAGGATGAGTCAGGAACTGATGAAGAAGAGTGTCACGCAATGGCAGAGATAATGGCAGATGATTTACTAGTTACCCTTTCCCATCAAATAGGAACATCACTGCCATGGCAAAATGGCTGAGTGAATCAGCTCTGAAAATTTTCTTAAGTGATGTCAATTCTCTTAATACACTATTATTTGTCTTTTGCTAACCATTGGTATTATTTAACACCATAGTTACTTTTCTATAACTTACTTGTTCTTCTTTTATGAAAGACGGTAACCTAGGTAGCACTCACTGATTGTGATGAAACCTTTGAGTGGTTCTAGCTTTTGGCAGTGAATTTGGGCTGAATGGTGTAGCTCATTGATAGACACTCCCATATTGTTTTTAAATGTTAAATATTATTCATGGGCATAAAGGTGGATCCAGATCTCATTTCATGGCATCAGTGCTTGCCAACCAATCAGTAATGCTAAATGGAGAAGAAAACCATATTCAGGCATTCATAATAAGCACAGGAGAAGGAATAGCCCCATTTTCCTCCATTATTGCTCCTTCCATGCTTGGATACTCTCCATGCACTCTGGAACTCAGGGTTCTTAATCATATGGAGAGCCTCCATGTATAGTGGAGGCTCACCTCTTCAAAATAAGACTCTTTATATGCGGAGTCACCTGGGAGTAGGGCTGCTTCCTTTCCTATCATATTTGCTATGAATGCCTGAATAGGGCTATTATGAGAATCAACTGCTAGATATGGCAGAAGATTCAATAAATAAATTAAATAAATAAACAGTAGCTCTGCAAAAATCTCTGTCTTAGTAATTGTTTCAAATGGAGGTTCCCACGTGACTGGCAAATGCAGATGTTATAAGAAATATATTGCTTTGGTTTCCTGTTGGCTGATTCTAGCCATATGTCACAATATCAAGGATAGGTACATAAAATTATGATGCGGTAAGGTCCATGTGTAGTGGACCAGAGCAAGCAAACAAGGTTGGAAGGAAGCAGACATGAGACAACTCTTTCCATCATAGACAATTTGCTTAGAGTGAAGGAATAATTCTAGAAGTATTACCCAGGGCCAAGCAAACCACTATGGTTCCTTGGATCCCTTGGTCTGACTGTAGTGCCATATCTGACTACTGTAGAGATGCCAGTGCAGCACAACAAAGACTGGAAATTTCCACTGTCTGAAAACTACTCTGGTGATGCAAGACATAAGGAGCCTACTGCAAGATAACAAAATCCCAAATTTAAAACCCCTAGTGACTTGCATGCTACTAGTTAGCTACAAACTGCACTATGATTTGGAGATTTCTGTTACCTGTTTTAGAAAAATGCAGGCTCATAGCATGGTTTGAGTGTTGGACTATGACTCTGGAGACCAGGGTTCAATTCCCAGCTTGGCCATGAAATCTACTGAGTGACCTTGAGCAAGTCACATGCTCTCAGCCACAGAGGAAGGCAATGGCAAACCAAATCTTGCCAAGAAAATCCCATGATAGGATAGGTATGCCCTATTTCTTCTAAAGGACAAGTTATGAATAATTCGATAATAAAATACAGAGAAACTGCTGAATGTTCTCCCCCCCTTTTGTTAATAAGTGTACATTATCTATATGTGTTAACAAAAATAAAAAAGGATATACTTTCTTTGTACTTTATTTATTTGATTATTCATAACTTGCCCTTTTGAAGATGTGCAACAACTTATGTTCAAGGTGTAATCTGGAGATGGAATTAAACTTGCAATTTATAGATGTGTTGTATAAACTAATGCTGGGGCTTGGGAATATTGAATTAGATATAAAATAGTTACCCTTTTTGAGTAAAGAAGATGCAACGAAGTTACATAATTTACATTTCAGAATTAACATAGTGGCTAAGATCTAACAATGCGGAGTGGAGTGGAGTGTAAGAGTTCGTCATATGGTACTCTGCTGTGGCTTCCCTATACCATGCACAGGACTCAATTTTGCACTACAGTAGCCTCCCACCTCCCAGCCATTCTGTCACTGGTGGAGAGTGTAGTAGGGGATTGGAAAAGCGTGTGGCTATTTTCCCATAATCAGACGGAAACCAAGGACATATTCTGTTGAGATCCACTTAGGTGCTCCAGAGGTTTCAGCGGATTAGGGCCTTGTCTGTACAGGTCAAAGTGCCCATTTCCCCTCCCATTCTAGCATCCTGTTCAGATGATGTCCTTCTGGTGTGGACAGTCTGGATAACATTTGGCACATCTCACACCAGGACTGGGATATAACAGTGTTAAAATGGAATTTAAAAATTATACCTGCTGTTCCAGACCTTCCGGGAATATCTGGAGTCCTTTGTTTCTGAACTGTGGAAGCTGCATGCATGGGTGACCCAATGGGCCACCTGGCATATCCACTGCCACCACAGTTAGCCCATTCTGAGGTCAGACCGAGGTGCCCAGCCATGTGACCATAGTGGGACACCTCATTCTGACATTAGAAGCAAGTGACTCTGGCAGTGGCAAACATGCGAAGTGGTTGCAAACATATGCAGTGCAGAAATGGAGGCCAAAGTAGCAAGGGAAAGGATACTCCAGTGCAGACAAGTGCATCTTGGCCAGTGCAGACACCTGTCTGCATCTAGCTGTGTTTCCATAGCCAGACACAGACTGATGACATAATTTGTTGAGAACATAGCCAGACACAGCTCCAATCCCCTCTAATCTTTAGCAGCCATGGAATGGCTGGGATGAGGCACAATCACAATGCAATGGTAAATCCAGGGGCAGGGTTTGATCCTTGCAAAGGATGGGATAGTATACTAACCTCTGCAATCACCAAAATAGTCAAATGCAGGCATAAAGTGGACATGTCTGTATGTGTCACCATCTGCATGCCAGCCCATGAGTGAGAGTGAAGCCACTTTCTCAATTTAATGAAAAAGTCATATTGATAAAGTTTACACTCCAGGTTCATGTAACATTGGGTGTTCGAGGTATTTTTAGAAGCATTATGACAAGAATTTTCCAAGTTTTGCACCACTTCCCTTTCACTCCTAAGGGTTTGTTCTATTAACAAAAACAAACTATACAGCAAATAAACAACATGCCAAGTTACTTTAAAACACTGTGATGAGTAACAGCAATGAACTGATATTTAAAAGGCTTTAACAGCAACATATTGCTTTTAAAATGTTCCTTTCCAGGTTTTGCCAAATGCTGAAGGTGAGGCAGGCAAGCCAGCACTTTCTGGCTGTACTGATTCACATACTTTATCCATTTGCTCTCACTACCTCATCACAAGATGGAGTGCTCTTTTATTCTATAAAACCTCTTAAATGATTCAGGCATATTTTGCTGTGTGATAAATTAGCCTGTTGCAAGATAATTGAATGAAACTTATCAGTGGTGATAGAAAACTGTTTCCCTCCACAAATAACAATTAATTAGTGGGCCTCATCACAAGATGTGGCAAAGCTATCTAGGCTGAATAAAGCAAGTGTGTGTGTGTGTGTGTGTGTGTGTAGGTAGTTTTAGACATGTAATTCTGTGATTTTAAAATGATGGGTTTAGAAATCTGAAATAATTTGTGGTTTGAAAAAAAATTGTATAAGATTGTTAGCTTCCTTGAGCTGTTATGAGGAACAGGGGGATACAAATCAAATCAGATTGATCAGTCAGTCACAAAGGGGATGATATGAATCCATGGAGGATAAGGGTATCAATAGCTAGTACTATGTGATAGCTCCACAATGAGACATTGTATGACACTGGGCCAGGACCAGTCCTACTAAAAGGCAAATGAGATACACCTCAGATGGAAGATGATGGGAGGAACATCTTGAAGAAAAATCTGTTTTTCACAGCCTGCTTTTCATCCCTGAACACACTTACTGCCTTTAGATGCAGTGAAAGACAGTGCCCCATAACCAGTATTGAAGAAAAGTCTAATATTTGTCTGACCTCTTGTTCTTTGTCTCATCTAGCCAAACACCTCAGGCCCTGCATTGAATAAAAGATGGTAGAAGACTCTTGTTTTTAAACTTTGCTTGTAGGCTTCTATCAGTGATCTGGCAACATATTTACAGCCACAAAACAGTACTTGGGTATTTGCTGTGGTACTGGGGGGAGATGGGATGGAGCTTGGAAAAAATATTTTTGGAGGGGTCACAACTCTCAGAATCCACCATTCAAAATGGCCAATGGCTCTGCTGGCTGGGGGATCATGGGAGCTACAGTACAAAAAAAATGTTTTTCCAGGGTCTGGAAGAGGGTATGGGATCTCTCCTCCACCTTCCTCTTTCATCCCTTTAATGTCAGCTATAATCTGGTACTATTCCAGGTACCACAAGTCCTGGGAAATACAGTATCACATGCTTTGTCGTTCCTCAAGGCCTGTGGTGAAAGTGCATAAGAAATTATTGGCAAGACTCTTCAAAAAATCCTTTTGTTCTCTGTAATGTATGATGTGCACTTTTTTTATGACAGCCAATAAATATTTATTTTACCATGTTTTACCAACTAAATAACTGTGCCTTCCTCACAGCTTTGCAAAGTCATACACAGATGTCATTATAAGATGTTTGAAGAGCAGGTCTGGCCATCCTATCTCACTGGCAGAAGGATTTATAGTGCAACACTAAAGCATACAGGGATTTTGAATATCAGAATTGAAATCATGCTCCTTATTGAACTATAGATGCATAAAGAAAGTAGGGGGGGAACCTTCCTGGAGGAAAAAACTTCCCTTGGCTAATTCTGCACTTATTCTGGAAAAGGGATTTTGTACACTTTAAGTAGTTTTCCAGATTGTTAAAACAAAGTTAAACTAGACCTTTAACAATGGGCTTTTTATAACATTCTGTAACCCCAGCAAAATTGGATAGTTTTTTTCTTTTTCTTTTTGCAAGCAAGGGGAAAACCTACTTCAGAGAGAGGACTTATGGTCAACAGCCCAAAAATTCTGCTAAGTTACAATTCCAACAGATCTTTGTTTCCCTATGCTCAGTACATGTAAGGACTGAGTACAGCAGCAGCAATGGATTGAAGCCCCAGGGTTTCATGTTATGTCTTCAGAAACATGTGTGTGGCTTCTGTTAGAATCAATGGATGCACTGTTTGTGCATCCAGAGGCCTCATTTGACTCACCATTTTTATAGTTTCCCTACAGATCTCAAATTGATGCCTGTATTACAGGGATTTCTTTCCTACACAGGCTGTACTGTGTATGAAAAAGTTGGCTGGAACCTTCACATCATGATGGAGGTTTGGGAGAAATTTCATTTTTCAGGCCCAGCATTATCCTCTTAAATTGCTTCTAGCTTTCACTTGTTGTTTGCTTCACCATATAGAGCACTGGAGGCAGATTTTAATTGGGGAGAATGTTGCCAAGAATGTTGCTCAATAAATATATAATTTCCTTAGACTCTGGAAAAAATAACTTTTTAGACTGTGACTTCCAAATCCCAGAATCCCTCAGTCAAGTTTGAGAGCTGTAGTCCAAACTGGTAACTTTCCCAAGCTCTATAATTCCCTTTTCTTAAGACCTCTAGAACATATAGATTGGGTTGAGAACAGAAAGTAGTAATCTCTGCAAGAGAATTCTTCTATGTGTAAAACCATAATAGTGAAAGTTGTATCAATTTCCTGGGCATAAAATCCTAATAATTTCTGGGGCTTAAAAACCTTAGGACTTCAGAAACAAACAAAAAAAAAATGAATCAATTTATTCTTGCTTCTATTATTGGGCTTTACTATTTTAACAGAAGCTTTGGTACCAGAGATAGAAATAACATGGAAAGAATGAGGTAGGTCCCTACACCACAAAAAAGCAAGGACAGTTCAACAAGTTTCAGCAAATTTTATTCAAAGCTAATGCTATTCAGATGTAAAATTAAGCAACCAGGTTAGGCAAGTCTTGCATAAGTAAAAACATTTTAAATTTTCTAGAAACCACTTTCAAAATGCATCCTGAGATGACTTTCTTTCAACAGTCTCCACTCTTATGATTTCCATTTTGGTAGGAAAATGTGCAGATCTCTGCTTTTTCAACATGCCAGGGTGAGTCAAGCTAATCTGCTTTCCCCTTTTTTTCTGTTTTGCTCTTCACACATGTTCAGTAAGTGATTCTGGAGGCAGCTGTTTGCCTTACTTAGTATGGAAGTGCACACAGCTACAGTAGGATCACCTAAAGTAAATTCCATTCTTTCCCAGGTGAAGCTTTATTGCATTGTTTACAGCAGAAGATATGCTTCTACACCCAGCACAGAAAATTTAACTTTCTCCATCCCTCCTTTATAGTCTTCCCAATGCTGCAAAAAAAGTTCAGCTAGACAAGACAAGAAAAGGGGGAGTGCTGGACTCCTGTAAAAAGACTTTGTAAAAAGGAGTTGCTTTTTCATGGCTTTGTTAAATGAGGTATGCCTGTATTCAGTGGGTTTTTGCTTCACTATTGTAATGTAACCTTGGAGGAATTTTAAGAAATATAAACATTAATATCATGATGCATAAAGCAGCCCAACTTATAGTAATAAAAGCTCTCAATGGACTAATGGAAAGTTCAGTTTTCATTGTGCTTAAATGCAGGAGTAGTATTTTGGTTGCTTCCAGATGGTGATGTCTGGTGGCTTCCATGTCAAGTGAGGTGTTGAATTTGCAATGAGTTTTAGTCTCAATTTGAAATGAACTGTCCAAAGTGCTGACTATATTGACATGGGAGTCATTGCTACCACTGGTTCCAGACAACATTAGTTCCTGCTAAAATAATGACACCTAAGTCCAATTAATATTGTCTGGATCCCACTACATTGTCTGGATCCAACTCTTTAATTGCAAATAAATGATAGCAGTACTACTGCCATTGTCTAATTCCATTTGAAATGCATCAAAGCCAACAGCTGCCATTCCACATCATGGCCATGAATTCCAAATGATAGTCATATCTTGGGTGGGAAGGATTTTCTTCTTTCTTGGCCAACTCTGTTACCAATCCATCCCATTTGGTTATTTTGACAGACTCTGAGCTCCAGTATGCAAGCCTGGAATCTGTAGCACAGAATAGAATTCTAGTTTGCAGCCATGAAAGCTGTTGTTTGGAATTGAGCTCCAGTATGCAACTCAGGAAGCTGCTATGAAGAAATGAGTTCTGGTTTGCAACTATGGAAGCTGTTGAATGGAATTGAACTTGGATTTGCAGCTGCAGAAGTTGTTGCATGGAATCCAGCTCTGGTTTGCAGCCCCAAAGCTGCCATATTCATTGTCCATAAAGGCATAAAATTTTCTCTAAGGTCTACGTTATGCATTCTTACATAGTCACTCTGTTATTCACTTTTTATTACTATACACATGATAAACTACTAGTTCATGGAATTCCATTGCATTTTAAGTATGTTTTTAAAGAAAAAGTGTCTATGTTAATCTTTTTAGACATGCAACTTTTTAAAATTATTTTTTATTAAGATAAAAAATAATATATAAAAAACATAACCATCTATACATCCACAAACATACAATAACACTGACATTAACATAAACATTTAACATAGACACTTACATATAGTTATATGACTGTACAAATAATCACACACCTATAATCAGATTAACAAATAAAAGCTAACGTTCTGCCATCAACAACTTTGAATTTTACTTCCTGAACTCTAACCGAGTCATAAATTATCACTTCTTTATTGCCATTCTTTGTTCATTTTTTCCCATTTATAGGCTATTATTTCAGTTTAACAAAAACAAAAACAAATCTATATCATAACCTAAATTTATATATTCCAATACTGCTTCCGTTTTTCCTGTTTTCTAATTTACATCCTTCTATTTAATTGAAACGTTATCTTCTTAATGTTACTTTATATATCTTAAGTGTCCTCCCTAACCTTCTTTTTATTTAAATATTCATATAATGGTTTCCAGATATTACCATGTTTTTCACAGTCTTGGCCTCTTAAGTCCATTAGTTTACACAGCCATTCTTTTACAGAGGGAAGATTTGCAGTTTTCCATTTACTAGCGTATATTATCCTAGCACTTGTAGTAATATAGAACAAATTTTTTCCATATTTATATTCAGTTTCATCCTTATCATATATACTCAGTAGATAAAGTTTAGGGTCTTTTGGTAGCTACATTTGCAAGATTTCTTTTACCATCTCATGAATCTTAGTCCAAATTTTTTTTGCACACTTGCAGTTCCACCAGATATAGTAAAAGGAACCTACCTCTTGCTTACATTTCCAACATTTATTTGAGAGCCCTTTATATATTCTGGCTAATTTGATTGGTGTCAAATACCACCTATACTGTATTTTAAAGAAATTTCCCCTCAACTCATAACAAGCAGTAAATTTTAATCCTCTATTCCACGTTTTTTCCCATTGATCTAATCCGATTTTTTGTTTAAGGTCTTGGACCCACTTAATCATTGGCTCTTTGACAACTTCTTCCTCCATTTCAAATTCTAACAGGCATTTATAGAATAAGGCAATTTTATGAGGGTTATCTGACTTCAAGATCTCATCAAACTTGTTATGCCCAACTCCTATTCCTGTTTCTTTAATTCCAACTAAAAATCTTTCTTTAAGTTGTCTATAGAGCAGCCATCCACAAGTATAATCTTCTTCCACAAGTTGATTCAACTTTTTAAATTCCATCATCTTATTTGCCGATGTCTTTGTTGTTAAATCAACATAAGTAACCCATCTGCCTTGTGCTATTATTTCTCTTCTGTGGAAGGGTTTGTGGATCGAAGTCCACTCTGGTAGTCCTTTGCATAGACTTGCTTTATATTTCAACCAGAAGTTCATAAGTGATTTCCTGACAAAATGATTCAGGAAATCCCTATGAACTCTGTATTTATCATATAATAGGTAGCCATGCCATCCAAATCTTTGGTCTACCCCTTCCAAGCAAAGTAATCCCTCATCTTTCAACAAGAACCAATCCATTAGCCAATCCAGACAACAAAAGTCATAATAAATCTGAAAATTCGGTAAGGCTAGACCTCCTTTTGAAGTTATATCTTGCATACATTTAAATCTTACCCTTGGTTTTTTCCCCACCCCAAATAAATTTAGAGAGTTCTTTGTGCCATATCTTAAAGGCTTTATAGTTTGTTATAATGGGGATATTTTGAAACAAACACATGAATTTCCATAACACCATTTGGATTACTGAAATTTTCCCCAGCCAAGATAAATTCAATTTACTCCATATCTTTAGGTCCTTTTTTAAACCCCTTCACCAATTTCTCATAATTATTCTTAAATAAATCTATATTTTTCATTGTTAACTCAATTCCTAGATATTTAATTTTTTTTTTACATATTTGAAACCCCAAGATCTCTTCTAAATTCTATTTTTCCTCTTTGGATAAGTTCATTGTTAGAACCAATGTTTTACGCTTATTGATTTTTAATCCTGAGACCTGAATAATTTTTTCCAACACTATTAAAAGATGTTTTAACTTTTTTCCACATCTGACAAGGTAACCAGCAAGTCATCTGCATAGGTCTTTAGCTTAAATTCATGACTTTTACATTTTACCCCTTTATTCTTTTATCTTCTCTAATATTGTTATTTAAAACTTCTATGACCATCAAAAACAACAGTAGGGATAAAGGGCAGCCTTGTCTACTCCCATTTTGAATGTAAATCTTTTTAGTCTTTTCATCATTAATCAACATCCGAGCCTTATTTAATCACCTTATTTAATGAAATTAAAGCCAACCTCTACCCTCTCCAAAACCTGAAATAAGAATAGCCAATTAACTTTGTCAAATGCTTTTTCAAATTCAATGAAAAGCATAGCTAATTTATTGCTAATTTTCTTTTCATGCCATTCTATCAAATCCAAGACAAATCTCATGTTGTCCTTAATCCATTGTGAAGGTAAAAAGCTGTATTGATCTTTATTAATCCACTCTATTAGTATGTTTTTAACCTTTCAGCTAATATTGACACAAAGATCTTATAATCAGTTTAACAATGAGATTGGTCTGTAATTTTTAATATCCTCAGTGTCTTTACCTTCTTTAGGTATAATTGAGATATTGGCTTGGGTCTATGTAGTTGGAAAACTATCTTCTAATATTCAATTCATTACTTCACATAAAGGCTGTGCTACCTGTTGCGAAAATTTCTTATAGTATTCAGACGAGAACCTGTCTGGGCCTGGAGTTTGCCCTGTTTTAGATCTCTTAATTGCCTCTAACACTTCTTGTAATGTAATCTTCCTATTCAATTGCTCCCTTTGATCTTTATTACATGGGACCAGCTTACAGCTACCTAATATATTCATTAATGAGATCCTTTTGTATCTCATCTCTTTTATATAAATGATCATAAAATTCATGTACTATTTCTTTCAGTTTATCCTGATCTGTGTATCGTTGCTCCTTTGATCTTAAACACATTATCTGCTTTCTCAATTTCTCTTTTCTCAGTTGAAAAGCCAACCACTTTCTGAGTTTGTTGGCTCCCTCAAAAAACTTTTTTTTAAACATAACTTAGGGTCTTTACAGCCAGCCAGAAATAATGCAACTTGAGGACACTTTAAATGCCCTGGCTCAGTGCTAGGGAATCATGGGAACTGTAGTTTATTGTGGCACCAGAGCTCTCTGACAGAGAAGGCTCAATGTCTCAGAAAAAAACCACAATTCCTATGATTCCCTAGCACTGAGCCAGGGCAGTTAAAGTTGACTCAAGTTGCATTATTTCTGGCAGTCTGTAAAAGCCCGTAGTCAACTTGTCTCTGTGTGAGAGAAAGATGGTCTATCTGCAAGACTGGCCCAATACAAAACTTAGAAATATTACTTTTGAGAGACTACAGTTCCCAGTACCCCAGAAACTGTGCTGGCTAGTGGGTTTGGGGAATTGCCATTTTTTTGAGCTCTGTCCAAACAGTTTGGCATAGATTTTGATGGACTAAATAATCATTCATGGCTACTTGCTTTGTTTATGTACCACTTTGATTTGATTTGGTTTCTTTTCACCAGATGTTGATGTAAATTTTAGTTTTCTTGTATCTTCTCAAGATGTACCATCACTAATCCAACACAGCACATTTAAGCTTTTATTTCCCTTCAATTCCAAGATGCTTAACACCAAAACTTTGTTTTGTTCTGGTCCAGTTGTTCCCATAGGCACTTAAGGTGAGGCAATTAGGGTTTCTTTCTGAATAAAAGCTGTATAATTAAGAAAATGAGTACTCAAAAATTAAAGGAACTACAAGGACAGCTGACTATAAAAGAAGACAGCTTGAAACAACTTTCAAAAAGAAAAGGCTTGGTAAGAGAAATTAAAATGTTGCAACAACCAATCTCTTTATACTTAACAGAGGAGTTACATAGGAAATTAAGGGCCTTTACAGACTGCCAGAAATAGTGCAAATTGAGGCCACTTTAACTGTCCTGGCTCAGTGCTAGGGAATCATGGGAACTGTATTTTTTTCTGGGACATTGAGCCTTCTCTTCTCTGTAAAGGCCCTACATTATCCATAATCAGGACAAATTTCCTCAGAGGTTTGCTTCATCTATGCATGTACAATCACTCAGTTCTTCACATTTGATTACCATCCACTTAATAGCCTACTACTATGGAATCCCATTACATTTAAAGTGATTTTTTTATTAAAAAAAAAAAGTGTGTCTGTTTAGACATGCAACTCATCTCTGAAATATACTGAGCAAATGCAGTTTCACACCATACATTTGCTAAATCATAGTGCCATCATGGCTACGGGGCCAAAATGGAGCTTGTTTCTGCTGCCCTGATGCACAACACATCAGCCTGCTGAATGGTGAGCCAATCCTCATTTCTGTATTCCCAATGATTGTTTCACTTTTTATTTTTACTGTATAATTTCTGTTATGTGCTATGACAAGAGGCCTTAACACCAAAATCACTATGTTTATTGGTGTATCCAACATTTCACAGATTAGAAACCACTCAGTCCTCAAAGATTAGAAACCAACCCTGGACTCTTTCTTTCCTTCTACTCTTTCTCTTCTCTCAGTTGTCCCTCCATTCTTTTTATTTCCTAAGCTATTTATATTTTCCTCAGTTCTGATGCTCATTCAGTTTTCCTTCTGCTCACTTTCCTCTCTGCTACTATACCTGGCAGCAAGGTCTTCTCTCTGGATTTGTCTTTCTTACTGTTTGAAGAGTTTAGTGACTACTACAGAAAGCAATGCCATGTGGAGCTATATAGAGGTCTGTGCAAAATTAATGTCCCAAGCCTGCCTGCAACTTGATGGTTAAGGAAGACTGAGAACATCTGCCAGATGGTAACTAAAAATAGCACAGCAGAGAATTAATAGATTTTGTTTAACTAAAATTAAGCAATCAATTTTAAAACAAAATAATCCTGAACTGCATATCTTTACTGCCAAGTTTAAGATATACAGTATGGGCTTTATGATTATGAAGCTTTGCAGAGACAGACAGACCAACAAATAGGCACATACGCACAGGGAGATACAGAGATACACTTTTATAGATAATCTAAATATGCTCATTTGTTTTAATTGTATGAGTCCAGCCTGAATCCTCAAAGGGGAAAAAAAGAGAAGATCATTGTGATTTATGTTAAATTAAATTAGATCACAAGGTTATATCTGTCTCTTTCTTGTTTTCACAATTATTTTTCCAGCAACAAGGTTCTGACCTTAAATTTGGGGTGATCACTTTTGCCAGTTCTTATCACTGTTATATCAATTCTAGTATTTCACTGGACAGCACAATGTTTTTTTCATGGTAGTTTTAATTGTTCAAAACATTAACATTACACAAAAGTAAACCTGACTTGTATTTTTGCTGCTCCACAGTGCTGGAAGAGTTATCCAGTGAACGGAAGTTCTTTTTAATGTCACAGGCAGTAAACAGATACCAAGAGATGTAAGCCTTGTTTACATAAACTAATACCACTTGTAAAAATAACAAGTGATCTTACATACTTCAAAGTTCAACTGATGAGGTCAAGATGATACAATGGTGCAGTGCAACAAGAGCAAACAACAGAGTGTTCCATTTCTTTGCCCACAAAATACCACAAGTTGTGGTACTGAGCAAAAAGCAGGAGCCGATCCAACTGCCAGCAGAATGACTGCTGTTGATGTTACTACTCCAGAAGCACATTCTGTCTTTAAACAGCAATGCTGCAATAGAATCATAGAACCATTTGTTTAAAGATACTACACAACAGCAATTCAGCTGCACATATTTGGGGCAGGTGTGGAGTTCTGGGGAGATTTGGGCTCCTTAGAATTTTTTGTGATTAACTTCCATAGAATCACTTGAAGTCAGCATGGCTTTCTTTGCATGGCTTCTTGGCAAAAACAAATAGTGGAACTTAGAAATAGATCTACAATAGGGAGAAGTCATCCTCTTTTCTTCCAATTATTTTGTTATGGTTACATTATCAATCACAAGCTTTTTGGTTGCTTTGCCTACAATTGGATTTATTCAGATATCCTACATTGGCTGCTTAGCTATGAATGAATAAGTAAGAAAAACCCAATAGGTTTCTGAGACGTACTTCATATCAAAGCTACAGAAATTTCTATATAGAACATGCTTACACATGCTTTAATTCTGCCAAGAAGTGGTTTTGGATGTCCTGGCTCAGATATAAAGGCCATTTTCCTACCGACCAAACATCCAGATGTGTTTGTTTCTTTATGCCTGCTGGACAGTTCAGGTGTTTTATTTAAAAGCTAGACTGGATGGGTGGGTGCCAGAAATGTTTTATGGGGGTGGGGAACCCAGCAGAAACATTTTCACTTTGTGGGCTGCTTGAAGAGTTGGGTAGTTGATGACTTTGACTCACCAATTCACATGTCGCTCCTGTTGCTGCCACATGAGAGACTGAATTGCTTCTAGTGCTTCCTTTACAGCTGCTCCCACAGGTTCCGTTGACCAAGGGAGGCAGGATGGGTGTTGGCCAAACCATCTGGCAACTTGGCATAGGCATCCATGAGAACTGCTCTTGCACCCTCTTCTCAACTCCACTCTGACTTTTACCAGGCATAGGAAGACAGGCACAAACTCAGTCAAGCAGCAGCTTCATGAGGAACAAACCATGTGTTTCCTGTTAGCTCCATTCCTATCAGAGTCTCTCAGCCCCACGATATTGAGAGGGGTGCTCTCTGCTCCTCAGGGTCTGCTTGACCCCTACTATTGGAAAACAAACATTGGCAGCCATAGTACCTGTCCTTCATACCTCACCAACAAAGACCTTCTTGTTCTCAGCATAGCCTGGGTTATTACCAGTAAGATTCTGCCCTTCTTTATGTGGCTGCTTGTTGCTTCATCAGACCAGTTTCTTTTTCTCTTTCCTTCTTCTTGGCCTCTTTCTTCTCTTTCCCCATCAGACTGTATTTAATTTATCTACTACTACCACAAGATAGTTCAGATAGATCAGGGTCCAGGTGGACATATTGGCTCAAGCTCTTGTACTGGCTGTTACCCTTGCATCCCAATGGACCCTGGCTCTGAATATCCCATCAATGTTGCTTCCCAGTTGCATTCCAACCTCTAGGTTTGTGGTCACTTAAGTTTCTATGGAACATAGCTGATCATATGCAAGATCCTTACTCTTCATCAATGTTCCATTCATGAGTCTCATTTGGGAGAAAGGTGGGATATTTATTTATTAAATAAATAAAAAATAAATTCCATATCTAGGCAAGATTGGGCAATCATGATCGCCATATAACTTTCTGGATATCGATCTCCATAAACCCACACCATGTGCTATGCTGGCAGCCACTGACAAAAAGTCTGGAGGGCCACAGTTACCCATTCCAGGCCAGGCCATGGTGGTTGAGAATACTGGGGATTGTAATCCATCACATCTGGAGAGTACCACGTTGAGGAAGATAGTCAAGGAAATGCAAGGTCTCCCAACTGGAAGACAAGATTCACATTTCTCAGGGGGTGAAAATGCAAAGTTTGAGTTACAGGTGTTTTTTCAGTTGCAGAACAGACCACACAAGAAACTTTTTTGTTCAGTTCCTGCACAAGAAGGTTAGTCATAGCCAAAGCCATGTAGACTTTGGAATCAGCAGCATGTCCCAGTTCTAATATCATCCAAAATCAGGTATTTCCTTTGAGTGATATTAAGACAAAACATGTTCATTCTGAAACCCTTTGTGTTGTGAAGGAGAGAGTACAAAGGAGACCTATTTAAAAATAATAATAAGCCTGGGGGGAACATAACAAGTAAAATCCAGTATAATATCATTAATGGGACTTCCAGGAGCATGTTGATGGAAAAAACAGTGGCATTAAATGGACATGAGAATGGACTTGGAAATTATTTGAAATCAAGTTTGTGTTAAACTAATAGACTGTAGCAGTTTAAAGACCCTTTGAGTGGACCTGTATTGATTTTTTTCCTTTCCTAAATGATGAAAACATAGGATTCCACATGTTTATGTTCAAAGTGAAGCAATATCACAAGTACTTCACTCATAGTTTTGTTAGGTATAATCTGACATATCTGGAGCACACATGCTGAGGAAGGCTGCTTTAGAAGTCTATAGAGACATGGTAAACAGGTTCCTGTTTGTCAACAAGACTAACTGAAGTTGGTGAAAGGTTATATGTAGATAAAATGGCATGGACGTAAAATCTATTTTCAGTCCCAGCTAGAGTTGAAGCAAGTCGATTTAACTGTGTTCTGTATCATCATAGAATCATAGAACTGGAAGTGATTGCAAGGGCCATCAAACCTCTGCCATGCAGGAATGCACAACCAAAACACACTTCAAAGATGGCTATCCAACCTCTGTTTAAAAACCTCCAAAAAAGAAGAGTCTATTCACCCTTTGAGGTAGTCTATTACACTATCGAACAACTCTTACAGTGAAGTTCTTCCTAATGTTCAGGTGGAATCTTATAATTTGTTTCCATTCTTTCTTGTTCTAGTCTTGGAAGCAAGAGAAAACAAGCTCATTCTATCTACATCAGTGCTACTCAAAATGGTGGTTCACAGACTCGTGTTGGTCCCCAAGCCATCTGTTACCAGTCCCAGGAGAGCTTCCAGAGAAGAAAAGAAAAAGCAATGCCTGCCAATGGGCACATAGTAGTGGGGGAAGTAGAATTCCCATTCCTCCACATCAGAAGCACTGCTATGCATGGCATCCTTTCAGATATTTAAAAATGATAATTATATCACTCTCAGTCTCCTCTTCTCCCAGCTAAATCTATCAAGCTCCCTAAGTCATTCCAGACCTTGATCAATTTGAGCCTTCTCTGGTCATGTTCCAGCTAGTCAATATCCTGTTAGAACTGTGGTGCTCAAAACTGGACACAGTATTCCAATGAGGTCTGACCAAAGCAGAATACAGTAGCGCTACTGCTTCCCTTGATCTGGACACTATACTCCTGTTGATGCAGTCTAAACATGCAACACACTCCCTTGAAGTGTGGTGGAGTCTCCTTCTTTAGAGGTCTTTAGATAGAGGCTGGATGGCCATCTGTCAGGGATGCTTTGATTTTGAGTTCCTGCATGGCAGGGGTTGGACTGGATGGCCCTTGTGGTCTCTTCCAACTCTATGATTCTATGATTGACTCATGTTTAGTTTGTGGTCTACTAAGACTCCTAGATCTTTTTAACATGTACTCCTTTCAAGCTAGATTTCACCCATCCTTATTTGTGCTTTATGTTTTTCCCACCTAAATTATAGCACCTTACATTTATCTCTGTTGAAATTTATTTTTTGTTATGGAGGTGCTTTCCAAATGTCAAGGTCATTTTGAAGTCAGAATGTCCTCTGGGGTATTTGTTACCCTTCCCAATTTAGTGTCATCTACAAATAAATATGTCTTCTATTCCACTAGTCAAGTCATTTAGAAAAATGTTGAAAACTGGACCCAGGAGAGAACCCTGAGATACCCCACTAACAATTTCTGTCTGGGATGAAGAGGAGTAATTGGTGAGACTCTTTGAGCTTAGTCCATCAACCAATTACAAACCCACCTAACATTAGCATTGTCTAGCCTACATTTCATCTACATATCTATAAGAATATCATGAAGGACTTTATCAAATGCCTTACTAAAATCAAGATATACTGCATCCACAGCACTCCCTTGATCTAGCAAACTTGTTACTCTATATAAAAGAAAGGTAAGAACAGTTTGAAATTCAATTATTGCTTCAATGGCTGAGCATTCCAGTCATGACATTCAGTCTGTTGCATATAATTCTGACTTAAATTATATTACCATAATAAAACTGTATAAAATTACATTTGATATGCAAAACAGTAAAGCGCATCTTTGTGTGAGCGTAGAATAGCCTGGCTGTAGATTGGAGATTGTGGACACTAATGGGCCATTTTCCATGATCATGCCTTCTGTCATAACCACAGCTTGAAAATGTTTTATGAGCACAACTCCCAGAATCCCCCAAGTAAATTTGACACTGTTCATGCTGGCCAGAAACTCTGGGAGTTGTTGTCCAAATAAGTTAGCTTTTGAAGCTCGTGTTTTCTTTCCCAAGATGGAGAGGAGATTCTAAGAAGAAAAGGAGGTTGTGATGAAAGCCAACTTGGGAGAAGATGATCTTTCGCTGGATTGCTCTTGAGGGTTAAAAGTAGGTAGATTATGCAATGTCCATTACTAAGGGCATATGTTAGCCACTGGCTGATAGGGCTATAAAGGACTTTGACCCATTGGCATGATTAATTCTATTATGATAGGTTAGGCTGCTTCATTTTAGTAATTTGATTATAATAGATACATGATATTAAGTTTCCTTGACTTCATCACAAGCTCCTGATGGGGCCCTTGGTTGCACTGGGCCAGATCCAATTTTTTGGAAAGGGAAAGGTGGTCTTCATAAGGAACCTTGAAGGTGAGTCTATAAGGCTCCAGTATACCTCAGAAATGATATGCCTGCCATACACCCAGGTGGTATGAGGTCCACAGATAGTAAACCCAATACACCTTCTGCAGCCTAAAGGATAATAGGCACTGCCAGGTCAGGAATTAATAATCAGTTAGTCTCTCAGGTTCCTCATTTCTCTATTATTTTTATCTATTTTTTCTGATTCCAGGAATTCTAAATGACAAATAGGACTGGATATGTCCTGTATAACCAGAGATGAAATGGTATTAAACTTGAAAAGTTAGTTCTAAATAGGTGGCTGGAACCATGCTTGCATGAGTGCTTACAATGCCATCAGGGAACAAGGTGTTTACGGAGGTAAAAACAAATAATTTGTGTTCTCTGGTATGTTTTCTCTATGTTTTGTCTGGTCCCCTCACTTCCTCATACACATCTCCTCCGCTCCCTTTCTCTTATACATATAGCAGTCCCTATTGTATCTCTCCTTTTTAAATAAGTAGTTCATTTTAATAAAAATTATCTTCACTGAATGTTATCCTCTGTTGATGATTCCTGACATGAACATCCATATAAATTATCACAGATGACATTTTTTAATTTTTAGTTTTTTTAAAAAAACAACAACACTAAATCATCCAGAGCCAGAATGGTTTCCAGAGACAGTTTGACAGTTATTAAAATTAGAACAACATTTTATGTAAATGTAGTAGGTTTTTCTAGGATGTTTACTTTTTCTGAATTTAGCAACATCTTTCTTTTAACTATTTTCATTTTCCTTTAGAAGGACAGTAGCAAAGCAAAGAAGAATCTCTCTGGGGCTATATAGCTGGCTAGAATAACTGGTATTTTAGCAGAAGAACCAGATGTTGCTTTGGAGCTTTGTGGCTTAGTAAGGGTATTTTATTTTATAAGATGATGCTATTTTTGTCTTACCAAGCAAACTTAATGGTCCTACATTTCAGGGTGGGGGCAATGAAGGGCAGCTTAAATTTCTTTTTAATTCTGTATTTTTTGGCCTGTTGTATCAGGGCTGAAAGACTGTAAAATCCTCAGATTATTTCTTTTCTATTGGCTGCCTTTTATTCTTTTGATGCTTTTCAAAGAGCGCATCTGTTAAAATAGAAGTCTTGTCCTAACATAGCAGCAGTGCATGTAAGGATTACATAGATGATAGCATCTTAGTTCCTTAGCTGGACCATTCAAATATCCAGGTGTTTCCCTAATCTTTCCAGGGTTAGTCTTAAGTACAATAAAGCTACTCAGGACCACACAGTTTCAGGAACGACAGAGGGTCAGCCAGCCAGCCACATAGCTTCTCCTTAGTAGTAACAAATGATGCAAAAAAGGTGTAATAGCAACAACCCTGATACTGAAATTTAATCTTTTTCATGTCTGAATTGACCTTTTGTGTCTGAACAGCTGACAATAACTTGAATCCTGTAGGCTATTCCCAACTAGGGTAGACCTATTGAATCAACTATTGAATTGGAAGCCAAAATGTAGTGAAATCTCAATTGTTTCAATAGGTCTACTCTAGTTGAGACTAACAATAGGATTCCGACCTTTAGATCCAGCCACCTACATGCTTCCTTCTAAAGTATTACTATTTGCTCCTAGAGATACCTTTATGGTGGTACAAAACTGACAAGAATTTGTTTTTATTATTTTAGTGTTGTAAAGTGCCATGTACATTGACAGTGGTGTTGGTATTTGTGGTGGTGGGATGCCAACTCTAAGTGCGGGGTGAGAAACCTAAGCATGAATGGGTTCAGCCTATTCCTTGCCACTTCTGAAGAAGCAGGAAAAGTTACCTTTTTGGGACTACATTGGTTAGGGCATTCTAGGATCTGTAGTCTCAAAAAGGCACTTCATACCACTGCTTGTTCACTTGCCCTCTTCTCCTGGCCTGAATCATCCAGGAGAGGAAAAACACAAGCAAGAATTCTGTGACATTTCCTCACTTTTGTCAGGGCTTGCCTGCTTAGAGAAGGGAAGTGAACATGCTATAAAATACAAGGAGTAGACCAGGAGCATCTAGTGGTCAGCGCTAGCCCCTTGCAGGGTTTTGGAGCTGTCCAACAATGCAGATAATTATTGCCAGCCCTGCAGCCAAAATGTGGGTACAGACAGATGACAAGAAGCAGTATAGCAGGATAAATAATGATGAGATGAATGTTAGAATATATAAATGTCTGCCATTGTCAGGGTTCAGTTTATTTTGTTGACCAACTTATATACTGTCATGGCAATCCATAATCTTGACAAGGCACATTAGATCACTTTGTAGATTGTTTTGTTTCATCTGTTATTGACACTGGCCTAAGAGGTGTCTTTTAAGTGTCTTATTTTATTTTTACAAGTCAGCTTTACCCAACCAGGTGTCCTTCAGATTTGTTGGACTTCGAGAAGGGTGCCAGAATGCCATCCAATATTTCACAAATGGAAACCTGGACACATGTGGCTAAGCAATATCAAAGTCTGGTCAAGATGGCAAATGCTATTAATAAGGCAAAAGAAGACAAAAGTTTGGAGAGTTTACAACAGTTTGCTTTTGCTTAAACCTGCTAGGAAAAACTTATTCTGTTCCCTCCTTTCCTTTTCCCCTTGCTGAGTTAACTGAGTGCAAACTACTTTTCCTCTTTGAACAAAGTTTGCAGAAATTAAAATAAGCTGAGGACAAAGTGTCAGGGTATGCCAGTTTGCATACTAAGTTGTGACTGGATGAAGGTATAGCAAAGTGGCAGGTGGAGTCCATGATAGTAAGCCAGCTCTAGCAATTAATGATGCAGTCAGCCAATTAGGCCAGGTGGACTTGATAGCCACTTAGTAGTGTATAAATGCATTGGGAGTCTGCTTGGGGTTTAGAGAGTGTATTACTCTCTATGTTGGTAAGAAGCCTGTTGCTTGAAAGTAAGTTTTTCTCCTTGCTATGAAGTTACAGTACTGCAGGTATGCAGGAAGTTATGCTGTATTGTTTTTGTGCCTAGCCATGATGCTATATTCTTTGTTTTTGCATATATTTCTTGTCTTACACTCTGCTGAGTAAAGCTCTATTTTTGTTGACTCCACAACTCTGCTGTACTATTTTGTAATACACTCAACACAAAGAAGTAAATGGAAAGAGGAGAGAAGAAGTGGGACATTTTAAAAGCAACTAAAAAAATGAGACAACAGTGAATTAATTGGGACTGTCCCTGATAAATTAGGATAGTTGGAGGGTATGCACCAGAGCAGTGCTATTCAAAATTAATTGATGGCTTAACATTTGTTTTTGACCTGTTTGTTGGTTATGTGCTCTGCTTCCTGAATCCAAAGGGAGAAAAAGTAAAGAAGGCCTTTCCCTAGATGATTGCAAATTAGACTTTTCCACATAGTCTGACATTCCATCCCCTGTTTATATTTGACATTTCATGGAATTAACCACCCCATAATTATATCTGGACAGTATCTAGCTGAATGTGTCCCTGCACTAGTAGTCTTACATAGGCACTACCACAGTATAAAAAGGGATTGCCATCATCATTGCTATCCTTCATCTTTCCAAACTGTGTAACTTCCTAGTACATAAGAAGGAGAATGATTCCTAATCCTGCACACTATTATTTTCCTTTCTGGAGCTTTAGAGATGAGGACACTAGCAATTATCTTAGCAGCAAATACTATTAGGGGAAATAAAACTATGTAACGCTTGGCTAAATCCAGCCGCAGATTTTGACTTGTTGACCTTCTGTTGCATCAAAATCCTTGGGATGATTTCTAGGGTAAGCTGCTTACTCCAGCAGCTTCTTTCCATAGTTGCAATTTTCTCTATTTCCAACTCATTGTTGGTCTGCTATGCCTTCCAAATGGAAAGATTAAGAAAAATGAACTGCTGTTGCTTGAAAAGCCACTGGCAAGCAAATCCTCACTAGCCAACTACTGTTTTTTCCTGAGCTTCCCCTCCACACAGGACAGAGGTGGCTGATGATGGATTCTCTGTACATGGAGTAATGGATCTCTTCCAGGTTTTGGTTCCAACTTTAAAGGTGTTGACCTCTGAGTCCAAAATTAGTTTATCACCTTGGGTAGCTCTTTTAACTTTAGACTGAAACTGAGAGCAGATTCATACCTACCAAGAGGTTTGGAAGCATCTGTCACCACCATCACAGAAATCACTGATATTAACACTGCTGCTGTTGGGCCCTTGTACTGTGCCAGGAGCAGCAGGATAGCATGCAGTAATTTAACGAGTTAAGCTTTCCCCCATTATATTACCACCTTGTTTTGGAAGGTGCCAAAGGGGCCAATACTAAATAAAGAGTGGAAGGGTGAATGGCATAAAGGCTTTATAATAACAAAGTTTTATTCATGAAATGTTTTATTCACTTGTATAAATGGTGCTTACCTAGCTGAGAACAAGAAGGTGCATTAAATACTTTGAGAGAGGGCTTTTGCATTGGCATGAACAGGTTATCTTCTTTTTAAAAAAACAAGTATTAAGATTGTTTGCATTTGATTACTCATTTATATGGATGACGCACAGCATCACCACCACCTCCCAGAATTCAAATAAAAATGTTAAAATTCTACCAGAGAAGCAACACTCTAGATGGGGTAGCAGCAAAATGATATGCTTAACATTTTAAGATGCTAATTTTTTATTTAATCCAGTGTGGGCATCTTATGCACCATATGTTTCCCTAACATTAATAAGTATGTGTGGTCCTCGTTCTTTTTATTACAGTAACTTCTGCTTTTAAATATTTGTACATTTTCCTCACACTTATATGTTTCTCTTTGTTTCAATTAAACTGCTGCTCTATTGAATACTAGTGATAGTCACAAAACCATCTTCACATATTGAAGGTCTAGGTCAGCCTTCCCTGACTTATCCCAGATGTGTTGGACCACAATGCCATCATCCTGAGCAACATGACCAGTAACCATGTTGGCTGAGAATAATAAATACAGCAGTCCAGTACATCTGGAGGAAACCAGACTGGTGAACTCTGCCCTAACCAGATCTTGGAAAACTTACTTTTGGGGACTACAGTCCTGTTCAGGAGAGTTCTGGTTCAAAAGGTAGCCTTTATAAACTATGCTACAAACTCATAACAACTGCCAGTCAACTTTCCCTCTTTTAAAATTATTGGCAAAAGGAAAGTTTAGCCGTTGGAAAATTAATTAATCACACCTGTGTACGTAAGTAGACATATCTAATGAGTCACCCAGTAATGGAGCTGAAAACAAGATGGTGAAGAAACGTGTTGGAGCTAGTTGAGGCTCTAGGGTATTTCTTCTCATGTTCTAGTTTGGATTTTATCATCTATTGTAATAAATAAACTGAAGGCCATGTTTTGCTCTGAGGCTGGCAAAGAGTTTGGTCAAAATCCTGCTGATATTTGTTTTCATGAAGCCACTCCTTCTTGGAAAATATGTGATGTAAAGAAGAACTTGTATCTCCTTTCTATTTTACATGTTATTTTGATTTTGAACCTACAGGCTGTGGATGAAGGTTTAATCAGAGATGCAAGATTCAGAGTTCCAAGACATGCCAAAGACCACACAGCCAGATGCTTTGCCATCTTCTTGGAACAAGCCTGAAATGGGAAAGAAGAATATGTATAATTTATGATGGGAACTAGGAGAAAAATCTACAGTGCTTGGAGAAAGGGGGGGGGGATCTGGGAGTGACCTGCAACTTCTCAGATGCTTGAAGCAAAAGGGAGAATAAGACTGAGGTGAAGTGAAATGGTGGCTGACAATCAAAGCAACAAATGGAAGGACTTGCAAAGGGGCTGGAAAGGGAATTGGCACATTGGGTATCTTTTTAGTTATAGGTTGGATGGATGGGAGAATGGAGGGAGATAATGTGTACAGCAGATCCATTCCTTGATCCAAGCCTAGAAATGTCTGGAAATCATGTCCTATGAAAAGCAGCTTAGGGAACTGTGTATGGACTTTATCACATGGGGAAAATTGGGAGTTTAAACAGTGATTATCCTGTGAAAATTGTGTGACTGCAATTAAGATTGTCACATGACATTGCTATTAAAGTGCCATTGTCCCAGGAATAACCAGGCAATAAACAATCAACAAATCATTCATGGGGAAATCCTATGAATGATTTGTTGCTATTTATTGCCTGGTTATTACCGGGATAATGACTCTTTAATCTTGCTGTGTGTGAAAATCTCAATCACAATCGCACAATTTTCATGGGATAATCATTGTTTAAACTTCCGATTTTCCCCTGTGTGACAAACTCCTATGTTTAGCCTGGGGAACAGAAGGTTAAGAGGTGACTTGATAGCCATGTGTAAATAAAAAGAAAATAAATTCATTTGCGATGTGGTGTGGGAGAAGAGTGGTGAGGATACCATGTACAGCCAAAAAGACAAACAAATGGGTCCTTGAACAGATCGCTCCTGAAATCTCCTTGGAAGCCAAAATGATCAAATTGTGGCTGTCATACTTGGCCACATTATGAGAAGGCATGATTCATTAAAAAGACAATAATGCTAGGAAAGGTAGAGGGTAGTAGAAAGAGAGGAAGACTGTATGCCAGATGGATAGATTCAATCAAGGAGGTCATGGGACTGAATTTGCAGCATCAAAGTAGAGAAGTGGAGGAAAGGGGGTACTGGAGATGGTCATCTATAACCATGAGTTGAGGTTGACCTGAGAACAGTTATAAACAACTAACAAACATACTGAGGATGAAGCAAGGTTGTTTTTGCTGCTCCAGAGATTAGGCCATGGAGAAATGGATTCAAGCTACAGGAAAAGAAAGACCACCTAAACATTAGAAAGAACTTTTTGAGAGTAAGAGCTGTTCAACAGTCTAATGCACTGCCTCGAAGTGCAGTGGAGTCTCCTTCTTTGGAGGTTTTTAAACAGAGGCTAGATGGCCATCTGATAGGAGTGCTTTGGTTGTGTATTCCTGCATGGCAGTGGGTTGGACTGGATGGACCTTGTAGTCTCTTCCAGCTCTATGGTTCTAGCTTTGTTAGAATGTCCTTGGGCCAAGTATAGATAGTCCACCCCAGGTTCTCTCTGGCATGTCTGGAAAGCTCAGAACATTGGCCCAGGGCCTTGAACTGCTGAGTGATAAAGCCTGCAATTTTTAAGTATCTGAGGAGTTTACATTCTTATGTCTCAGAACTCCTGGCCTGTAAACACAAGGTATGTGTATGTACACTGAATTTCTGTTACCTCATCTTATACATGTAATGCTTCTACTCCTGTACCCAGGACCCCATTTTTTTAAAAGCTATGGATGTTTTATTTGAATACTAATAATAGAGTGGGATGAAATCCTGCAGTTTCTCTACATCCATCTCCCACAATGTTACAGTTTCTTGCTGCTTCTCTCCCTCTCTGGTTGATAGCTACAAAAGAAATGGCACCACAGAAATATGCACTTTTGTTTCACTTACATTATTTCAAGGGCATTTTTTTTTAGAGAGGAACAGACTATATATAACCAGATTTATATCAGAAGATAAATAATTACTCTGTATAACAAAATATGATAACCAAAGATTGCATGACAGATAATAACAATGTTCCATTCATTAGCTACTGTCATTTTTAATGCAAACTATAAATTAGGTTTTTGCTTCTTTAAGCTAATGATACCAGTATGGTGTAATGGTTTGATCATTGAACTATGCCTCTTGGAGTCCTGGTTCAGTCATGAAAATTCACTGGATGACCTTAGGCAAGTCATACTGTCTCAGCCTCAGAGGATGGCAATGGAAAATCCCCTCTGAAGAAACTTGCCAAGAAACCCTATGATAGGTTTGCCTTAGGGCAGGGGTAGGCAACCTTTCCCCTTTAAGGGCCGAGGGACTTCAGCTCCCAGAATCCCAGGAGCTATTGGCCAACATGGCTGAGGCTTCTGGGAGCTGAAGTCCCTCGGCCCTTAAAGGGGAAAGGTTGCCTACCCCTGCCTTAGGGTAACCATAAGTTGGAAATAGCTTGAAGACAAACAACAGCAACAACAACCTAAACATTAAGGCAATATACAGCTGTGCTCATTAGTTTAGTTATATTCAGGTCCAGTTAAAAGCATTTTGCTGCCTGAATCAAAGGACAAGATAATGTCCAGCCCTTCAGTGCCCAGAACCTGGCCAGATTAGCAGTTGACTGTAATTTCAGCACAGCACTGGGACAATATACCTGGACAGAAGGCAAGCTTGGAGGACTTAAAGCAAATTACATTACACACAAAGCTCTGTCCTTCACAACTTTAGTTCTATCATATCAGTTTTGCAGTCTACCAAGCGTTACTAACTGGAATTTTAAACCATCCATGATTTAGTTACTATCTAATAATCTAAGAATCAATGAGATATTAGAAATTATTGCACAAGGGTAGAAAAGTGGAATTGAAGCGGCATGGTAGCATCTGTGGCCGTGGGAAGGTCAGGCGGCGGCACAAGAGCCTGCCCATACATCGCCACCTCCGGTGGCGCAGTGGTGGCAGCAGTGGTGAGGTTGATGTGAGGCTGGGCAGGAGTATAAAAACCTGCCCAGTACCACCTCCTCCAGCAGCATGCCTATTGCAACGGGGCCGGGGCTGGGAGAGACTTGG
>CM034708.1:190435394-190446655 GCA_020142125.1 Phrynosoma platyrhinos | reverse complement strand
TATTATAGAGATTTGTTTCTGTAAGGTTTTTATTTCCTTTTGTTTTTCATTATCTTTAGGATATTTTTTCAAGAAATTCTCTCTTTTTTAATTTCCATTTCTATTTTTTTAATATTCTCTCCTCTTTTTTTCCTCCACTCAAAGATTTTTTTGATGAAGAAACCTCTGATAAAGGCTTTTGTGGCATCCCAAACTATATGCAGTTCTGTTCCTTTGTTTAAGTTATCTATGAAAAAATAATTTAATTGTTAATTTTGCTTCTTCTACAATTTTTCCATTCCTCAATAACTGCTCATTAAGTTGCCATCTATATGGTTTTTTACCTTTGCTGATTATCATTAGTACTGGGCTGTGATCCGACCATACCATAGGCTGGATCTCTATTTTTTCCACCCATTTTAGTATTTGTGATGAGGAAAGGGTCATATTGAGTCTTGCCCATGATTTATGTACATTAGAAAAAAAAAGTGAAATCTTTACTTTCCCCATTTTTTTCTCTCCATACATCTTTCAGACCAAGCCTATCAATCAATTCAAAGAAACTGTCCGGTAATTTGCCCTGATTTTCTTTAATTTTTTTTTTATGAACATCTATCAATTTTTGGATTAATTACCCCGTTCCAATCTTCCATCGTTATTATTGTATTATAATTTATATCTTCTAATTTTTTCAATATTTCTTTGTAGAATTTCTTTTTTTGATCAAAGGGTGCATAAATTCCCACAAGAAGAATTTTACCTATTGTGCAAATTATTTCCACTGCCACATATCTTCCATTCGGATCATTCAATATCTCTTTTGTTTCAAATTTAGAGTTTACATATATAACCACCCCTCTTTTCTTTTTATCTTTTAATGCTGATATATATTCATTACCCAGTTTTGAATTTTTTAAATATTTTTTATCCTTATCCTTTATATGTGTTTCCTGGAGGTAGATTGCATCAAGTTGTTTTTGTTTTTGTTGGTTTTGTTTTTGTTTTTTGGTTTTTTTGTAAACAGTGAAATATCTTTTTTCTCTTTTGTGGCAAATTAAGACCTTTTATGTTCCATGTTAGAAATTTAATTTTAGAGGACATCTTTTAGTTCTCGCTTCTGGTTTATTGATCTTTCAAACGGTAGTGAAAGACCAGAAAGTCACAGATTTTGTTCCTGCTGTTTCTGGTTTTATTTTGGAAATCCATACACATTTTGTTTATCCCAGAATCTCTTCTGTCAGCTTCCAGTATGATCAGAGGCTTTTTATAACAGCTCCCCAGGTCAGTTTATTTTAATGCAATATGAAATTGGAAAGAACAGGAACAAATCTGAGAGTTTTCAAACAGTCTGAATGCATTTTACAAGAAAAAACCCACAAACAAACTAGCTAGGGGATGCTGCAGCAGTTTGCTTTTGCCTTAGGCTTCTGGCAAGGACAAGATCTGGCCCTATTCTCATCTCTTCCCCCCCCATTAGTTAACCAAATGAAAACTACTTTTGCCATTTGAACTCAGTTTGCAGCAATTATAGTTAGCTGAAGACAAATAGGGAAAGTGGGAGGATGTGAGAGGAACTGAAACATTTTAAAAGCAGCTGTGAAAGCCAACATAACATAGCTTGGTGTTGGACTACAACTCTGGAGACCAGCATTTGAATTCCAGCTCGGCCATGAAACCCGCTGGCTGACCTTGGGCAAGTCACACATTCTCAGCCCAAAGGGAAGGCCCTCTGAACAAATCTTGCCAAGAAAACCCTATCATATTATTCACCTTAGAATCACCATAAATCGGAAATGAAGTCTGGGCTTTGTAGTTTGTTGTGGCATCAGAGCTCTCTGACAGAGAAGGCTAGATATCTCACAGAACTACAGATCCCAGAATTCCATAGCATTGGGCCATGGCAGTTAAAGTGGTATCAAATTGTATTATTTTTGCAGTGCAGATGCAATCCTTGTTTCAGTGGATCTTTTCTAGTTAGCAAAAACACTTGGATTTACACTAACAAATGTTAGTCCATTCCCGTAGCTAAAGCCAGTTTTGCACTGAAGCAGCCAACAAGTGCTTTGACCAAGGAGTTACGGTGATAATACTGAACAAATATAGTTTGCTCAGAGGTTTGAACTATGAATAAATTTATTATTATGTTTAATGTGTAGCTGAGCCAGTATGAAATGGCATTAGATCCAGAAGTGATTCTCCCTGCTGCAATAAAATCTCCTCCAAAAATAAGTGTATTTTCCACCACATCTCCTCTCTGGTGGAGAGTCTAGACATTTAGGGATGGTTTTTCAAGTGGCTCTTTGTTAGGAATCACTAAAATAGAAATGCTAAGCTTACATAATGAATATTAAAGGTTTGTTATTTTTCCCTGTAAGGCTAGTTTAGCCCACACTTAACCACTGCAAATTCAGATAAAGGTATTTTATTAAGGCTGCACTAAGAGTTTGTTCCTTACAGTATTTCAGCTGAAAATTTCCAGGAAAGTGAGGACTTATGTCAATGGCCATTTTTTCATTTTTATAATTCCCGTTCATTCTCATTCAGAGCTTGAAAAGGTTACTTTGTGGACTATACTGGCTGTGGTTGCCAGGTGAAGTAAGCGAGAGGGCTCCTATACCTTTAACCTTTAAGTTGTGTAGAACAGGAAATTTCAGGAAATGTTGCTTCTCATGCAATTGATACCTGCTGAAATTCCCACTTTCACACAACTGTTAAAGGTACAAGAGTCCTGTCCAGTATCTCACCAAGCAATCCTAATACTGACTATGTTGCCTGGCAGATTCTCAGAGGGTTTGCCTACACTGGTGGGAAACCTCGTACTCACCTCACAGTGGCTGTGATTCATGCACATGATGTTCTGCAGGATTTGCAGGCAATTTTTATCTGAAATTCAAAAAAAAACTTTTTAACCCCCCCCCCCCATTCACCTGGAAAATCCTGATCAGTGGTCAGGACACAGCCATGTGGCCAGAAGTACTCCATACTATTGGACATGTGATTTTTGTAGCAATGCCCTTTTCTTCTGAGTTCTTCTGATCTTGAAATGGTGAGTATGACGTTATCGGTGTCACTACGGACCAGAAACTGCACTGCAGCTACAGGATGAGTGTGGGGTTTCCCACCAGTACAGAAAACTTCACATTTGTAGTCCAAAAAGTACATTTTCCAAGCTCTAGTGCTGTTTATTGACCTTCTAAGCAGCTAATTTTTTAAAAAGCATTGAGGAAAGTCCTAATTCTAAAGAGCAATTTATGCATATTCAGAACCAATAAGGACTTGGTCCAGACCATGTGATAAGAGTATATAAGTATATGCCCAAGTTTTAAGTTTTAAATTTCTCAGAGAGAGTTTTCTCTTAATCCCACCACCACCATCATCACAGGCACATTGGATGAGGACACAGGAGAGGAACATCTCAATAGCTGCTCCCAGGCTGTGGCACTCCCTTCCATGGAAAGTTGTTGTTATCATCTTTGTTACCCAGCATTTCCCCCAAAACTGAGGAGATTATCACATCACCCTTTCTTGTCCTTTCCTTCCATGCTAGGAACAGGATGTAAACTTTAATATGTGGATTTTATCACACACCTCTGTGCCCAGGCAAGAGGCATCCCATACCTGATCCGGACTTCTCCTGTACTTTTTGAAAGAACGGGATTTTCCTGTTCTTTGCAAGGTGTGAGAGAAGTCCAGATTGGGTATGGGATGCCTGAATCGGGTACAGGATGCCTCCTGCCTGGGCATGGAGGTGTGTTATAAAATCTGTGTATTAAAGTTTACATCCCATGCCTAGCATGGGAGGAAAGGACAGGAAAGGGCGGTGTGATAAACTCCTGAGACTCATAGACTCAAGGCTTACAAAATTTTAAACAAGAATACAGCTTAAAACATGCAAAAAATGAACATTAAAATGGAATTACACTATTCATCATATTAAAATAATTTAAATCTATTTTTAAAAGGACAACAAACAATTAAAAGATTAAAAAATTAAAATGGTTCAGTTTAAAAGAATACAGCATCCTCTTAAAAGCTCATTCTTTAAAAAGCCTTCTGTTTTAAAAGTCTGTTGTAATAAAAGGGTCTTTGCCTACCAGTGGAAAGACAGCAAGGAGGGGGCCATTTTGCCCTCCCTTGGAAGGTTGTTCCAGAATTTAGGAGAAGCCACCAAGAAGGCCCTACGTTAGGCTAGCTACAAATCCCAGAATTCGATAGTGTTGAGCCATGGCAGTTAAAGTGGTGTCGCACTGTATTATTTCTGCAATGCAGATTCAGCTCTAGTGCAACACTCAAACCATCACACCACACTGTCTCTCTTACTGGGAAATATTCAAAGCTACTTGTCTCAAAACCTTCAGATAAAGGACTTGGATTTAATTCCAAACTGTAACAAAAAATACCCACTTCAGGGTTTTTAAAACCTTACAATATAATAGAATTTCCACGGAACAGACTCTGTACATGGTTTTCTCAGAATAAGTCCAATTGAATTCAGCATTATGTACTACTCATTAGGAGTGTATACAAATACACTCTTACAGCACAATCCTATAAAGGTCTAATTTGAGGCAAGTCACATCGTGTTCAGTGGCACTTACTTCCAAGGAGGTGGGTTCAATTTTCAGGTTTAATTTCTTATTACACTATTTTCATAATTTAGATGTGTTACCTCATCTTGACTTTCAAAGGAGCCCCAATTAAGTTTGATCAATGTAGTTTCGGACTTTTGGTCCTTTCCACAATAAGACTCTTTTATCCAGCCTCCCAGACATTTTATTTACACTGTGTGTGACTGGATACATAAACGTGTGTCTTGCAAACTAAATAGGTGTAATACCCCTTAGCCTTTAAGTAAACGTTCATGCTTACATTGCTAAATTCTTGGAAACATTCTTGTAAAGAGAATAAACCTGTATTCAGTTGGTGTAGGCTAGGCAAAGACAAGGTGATTACAAGTGCACTGTAGCATACCACTAAAGAATGATCCTGCCACACTAAAACTTATCATAAATCCCATTATTGGGAGAAAGGTAGGATATAAATGTTTAAAATAAATAAATAAAATAAATCATGGAAGCAGTTGTCATTTTTACCAACTTACTGCAGTCTTGAGAGGTTTTAGTCCATGATGGCATGAATGGATGGTGCTCCCTTAAACCTAAAGCCAAGAACTAAAAAGAAATATGTTTGGTTTCCTTTTTACAGCAGGGTGAGCACAGTGAGTTCTGCAGCCCCCACAGCTGTTTTTGTGGGCCCAGAACCCCTCAGGGATCATATATATATATATATATATATATATATATATATATATATATATATATATATATATATATATATATATATATATATTGCCCTGATGTCCTCTAGGGATTGTAGTGGGCATTTTGGCCACTTTCCCCCTCCCAGGTCAATTTAGGCTTTTTCTTAAAGCAGAAAGTTACAAGAAAGTGACTTTTGCTCATTTTCTGTTATTCAAAAAGCTGTCTCCTGGACCTAAAGTGGACATGTTGGTCTGAAAAAAAGTCCCCAAACCCCTCAGAGGGCATTTGGGAACATTAAAGGGCAAAAATTTTTGATATTTTTGCAGGGGTGTGTGTGCAGTGGACTGCTGCAGTCCCTTCAAGGTCTCCGAGGGTGCTAATGCAACCCCAGTCTTCCACAGTTGCCTGCTCCTGTTTTAGTGACTTATGCTAAAACAATTGTGGATTTCACTAGTGTAACTACTTTTTTGCAATGTTGCACAAGGGGAATTCTGTGAAGGCACAAAAGTGCTGTTCTGCCCCACTCCTGAGCACAAATGGCCACTGAATGCTTGTGGAGAACCCCTTCATGCCAGCATTGGGCTGGTAACCTTTACTGTCCTGGGCATCCTTTATAAACATGATGGTAAAATTTTATGGTTCATAGCCATGAAAAAAGATTTGAACCATTTAAAAAAACACACAAAGATTTTCCAAGTAGAGATGTGACAAAAGCTCATTGCTATTTCTTAAATAAATAAGGCTCTGGTTTAGCTTGAGAGGAGAGAATGTGTTTCAAATGTTATGTACAAATAATGTGCTGTTTTATATTGAACTTCTGTAAATTTTGTTTTGTTTTCAGGCTCTAATAGCTATCATTCTGAGAGCTGGGTTTATGATGGCAGCATTGAAGATGAAAGGGTGGTGTCTGTTGGGGATAAAAGTACAAGTGTCCCCTGTGATTCGATGTCTCACTTTTCAATGACCCACTCTTTTGATCATTCTAAATTACTATGCAGTACCATATAAATCTGACATGTTTAAATTTGATAAAAATCAGCTTTCCTGAAATCTGGGGTTTGTGTTTGAATTCTTTCTTTCACACTGCATTGATTCCAGTGACTAAGGGCCTCTGCAGATGGGCAGCACAGAGCCGCCCTGGGAAGCGGTGGATTGGGGCCGCAGCAACCCCACGCTGCAGCCCTGATCCTCCCTTTTGCTGCCCCAAAAGGAGAGGTGAAACTCCACTCCTTTTAGGAGCGGCAAAAGGCTGCCCCAACAGCCAGCGTTGCGGCTCTTCAGCACCCTTTCAGTGCAGCATGTTTAAATGCTGTGCCAGAAGGGTGCCCTGACACCTCGTGCCATGCATAATGGTGCGCAGCATCAGAACGGCATCAGTGTGGGGTTGGGGCAGCCGGCGTGTGGCTGCCCCACCACACGTCTACCTCCAGGCCGACCCTTTGGGCCAGTCTGCAGAGGCCCTTAGAGGCTGAACAGACCAACATAAAGAACCAGCCTGGAGGTGGAGTCGTGATGTGGTGACTGTATGCTGGCCGCTCCAACTCTGCCCCCATGCTGGCTTCACACCACGCACCCCACCACATGGCAGGAAGCATCAGGGTGCTCCCTTGGCACACAGCACAGAAAAGCTGCTGCTGCAACAGCAAGAGTGCCCTTTCTGCGGTGCAAAAAAGAGCTGCTTTTTACGGCTTCTTTTTGCACCACGGAAAGGCCAGATCAGGGCTGCAGCATGCGGTTGCTGCAGCCCCGATCCAGCAAGGGGCAATCTGTATAGTTCTTACCTCCTCTCTATTGGTTAGGATCTAGTCCAGAATTGCTACTGTCCTTGTTCTTTCCTTCAACTTTTGAAAGAGGAGGTTATCTGCAAGGCACATCAGGAATTTCTTAGAAAGCCTATGCTTAGCAGAGCTAGGCTCCCAGTAGATATCAGGACAACCTTGGCCTCACATGGTCCCCACATAATTACTACTTCTTGCTTATTGGAGATTTTTGGAGATTTGTTTCAGAAAAGCATCATCCACCACCTCATCTTGGTTTGGTGGTCTGTAGTAAACCCCTATCACAATGTTGTTTTTATTTCATCCTCCATTTATTTTTACCCAGATGCTCTCCACTGGTCCAGTTGGATCACTTGCATGGACTTCTGTACAAGGGAATTTCTTTGACATATAATGCTACTTCACTTCCTTTTATTCCTCATTTATCCTTTCTGTACAGATTATATCCTTCAGTTGTTATATTCCAATCATGAGAGTCATCCCACCAAGTCTCTGTGATACCTATAAAGTCATATTTACCTTCCAGCAGTGTGAATTCAAGTTCTTCTTGTTTGTTTCCCAAACTGTGCATTGAGGTATAGACATCTAAAGTGTTTGTTGTTATATTTTATTCTACTGTGTATTTACTATGGCTCCCATTCTCTCCCATGGCTTCTCCTCTAAAATTCACATCCTTGTGTTAGACCTTGCTTTTGGAGAGACGTTTAAGCTACCATCTCCAACCTTCCAAGGATTTAGTGTAAAGCCCTCTTGATCAGATTCACCATGATTTTTCCAAAAAATTCATCCAAGTGTAGCCTATCAGTAGCCAGTTGACCTTTGTTCACCTTCTCCACTGAACTGAATAGCCTATACACAGCAAAGATCTGTTGTGTACATCACAGTCTGTATATACAGGGCTTTGGATAAGTGGCTGCCTTCCCTCATCCCTTTTTTCACAAGAGCCCCAATGAAGTCATTTGGACTGCTCTCAGCTACAACCAAAGTAGATTTTAGCTCAATGATATCCACCATCTATGCACACATTTTGAAATTCTTTTTTTCTATTGCAGTGAATTCCAAACTTTGGTCTTCTGGGCATTTGGGGCTTCTACTCTCAGAATCCTTAGCTGACTTGGTGAACAGTCAGGAATTATAACAGCTGAAGTCTAAAACATCTGGAGGACCAAAGTCTGTGAGCCACTGTTCTACTTCATTGTTTGGCTATTATACACCAACTATAGACATTCATGATTTTTGGATGTCTTTAGGGTAGAATACTCCCTTTGCAATCTCCACTCATTATGAGATATCAGTGGTGGGTTTCTTAGCTTGATTAATGATTATAGTAGTTTGTGACTGTGGAGGTCAGCATCTGAAGCATAATCACTTTTTCTTTTGGCATTTTACATGTTGGAAATGTCTTGCCAAATGTGCTATTTTTGCTTCAGTGCCAGGTTTTTCCTTCAGCTTTAGAAATCATTCATCACACCTCTTAAAATGATCCTAAGATGTCATACTTTTTTTCCCCACATGCCTGTAAATTGGGGGCTTTGATTCCAGGCATCAAAACTGTCATCAAGCATGTAACACAAATTACTTTTAGGTAGGAAAAATATGTAGTCACTAAAAGGATGAGAAAATTGGAGCATATTAGATAATATTCTTTGCTTCCTGAGTTTCCTGGGTAATTTAATATAACTGGCAATTTAAGACAAACATGATTGCTCAGTTTTTCTTCCTTCTAGTGTAAATGCATTAACGTTAACAACCTAAGATACGAAGATGACACAATATTATGAGCAGAAACTAACAAAGACGTGGAGTAATTACTGAAGAAGGTCAAGGGGAAAGTGCCAAGGTAGGCATAATGTTGAATATTAAGAAAACAAAAATACTGCCCATGGAAGAGTTACAATATTTCATCCTAGAGAATGAGAAAATTGAAATATTCAAGGAAATATCTTGGATCAAACTTTATCAGAGACTGTAGTCAAGAAATTAGAAGATTAGAACTGGGAAGGGCAGCTATGAAAGAAATAGACAAAACCCTAAAATGTAAAGATATAACTTTAAACACTAGTCCAAGCCATCATATTCCCTATCACCATGTATGGATGCAAGAGCTGGACAGTGAAAAAAGCAGATAATCAACTCATTTGAGAGTTGGTGTTGGGGAAAAAAGTTTGTATTAAGGTTTGTATTTTTAACACATTACATTTAAATTCCTAACTGTTTTAACTTTTAAAATTGTTTAATTGTTTTAAAAATTTTATATTTATACATTTTAATGTTGTACTGTTTTTAAATTTATTGTTTTAAATTTGTTGTTTGCCACCTTGAGTCCCTATGTTGGGAGAAAGGTGCAATATGAGAAAATAAAATTATTATTAATATTAATATTAATGCTGAGGATACCATGGATGGCAAAGAAGACAAAGGAGTTCTAAAATAGATCAAACACCCCTGGAAGCCAGGATGACTAAATTGAGGCTGTCGTACCATGGCCACATCACGAGAAGGCATGAATCACTGGAAAAGATAATAATGCTAGGAAATATAGAGGGCAAGAGAAAGAGAGGAAAACCACATGCCAGATGGCTAGATTGCATTGCAGAGGGGCAGGATAAAAATAAAATTTATTATTATTATTATTATTATTATTATTATTATTATTAGACTCAATCAGAAAGGCCATGGGCCTGAGCCTGCAGGACTGAGCAGAGCAGTGGAAGACAGGAGGTCTTGGAGATGTCTCATCCATGGGGTGGCCATTAATTGGGCTCAACTTGGAGGCAGTAAACAATAAGTGTAAATGCACTTGGGTTAGATTTTTTTTAGCTGATTATCAATTAACTAAACACAGTAACCCTTCTCTATTAACTTGCCTATCCCTGGAGGGTGTACGTTGTTCACTTCAGGCAACACAATGTCTTGGGCCAGACTTACCTGTAGCCTTTGGTCCCATTATAAAAGGAGATCATGTATTCGATTCTTCTTGGGTGATGTGATACAGTTATGTAGGATATAAATGATAATAATAATTACACTAAGTGACAAAAGTGAAAAAGTAGAAATTGCTTCAATCCATGTCAAACAACCTGTCCATTTATCCCAATATTGTCTAATCTGGCTGGTAGCATCTTTGCAGTATTTTAGTCACAGACTTTTCCATATATATATATATATAGGTGCTTAGTACTGGTTTAGCCCCTAGACTGTTCTCTGCTATGGTGAGATAAGGGGGAGACGTGTCATGTCAACTCACATTTGCAGTCTGAAGTGTCATAATCCAAATTAGAGGTGAGTATTGTAACTTTATACACTGTCTGTGCAAGTTAAAGCAATTAAGGAAAAACATTTCACCTAGGTTCTTCAAGGAGAGAAATTCTCCAAAAATTTCTCCGGAATGGGGCTTGCTATTAGCAATGATATGGGTCACATCACCAGTTGTGTTGATGCCATGGCTCCCATTTTGCATGTCTCATCATGTTCCATCATGGAATGAGGAGGCAAGGAATGCCAACCGCCACATGCACACACACATGCAAACACATACCATGGATGGAGAATGTTTGGGTAATATTCTGCAAAGTAGCCTTTTTCTACATGGGTGAAAAAAAGATAAATTTTAGCATTTTTTATGATTTAAAAAATGTCTTTTGGGAAGTTTCATCTCACTCAAGCCAAAGATTCATCACCATGTCTCTCAAAAATACAGGGATGAGGGAAACTGTTTCATATTATTGTAAGTGCTGAATGGCGGAAAGAACTGTGGAGAGGTGCAGTGGAGGAGATGAAGAAGAAAGGGTTTAAGTGCAGTCTTAAAATAATCTTTGTCTTTTGGGAGCCTGTCTGCATAAGAAACTTACAGAGATGAGAATGTTTCTTATCAGAATGTCATTAGAACCTGCTAGTAACTACTCTGTAAAGTGACAGCTCTTATAATCTGTACCCTTCGGTAATCATTTTACTTGGCTAATCATTCTGCCAGTTGGGGAAGAATTACACATGCTTTCTCTGATAGTTTCCCTTGCTGATTAGCATTCAGTTGCATTTAGGGGATTATGTTCTTTCTGCAAAGGTTTTACCACCTACACATATCATCCTAATGCAGTACTTAGATTTTATACTGACATATGTGAGCAGCTTGTGCTAACTTCATCTGAGTTAAGAAGGGAAATGGAGCTAAATTTACCCCTCATGTACTGATTCTGGTGAATTTCATTTCACAGAAGTGGGTTCCTGACAATCGTCCGTAAAA
>CM034708.1:190386052-190408333 GCA_020142125.1 Phrynosoma platyrhinos | reverse complement strand
GATTAATTTCGTAAGTAGAGGTACCACTGTACTACCAACTTCTTTCTTTGTTAGTTAATTACAAAGATGCTACAAGATCTCTTTCCATACGTACTGATTTTACTGACTAACGTGGCTATATCCTTGAATTCTATTACCAGTAGTATGTTACTTTTTGGTTAGTGATTTGTTATGTGTTTTAAAAGTGTTTTTAAAAGTAAAACTGATATCTTCTAATACCAGTAACACCTCCTTGTCCTTCCTAATACATTGCTTTCAGGCAGTCATTCGGTAGGATTTTTGCTATTTTTGTATTTTAGCTCATTTAATAAATAATAGTCCAAAAGTATTCAAAACACAACTCATTAGAAACAAGAATTGCTGCTTTAATAACAATCAATGTTACTGAGGTAACCTAAGCTCTGCATGTAAGGGACGTGACACAGCAGTGGTTCTCTCTTTTGACTGTCAGAGATTTTGGACTTCCACTCCTAGAATCTCTGCCATTCATTGTGTTGTCTGGGGCTCTTGGGAGTAGAAATCCAAAAGATCTGGAGGTCCAGTGGTTAAAAACCACCATGTTAGAGGTTTATACTTGTCCCGTGCTAGCTAACGTCAACAGTAATTTGAGACAGAAATACAGATAAACCAACAGGGAGGTGAACTGGATATCACTCCTCCTTCTGGCCTACTTTGGCCTAAGCCTGGTTGACACAATCCATCAGAACGTTCACCTGTACATACCCCAGTGGTATGACTGGTGCTACTCTTGAACAATCTCAGTTACACTAATAGTATATAGGGCAGTGGTGGCGAACCTATGGCATGCGTGCCAGAGGAGGCACTCAGAGCCCTCTCTTTGGGAGCATGCACTGTTGCCCCAGCACAGAGTTTGCCAGAATTTATTACTAGAAAGCCAGAGGGATGTAGCACTTCGTGATAAATAAGTAGGTTTGGTGTTACAGTTTGGGCACTCATTTCCAAAAGTTTTGCCATCATTGGCATAGGGGCAAAAGGCCTTACCAATGAACTGCATTCTCTGGGGACTGCAGTTACCTGGTCAAACCCATATCAAATAAATGGGATACTCTTAGTTTTTTGCCAAATCACAGCATCCATTGATTGCCTGTTCTTGTTTTCATAATTCAGTCTCCTTCACATGATTTCTTGAGCAGCCTACTTCCTTCAGGGAATGCTGGAGCAGGGTACCTTACATAACCCTGATGAGGAAACAACTAGCTTGTTCCCTTGCTATGCCAATTGTTTTCAAGTTGCTAATCCAGGAAATACACGTCTTCTCTATTTACTTAGAAAAGAATTAATAGCCCCCATTCTTGACTTCATCCTCTCACACCTCACCTTTGCAATGGAAAACAGACATAGCTAGGTTGCTAGAGTTCTTAAGCAGAGCTCTATGACTTAAGTACTGTGTACCATGCGCAGTGATTGCTAATGAGACCTAATAATTCTCTCATTGTTATTCTAACACGGTGCACCAGGACAAGTGAGCCTGTAAACAGAGCTCCAACTAAAATAAAACTATTATAATCACAGCCTGGGTTGTAAATCACAGGCTAGGGTGTTCTGCTGCGGTTTGACTGCAAGCCAGGGAATAGTCAAATAATCAAACTGCAGATGGCAGGGCAGCAAATCTACTTACATTTAAACAGTGGCAAGGCTCCAAACGACAGGCGGAAAAATGCTTTGCATGATACAGGAATTCTCCCACCTCCCCATTTCTTGTTAACTAGGTCTATAAAACAACTGGACACGTTAACCAATAATAAAGTTGTTCCTTAAAAGTGAGTGTGCCAACATGGATTCCTGGGTGAAGCTGTTGCAAGCACCACTAAAGAGTTGCCATACTCATAATAATTAACATTTCATTTCCAGGCAACTGGAGAGTTCCTGCCACCTTCTTGAAAGGTGGATTTCTGATGCAAGAAAAATTCAGGTTCATCAGTTTTACAATGCAAAATTTTGGCTTTGATACCTAAGTTAAAACCACAGCCATTCTTTGGACTCCCATTATTCATATGGGTGTTATCATGACAACAAAGGAATTGACTGCAGACCTATGCAAAGCAGGTCCCAGTAAAGCCAGGCCTGAGCTTATGAGAGGACTCGAGGGGGGGGTGAAGCTTGGTGGATCAGAGCTTGATAATTAATCCTTTGTGATTTGTTTGTTTTCAGAGTTATCTAGCCTTGTAGTGATTGCTGTTAAGTCTCTTCAAGTCAATCTTGACTCTAGGTGACCCTGTGAATGAGAAACCTCCAAGACAATTTATCTTCAACCGATCTGCTCAAGTCCTGCAGACTCAGGACTGTGTCTTGCTTGACCATGTCCTCCTTGATCTACCTGGTATATGGTCTTCCTTTCTTCCTACCCTTCTACCTTTCCAGGCACTATTGTCTTTTCTAGTGAGTCATGCCTTCTCATGATGTGGCCAAAGTATGACAGCCTTGTAGTGACTGTTTATCATTTACAGAGCTTTTCTTATTTAAGTTAACAGTCAACCCTTCCTTAGAAGTGTGTAATTTGTGAATCAACCATAAGGCTGTGTGGTGCTGAGGAAGACCTAGGGCGGTTGTACGAAACTGCTGAATGGCACTATTGATTAAAACAGTGTTTTATGACAGTCTGTGTTTTATGTTCACATACTCCATATCATTACTACTCTTTACATGTAACTGGTCTCTGGTTCAGGATTACTTCGCTTTTCCTTTTGAATATAGAATACAGCATGACATCTAGATAGCTTCATTAATCATTTATTAAAATATCTCAGAAAAGAGAACATCTGATTATAAAGAAATGTAACTGTTTAACAGAATAGGGCCCAGGATTATCACAGCCTCTGGGGAAGTTATGCAAGTTCTGCCCCAAATGGGAAGCAATCCTGTTCCTCTCACAAGGTGCATTAATACAAGCCTTTTGTGCTTGTCTGTTGAAAGAAGCAATGTGCAACATTTCTTATGAGTTTTCAAAACAGATTTATTTATTCATTGCACCTGCACTGACTCCTCACCCTCACCCAACTCAGTTACGATTTCTTAATTATGGAAAGACATTGACCGTGGTAGAACATTCTGGAATTGGTGTTGGGATTGTTGTTTTGTTTTGTTTTGTTTTGTTTTTTAAGTCATTTATATTGAATATTTTCACACATTAACAAATAAACACAACAAAAACAATTTTATAAACACAAAAAACACATCACTATATACTTTGATTTATAACACTTATTAACTCTTAAAAAACATTAATCACTATAATTTAACTAAAACAAACATCACTCTTTCTCTTTCTTATTTCTCCCCTCCAATTCTCCTTCTCTTTAACAGTCTCCTTTCTTTCCCTTATCTCTTCTTTGCCCTCCCTTCAATACCTTCAATTCCTTCTCTCTCACACACCTCCATTCCCTCCTTTCTTCTTCTCCTCACTTCCATATCTTTATTGCTCCACCTAACAAAACCTTTCTCCCTTTTCCATCCAATCTACCTTTTGTTTCACTTGCTCATACGTTCCTACATATACATTTTTCTTTCTTCTGTCCTCCTGTTTTCTAACTTATTGTCTACATTATCTTGTAAAATGAAATTTCATCCTTAAAATTTGACTATACCATTGTTTCTTATAACACACATACTTCTTTAACCTTTCATGCTTCACATATAACATATAAAATAATCCTTACATTGAGATAACATATACTTCCTATCTTACAGATTCGATTATTTTCAATTCTAATTCATAATCTTATAAATTTCCTTTCTAAGTTGCGGCTACTGATCCTAATCTATTATTTTAATAACACTTTTTATTTCTTTTCTCACATTGTTACTTCTTTGTGCTTTATCTATTTCTCTAACCTCTTTGTTATTCTTTAAATCTTTCTATCACCAAGTGTCCTCCTTTCTGAAACAGATATTCTATTACATTTCCACCATCTTTTTCAAATTTCTCTGATTTTCCTTCTGATAATAATCTTGTTAATTTGTCCATTTCCACTAAATCATAGATTGGAATGAATGTTGTTTGTTTCTCTGCCAATTAAATACAATGAGAGTAGAATCATTGTAAGTGGCTCTGTTGAGCATGCATCACAAACTGTCAGAAAGGGTGATAGGAGAGTTGTAAAATACAAAAACCAAACACATTTTTACTCCTCCTTGCATAGTGGAATATGTTTAAGCATTTTATATTTTCACTTCTCTCTGAATGCTGCCAGCTGCCAGTGGTATTTAGAGACTGCTTGTCAGTGATATCATTATTTTAAAGACAAGACAAGACTAGAAATGCAGTCACTCAAGAAACAACTTTCACATAATTTTCCTTAAACCAGCAGCTGATGTGAAAGTCCAAAACATGTAAGAGTGGAAAAAACTTTAAGAAAAATTCTATATAAAAATAACACTACTCTCAAACGAAGTCAAGAATTAAAATGTTTGAAATATGATCTAAACAAAACAGTTATTTTTAAAACTAAAGGCTGTTTTTTGCTAAAAGTCTGCAATTTCTTATGTTTTTATACAGAAGAGGGACAGAATTCAAAGACATAGCCATGTTAGTCTGTAGAATCGGTGTGTAGAAAGATCTTGTAGCACCTTTGAGACTAGCAGAATGAAATTGGCAGCATGAGCTTTCATAGACTTCAGTCTACTTCCTCGGATAATTAAGGACAGTCTTACTAAGTATGAAGTACTAAACATAAAGAATGCTAACTACTATGAATGGGCTCAAACTTAAAAAAGCTTATGCTAACAGCTTCTTTCTTTCATCAATCTCAAAGGCGCTGCAAGATCCCTTTGCAAGCCTTATTACTTATACTATTTGTAGTTTTAGGTTTACCCTAAGAAATCTACTTATCTGGTCTTGTGTGGCACATCATTCTGCCTTCATTGCACAGAGGAAAAGACACAGTCCACCATCTTGGTGGTACTCTGTGGTTCTGACCCTCTTTCTTTCTTTCTTTCTTTCTTTCTTTCTTTCTTTCTTTCTTTCTTTCTTTCCTTCCTTCCTTCCTTCCTTCCTTCCTTCCTTCCTTCCTTCCTTCCTTCCTTCCTTCCTTCCTTCCTTCTTCCTATACTTTTAAGGTCCACTTTAATTAAGAATACAGACTACAACTCCTGAAATTTCTGATTATAGCCCCTGAAAAAGGCCAATTGGGGAAAGGCCGAAATGCGTTGGGCTTTTTAAGAAATACAAATACATGGGTTGTCTCTTTTAAGTCCTCTACTGGTGAATACATACTTCCCAGCTTTTTGTTCTGCATTAAGCTAACGTATGACATAACTAAAGCATGAATAACAGTTGTCAAATCAGAGCACCTATTTTTTTTAAGTCACAGCTAATGTACTAAATAATTGTGCACATGCACTCTGTCACTGCCACCTAAAGATATAAGATCAAGAAGCACTCACAAGCTATAAATTGATATTTCAGGGGAGTGCAGCCACGTCCAGAACAGGTGAGTCTCATGTCTATTTTGCCTTAATTTAATCTTGTTCATTGTCATGCCGTCTATTATCAAACCCGGTATATTAATTCTTTTCTTGTCATTAGATTACACAAAGCAATGGAACTGAGTGTCACCAGTATAATTCCTATCAACTCACTCATCCCTTTATTTTTATCATGCCTTTCTCCCAGACTGGGACTCAGATCAGCTTACAAAAGGCAGAAAATAATAATAGAAACACATGCAGTTAAAAACATACAAAACTGAGATTAAAATAATACTAAACTAAGAGCAGAATTAAACCATTTAAAAATGTTAAATCTTTTAAAGTTTAAAATTGGGCCCTTCTCTTGACTGTTCTTCAACCCAAGTTCCCAGTAATGATTCTCAGCAGATTTATGTAAGTATTAGATGACTTAGGGGACAACCAAAAACCTTATGTGACACCACAGGCCATCCAAAGAAGTGAAGGTCAAGATGGTGCCTGCATCCTGTATACATAACCCAACTGGTTGGCCCTTGAATTTTCCCTCAACAATACCCTCCACTACATCTCAGGACAGATGGATAGGGCAGTGGTTCTCAATCCTTGGTCCTCCTGATGTTTCTGACTTCAGCTTCCAGTATCCCTGACCATTGACCAAGCTAGCTGGGGTTTGTGGAAGATGAAATCCAAATCACCTGAAGGACCAAAGTTGGAGAATAACTAGCTTAGGGGGCACCTTGAAGGTTGTATGTGTAGTATGATGCCTTCCAACTCAAGAAGAATAACTAGCTTAGGGGGCACCTTGGAGGTTGTATGTGTAGTATGATGCCTTCCAACATGCCAGGGGGATGTTCCTACCATCTTGCACACCTCCCATGTCCCACTAAATTGGCCCCCTCAACCTGCCTACAGTCAGTGTAGTGGTAAATGTATCCTCCCAGAATCCTCAGACATGAGGGTTTAGAGAAGCATGTTAATCTCAGTCTTGAGTCTTGGCATTTTTCTTCTAGAAATCAAACACAATGATCCCATCCCAAGCAAAGGAAGTTGTCATCTGAACAAGCCCTGAGTTTTGCTTCCTTTTAAAAGAACTTTGTGTTCTTTAAAGGTGGAAAACACCATGAGTCTAAAAAAGAATTCTCCCCCCCCCCCCCCCCCCCCCCCCCCCCCCGCCGCCCCTGGACACAAATATAGCGTTAGACGGAAACAAGCTTTACACTGGGAAGTGTTGTTTCTAAATTATTACATTACTTTGGCTTGTACACATCCAATATTTCCTCCCTGCTGGACTGAAGCTGACACTGAAGCTGTCTCTTCCCCCCCCCCTTTTTTTTTTTTTTTAAGAGTGCCATTCTTCCAGACTTAGATTTACAGTAAATCAGTGTTGCTCAAAGGGAACTAACTGAGTAACCGCTACTGCTTTTGATGCATTCCTAAGTCTCTTACTTAGAGAACAAAATCAGTCTGGTATGTGATTCAAGTCAGCTTTCCCTGGCTATCATCCAAAAGATAAAAACAGCACAACATTTCACTGCTTGAGACAATGTGGATTTTTTTAAAAAAAATGCCACAATCACAAATGTCTCCACAACTATTCTAGAAGTCAGCAGCCTCACTGAGTGATGGAGGTATATTTTGCTGGCAGTCACTGCACTTGGGACAACATTTCCTGCCTCTCTCCCCTAGTGAGCACAACTCCTTTTTGTACCACAGATCACTGTCGAGGTGGTTTGGAAACACCATCCTGCTACACCCTGGTTGCCAGCAGAACAGAAGTCCATTGCTAAGTGCTGCTGCAGGTTGTTAAGAGGGGATTGGGGAGTTGGATACTAAAACAATATGCAGTTACACTTTCATGGCTGTGTCTGTGATCTAGGATCTTGTCTGTTATTTATATTCCACTCTTTCTCTTAGCCGCTTCAAACTGTGGATCTCTCCTTCATGGATCTTTCCTCTTCCTCACACGTTATCCTCACAGTGACAGTAAACATGGGAGGCAAGGTAATCTGAAAGGGTCTGGGGCTATCATGCTCAAGATCACTAAATGAATTTAACGGCCAAGTAGAGATTTGACTCACTACTCTATAGTGCATTAATTCATAATTTATCTGTTCTGCAGCCACTGCATATTTGCGCAATAGCTGAAACATGTTGGGAGCATCCGCTTCTTACATTAACCTTTGGAACACACACTCCTATCTCTCCAGGTACAGTTACTTCATTCTCTGCTCTCCAGAACACATTTTTGTCTTTTCTCAGACAGTATCGCAGAAAAATCTCTTTGAAGAATAGTCTGTGGGAATGTTTGCATCTCTTACAGCCCTTTGAAGATTTACTGCTTTAGCCACTTTGTTTCCAGTGGATTTCTGCCCTGCTCTATTAATCTTTAATGTTTATTTTTGCTTATAATATGTGAAATTCCATGCTTATTAATAGGGCAATAGATAAGGGAAGTCAGGGTGGAATTCTAATTTGTAGACATTTTAATATTGAACTATTTATGTTGGTTAACTTTATTATGGAAAAGAACTGATTCTTGATGTGGTTTGTATGATTTGAAATGTAATTGTTACACTCTATTTTGTACTTCTTGTTTGCTAGCCTGAGAACCTTAGTCACTGAAAGTGTGAAATGTATATACCCTCCCACATTTCACAATTGAAAACAGGGATATGTGTGGCCAAACAACATCAGAGTGTGGTCATGATGGTAAATGTTATTAGTGAGAAAGATCACACAGGTGAGTAAAGGTTACAGCAGTTTGTTTTTGCTTGAGTTTGTCTTCTCCTCTCTCCCCTGTTGAATTAAATGGAGTGCAAACTACTTTTGCACGTTGAACTCAGTTTGCAGCAGCTGAAGTACACTGAGAACAAAGGAGAAAGTGAGAAGCAGGGGAAGAAACTCGAACATTTAAAATCAGTTGAAAAAGTGGGAAACAGATTAATCAGGATTTTAACTGTTATATTGGGTCAGCTGGGAGGGTTATGTATATATATTTAAAATTAAGTCTGAAATAAGAAAAGAGAACCAGCACCTTGGAACTGGTGCAATAAACAAAGAAAATGTTTTGTTTTGTTTTTAAAAAAAATTGCTATGGCCTTACAGTTTCTGTTTTATTTCCTGTGTGGAAATGCTTGGAGCTTCTGGTCACATTCTAGCAAAAAGTAGGTGCATATTTTATTCCTTACTATGTAATTCACACATTTAAACTTTCTCAGTAGTGAGCATCTTCCTAGACTCAGGGGGGCTATTTCTGGGTGAGGGCCCATACATTACCATCAAACTGCAGCCTTCTACTGGGTGACTGACATCCGAGTGCTTGGCCACATCCTTCATGCCACTGGTCCAAAGGGCCTCCATCTAGCACTTCACCTAAGACCTGAGCTTTGCTCCTTCTGGAGACAAAGAGGAGGACACTCAAAACATGCTCAGTGGGGCTGGCCCTACCATTAGGCACAGTAAAGTAGCCAGTGACGGTGGCAGCAGGCTGTCAAAGGAGAGAATTATGTGCTTAGCAGCCAATCTTATGCCCCAAAAGCTAACCTGTGGCCTTCAGGTATGGTGGAGGAAAAATTCATCTTCTGCTCTATCTGTAAGTCTAGACTCCAGTTATGCATGCAATACAGTCTCGTTCTTTACCTCACATATGAAAATGTCTTACAATGGCCCTAACCCTCAGCCAATATTCCCAAGCAGTATAAAAAGCAATTTGGAGTATATGATTTTCTAGATTCAGTCTGCTTAATCAGATGTGTGACTCTACAAAATCTAGTGCTTGCTATGCCTTCCTCTGGGAAAGCAGCAGTACAAGAGTATTTGGGGAGGATCTTGCCACACTTGCCTCTTAGGTGCAGATTAGTTGGTGCTGCTTCAGCCATTCTCACTGAACAGCCTGTCTGCAAACACTTGATGACTTCTGGAAGCAACGTCTATATTACCACTCTGTAGAAAAAAGATTCAAGCCAGCTCGGAGACTCTATTCTGTTCTGGAGCCTTGGAACTAGACCCTGACTATTCTTGTACATCTCTCTGCCAGTCTCAGCTTTCTTGGCTGCTGATCTTCTTGATCTCTGGACTGATAATCACCCAATGATTTCTCTCCTCTTAGTGTATTATGACAATGTTACAAACCTCTTTCAGTTAGACTCAAAGGTGCTACAATACAACATCCTTATGTTTAATGGTACAGACTAACACAGCTATTATATCTCTGAATATGACTTTCAAACAGCAACTGAGAGCCACTGGTTTCCACACCACTCTCTCCAAGGAGTTCCACTGTTATCTCCAGTTACATACAGGAAAGAACAAGCAATCATAGGAGAGTCCATGGGCTAGATCCAGTCCCTCGGTGAGCTGAAGATCCCTTTGGCTATTTTACTCTAATTGACCCACAGGTTTACCCATGGCATTCTCAGGCCTGCAAGCACTGAGTTTCCTTTTCACCTTCATTAGTCTGAACTATTTACATGGAGCTTTTCCTTTTCCTTTTTTTTTCTTTTTTCTTTTTTTGTTGCCTGTATTTTATGACTTTAATGTAAAATAAAATTCCACGTGAAAAACTGATGGAGTGGGATAAACAGTGTGACCCTTTCAATCCAAAAGTTTGTGGGTGTTTCTTCTGATTTTGGGTGATTCATTGGTTCATGTACTCCACAGATTTGTGTCCAGCATGGGGGAAAATAGTGGTGGACCTGACAAAGAAAGCTAGCAAGAACATCGAGAAGTAAAGGCAGAGGATCGACAACAGTAAAGGAGAATCTAAGGGGCCTGACAAAAATGATGGAACAGAAGCTCTTCCCAAGAGCTTACACGGAGGTACTGGGAGGGGAGAAGAGGTCATGAACCTTAGCAGGTGGCAACCAACAAAGCTGAAAGAATAGGAAATTTGGGGGCGGGTAGGCAGAATGGACAAGAAGGAAGGCCTAACAATGATGGTTTGGAATACTGTGTTCTAGAGTGAAAAGGGGAACACATGCATATAAGTGTTTTTAGAGACCTATATGGCTTTTTCCAAGAGAGCTACATGGCTGTTTCCAGTTTAGCAAGCTACCTTTGACAATATTGTTTTTCATGACTGATTACAGTCCACACATCCACCAAAAAAAAAAAAAAAAAAGTTTATCCAGAAATAAATTCTTCTTGCCTTTGAATGGCAGTATTACTATAATAGTTTTCTTTTAGAAGTTATTTTTTGCTATTCACCCCACTGGAACTCCCAAAGCAAACTGAAATGACCTTTTAACAATAGTTTGCTTCTGCTCTACCAGAACTGAACAAAAGCTTTCTATTTCATATGCATGTCTATTGCAGCTGTAGATACTTGTGTGGTGAAAGGTCAAGACATTTTGTGACCTTTGCAACGGATGACCTAATTGAAGAATCACGATGGCCTCTTTTGTTGTTGTTGTTGCATTTTCAGACAAGAATGAATGGGTAGCTTGAATCTCAAAATGCTTCAATTCTACAAGCTTTTTGGAAATTACTGGAGCGCACTGAGCAGCTCTGACCTATTTCAAATAAGAGAATTTAGTAACTAATTCATGTTGTCATGTATGCATCTTCCATGTAAGCCTGGGATGTGTTTCTTATGAAGTTGACTGGTAACTTAAGACAGAAGCCATCTTAGACAAAACTTGTTAATAGTATTATTGCAATGGAAGAAACCAAAAAGGTCATTTAATCTGCCCCTTTGCTTAAAGGCAACCCTACTCTTGCCTGTCATCTCTTATACTGATTCAATCCATACCTCCGAATAGTATAAGCAAAGGTCATTTCTGTGTTTGAACTGGTCAAACAGTTATGGCTCCATTCAGATTCTTGGGAACTACATTTCTGTGAGCATGTGCTAGAATCTGAGTTTACAAGAGAAAACCACTAGGCTTTCCCTTTGAGTGGAAATTTCTGAGGTTGGAAAAATTACTCCTTTGGACTATTCTGGCACAGCCAGTAGTCATGTTGGGGAGTTTGGGAAGTTATAGTCCAGAAAAAGAAATTTCCAAGCCTCTAGTGTGGGATGGACAAACCATTCCATGGACATCAGCAACAAGTTTCCAAGGATATAAGAGTGTTAAAGTATAAGCATATGTAACTAGCACCAGGCAATTGTTCACCATTATCTTGCTAGATCTGGTGGCAACAGCCATGAAACACCAGGTTCCCCCCCACCTTTCTCTGTCATAATAGAAAAACCCAATGAATTTGAATGGTGGGAGATTTAGGACTGTTCAGAAGAAGTACTTCCCACCGTAATTCATTGCCACAGGATGTACTGAAAGCTGTCAATCTGATAACTTTTTAAAGTGGCTAGCCAAGTTAATAGTGAATAATGCTATCAATAACTACTAGGCAAAATGCCTCTCAGTACCAGCTTATGGCAATGGAGTAAGAGGGTACAATTGCATCTGTGTCCTGCTTGTCAGCTTCCCATGAGTTGGCTAATGTGAAAACAGAATGCTGGACTTTATCAGCTTTTAATCTACAGCAATTTTTTCCAGGGAGGATGTTCACATTTTTGCTATGAAATAAGACTTGAGTTTGTGCTTCAGGAAAGAAACACAGATAGACTGCCTAATCATAGTTGCATGAAAAACACAAATCTCTTAACTGCTTTTTTTATAGGACAGCAACAGCTTCTCCAAAAGGAAAAAAATCAAAATGGTTTAAAAATGAATCAGGAAGGTCTTTTTCCCCCCAGAAAATGGACACATCATTGTCATGACTGACTAAAACTACTGAAACCAAGGTGCAGAGTATTTCTCACTAAATGATTGCGGGGAAAGGTACCTGCACATTTTGCCTTGGTCCATGTGCTGGAGCAGAGGTGGGCATGCAATTTAGGACCATATAAATGTTCAAGGACTCCAGTTTCCATTGTCCCCATTCAGCATGTCCAGTGGCTTGGAACAATGGGAACAAATCCAACTTTTTCAAAACAGAACTGGAATCTCGAGGGTTGGCTTTGAGCATGCACCCATGAATCATCCCAGTCAAACTACTTTAAAAGGACTGCAATTCTCTGCTTGTGCACATAATGCAAATACTGTAGATACAAGTTAACTTTTTCAATTACCTATATGTACCATTAAGATTGTAATTAGATTCTGTGATATGGTTAAATTTGATTAGATTAAACTATATTAGACTATAATTTGGTCAATCCACAAGCAGATTGAGTTTCTGGAATTGGCACAACTGGGCAGCTAGCCAGGACTTAAAGAAGGCCAATAGTTGATTCTATAACCAACCCCTAAACATTGTTCTTTGTTGTATAAAATAATGAAGTATGAACAGATCTCCTCCCTCTCCATCCAGTGGAGAACATTGCCACATATTTAGTAGGCTGGTAGAATGAACAGAGAAACAGGAGTTATAAGGGAAAACCTGTTTTTTTTATATTTGATATTTTAAACTCTTGCATTTCTACATGGTTGAGGACCATGTAAAAACTAGATTAGATTGAAGGCAAATTTGATTTTAATATGACTCTCTTCTGCTGTCCATACAGCATTAACAAGTAACACATGCCAAACTAAAAGACATTCCTAAGTCTCACTTTTTAAAAATATGAAGAGCTTTTTCTCAGCTTAGTCATGCAGTCCGAATGCCTAGTTACTCCCTTCATCTAGGAGTGCCTCTCCCTTTTGCCATTTTGTACCAAGCATGGATAGCCAATACTACCATGGTCCCAGTCTTCTTGGTAATTTGAGAATAAACCACTCTTTCTGTGTACTGAATGTAATGCAACTGCTGTTTTCAGGTTTAAGTAAATTTTGTCTCCTGATAATGACGAGAGAGAATGCATTTGTGTGTCAGAGATTTTATTTTTGCATGCAAGGGAATGGAGTCCTCCAGCTCCTTGTCTGCCTATCAGCATTTAAAGAGGCAGTCAAGAGATGCCCTGTCCCCTGCTGGGTTAATGTGCAGTGCCTCTTCCGAAACACAAGACTGTATTGGCTCTTGGTCTGCAAAGGCACAAGAGGTCCTGCTGTGTTAATAAGCAGTATCCAATTCTGCACAAAACAAGACTGAATATATTCTGAATTTACATGCCTATAATCTGCCATTACCTCAGCCAAATATTTAAATGAAGGAATATCACACACCCTGTGAAAGGAGAAAGCATACAATTCGATCAGGTAATTGGCTGTGTTTTGGGGTGTGAAAAGCAAAGCATGGCAGAAGCCATCCTCTGGCCTGATTTTGTAAGCCTAAATTAAAAGCAAGAGGAATATGGCCAAAAATTTGATATAGGCACTGAGAAAAAGCTCATTTTTTCTAGAGGCTCTCTGTGCAACTTTTGTGTTGGAAAGCCATGTTAAAATCCATAATGATTCATGCAGTTTATTCAGTAGACTTCTGCTACTAAGCCTTGGACATCAGGAAAACATTATGGTACATCCTACCCTTCCTGAGCTGTTGTGAGGATGAAATAAGGCAACTCCACATGTATGACTTTGGGTTCTGTGGAAGAAAGTGTAGGATACAATAAAACATATATTTCCTGTAGCTTTCTCTAACCAGCTGCTAAGCCATCACTTTCAACCTTCAGGCTGCAGCAGTTTTCAAAATCTTTAAAGAATAGGAGACCCAAAGGAACCTTTGGCATCATTATTTCCTACCATGAACTTTAAAATCTTTTCTAGAGTTGAGACCCTTCTATTTAGACTAAACATTTATGGCTTGATATATATGATATATATACACACACACAATAAAATATTGTATATTTTTATTTATTGTATTTTACATTCAGATCTCCAGTCTTTTTTTTTTAAAGGTTACCAGCAATAAGTCATTTTCTAGTACAGAGAAGTATATAAACGGGGAAACTACACCATCAGTGAAATGTATCCCTTGGGATCTTTTTAAAACGGCTTCAGTGAATCTTAGATTCAGTAATGCTTGGTCCTTTAATAGGAATATTCATTAAATGAAAATAAAATTTAGATTCTTGTACATTTTTGCTTTCTCCCAGTCAAATTATCTAAAAGCTTAAAGCTACCCTCCTTAAATCACTGCACATCACTGCACATCTGATCATAGCAGATGGTACATAACCTTTTGTCAAATTAAGATCTGAATTAAAGAACATTAACATTTAGGCTTTTTTAAAAAATGGAAAGTATCATTCTCCCACTTTCATTTCCGAATAGAATATTAGGCTCTCTCTTAATTTCAAGCAAAATAAATATGTCTGCACTGAAAAGAGAAAGTTTTTCTTCAACAATAGCAATTCTTTTCTCTAAATAAGAAACCAAACGCTTTATTCAGCTTTTCTTTGCTGGTTGGTTTTTTTCTTGCTAATCATTGTTTAGAATTTTGTTTCTGTAACTGCTTTGAGTTGTTGCAAGTGCAAAGTGGAATAAACATTTGATTTTTTAAAAAAAGGTTGCATTCCTACAGTCCTTGGAGGACATCTGAAGAGGTACACAATTCATATATTCTCCCAAAGGTCAGAGATAGAGCTGTGATTTTGGATAACTGATCTCAGAATTGTCCCAACACCCTGGGGTTGCTGTGTGCCTTCAAGTCCTTTCTGACTTATGTTTACCCTAAGATAATCCTATCACCAGTTTTCTTGGCAATATTTGTTTAGAGGGGTTTGCCTTTGCATTCTTCTGAGGCTGAGAGAATGTGAGTTTCCCAAAGTCACCCAGTGGGTTCCCATGGCAGTGTGGGGATTTGAACCCTGATCTCTAGTCATAGTACAATGCTCAAACCATTATACTCCTCTCAACAACCTATCTCCTCTTAACACTGCTGTCTGATGCTTAAAGTTAGGAAGTTATTTTGGGTTGTTGTTTTTTTTAAGTGGATGAATCAGTGTTGTGGGATGTATCCAGAGTATACATCCTTGAAGTATACTCCAAGCAGGCTCTGGATAAACAGAATGCAAAACCCTCCCAGCTCTCTACCATAAGGGAACACTGAGACCAGCCCTGGAGATGATCTAAATGTTTTCTCTCATTCAACTTTGCTTCAGAATGAGAGGGGGGAGGAAACACAGGAGGAAAAAAGCAGCAGAATTAGAATTTTATGAATAAATGGCTAGAACCTGTCAGGACATTACAAAAGCCAGAGCATTCCCATCTCTGAGAGATCTGACTAAGCAACAGGGTTGCCTTATCAGTGCCCTGAACTTCTCACAGCATTTAATTTCAAAAACCACCCACATCATCTCTCAACACACACAGAGGACAAAAGCTTACATTCAACTCTAGAACATTTCCCTGAAAATGTTGGAATCCTCTTTGAAATAATAAACTACAGCCCCAAAACTGATTTATTTTTTTTTTAAAAAATGCATGCAGAGAAGAAACAACACCATTCACATTTTTACTGATTTTTTTTTAATTTCATACAAAAAGACAATATCAGATTAAAAATACAAACACTTTGGGTAATTATCCAGCTTTTCCCCCTGCTTCATAGAGATCAAACCAACCAATGAGCAAGACAAAAAGAAAAGCAACATTTTTAAGGTAACAATTTGGCCAGAGCTGTAAAATAATGCTGCACCAATTAAATTATACCAAAATATATTATTATACCTTTGAAATGGCTTTCAGACCAATAAATTAAAAAAATGACAAATTCAAATAAAAAGTCAGCTTTGAAATTAAAAAAACCCTTCCCAAATTAAATAAGAAAAAAATACATAACGCTAATAATAACAATGTGCAGTCAAGTGTTCTGTTTCTTCTAGGAATGGTAACATGCCAGTAAATCCCTACAGAACATTTTTTTCCAGTTTGGCAGCAATCAACCATTCATTCACATTTGTATTCAAATGGCAGGCCTGGGCATCAGCTTAGGTAGATCTCAGTTTGGGTGTGATTCTTGATTCTACCCAGGAGCGGCTGAGAATTCCTTCTCCTTCATTACATACATTAATTAAATGTTTAATTGAACTTGAGGGACAGGCAGTATACAACAGCACTGTTCTGCTAAAATCAAGCTCCATTAGGACTTTAGATTGGTCCTGGAATAGCAGCCAAGGGAGCAAGGCTTGCAAACATCTGATTCAAAACACTGCCCTTATACTGATGCATATATCCAAATAGTCAAAACATCCACCCCCACAAAGGCACAGTAAATCTTTAAACAGCTGTACCTCTCTAGGGCTAAAATCTTGTGTTCACCTACTTGGAAGTAACCCCCAGTAAATTCAGTATAACTTAATTCTGAGTAAATATCCTTTAGGACTGGGCTGCATATACTATACAGTATGTAGGATCAGTTACCAGTCCATAGAAAGTATGTCCCTGGCATCATACTGTCTCGGATATCAAGTAGTATTAAAAACAATGGGAAACCTTTCTCACCACACTAAGAAAAGGGGGTAATTGCTCTCATACCTGTTAAATGTGGTGATATGGATTTGGTGGGTATTCAGTGCCATTTTGATCAGTTAGATTATTAATGTGTACCAATGTTTGTGGAGAGAAACACCTATTCTAAACAACTGGAAGAGTCATTCTTGTAAACTAGAACTAGCTTACCTGTCATTGTGCAGTGAAAGTGTTCTTATGCAAAATCATCCATACGGACATAATTCTGAGAAATATAAAACCACACATTCTTCTAGCTCAGGTATTTTCATGTACTTTACTTTGGAAAATCTTGAGTTTGGCACTAGTTTCCTGAGATTTTGGAGCCACAACTGAGTGGACCAAATTCTGCTCCTAACTAAAATTCTGCTCCTAACTAAAACCATGAGGTTGGCACCAGTTAAACATAAGAACAAAATCTTGACCTGTCACTTATAGTTAGACTGACAACTGACTTTAAGCTGCAAACAACATAACATGGTAAACTACTTGAATAATTCAGCTCTATTGGAACTAAAGAACTGTTTGCTGTGATAACTGTGAACAAAAGTAAGCCAAGTGATTCTGAATTGCCCAGACCTGTCAAACAAATAGTGCCTATTTAAAGAGAGGCTTACATTCACATAATCCAGTAGACCCAAGTGGTACCTTTATGAGAGTTTAAGCCTTTAACTTCAATATTTCAATTATATCCATCAGACGTATTTCTTGTCTTCTTTAATTTGATCCAATTGGCCATGCAGCATCATCCACAATACTGTACATATACATTCTTAAACTGAATTCCTCATCAAATTTACTGCTACCTTCTTCCTTATAAGCCACATTCGATCTCTTCCCTTACAATTTACTTACTGACAAGGGCTCTGGAATTCTGTGCTCAGGCTCCAGAAAGCTGTCACTGTAAAGATCAAATTGTGCAGCTAAATAATTTACAATTCTATTTTATCAGTTTGTGTAACCAAAGGTATTAAACAAGTGGGATCCCAACTCAGATTTTCTTCTTCCAGGGGTGAGGGTGGGGAACAGCTGTCTAGGCTGCTTTTGAAAGGTGTTCTGAAAAGTTTTCAGTGCATTGTTTCAACTGCATTCTTTCTTGATTGATTCCAGCTTGTCTGTAGCCTACATGCATAATGTATGGGAAGAGGCTACTGGCAAAGAGATACTTGATACTGCTTAGGTATTCTATTTCCTTGTATATTGTCTTCTTGTCTTAACCTTGTTTTACATTATCAATTATTCCTTTTAGCATGATGTATTAGTCTGATCCATTCAGCTATATTTAACCCACCCCTTAAACTCTTCCTGTGTTATTTTGATTCTGAAGAAACTCCTTTTTGTTCTATTAGAAATTGAGGAAGGTATAAAAAATGAATGGAAGAAAGATATGGAATGCAGACCAATTCCAAGAAATCAAGGTATGTCTGAAACCAGTAGGGCACAATTGTTTAACATAACAGTGATGGTACATCAGTTTCAAGGGAATTAACCCATTTTCTCTGGATTGTGCCTACAGTTAGGTGGAAATCACAGGTGCACTGAAAACAGACTATGTAGAAATAGCAGGTGCATTGACATTTGAACAAATGCTACCAATACATTTTCATGTTTTCCCCTGAAACTCAGGAAAAAGTCAAGATCGCATTGAAGCTGTCACTTCTCTTCAATTTGGAGCCATGTTCTGTAGATTACCAGAGCCCTTGTTTGCTTCTTTTTATTGGGAAAAGATAATCTTCCTCACTCCCAACTTTTCATTACTACATTGCTATGTCTTCCTAGCCTAAATTCTATACAAAACACTTTCCACTCAAGTCCTTAATGCTTTTCACAAGTTAGCCCTATAATTGATTGTGCCAATCTTCAGCTGGGAAATCATGCATTTACCAGTGTGTGCAGCAGGAAGCCTTCTGCTGCATGTTTGTATCTCTGGATCATGACCTTATTTAGCAGGTAATCTGAAAACATAATTAGCTTGAGCATATGGATGTTAACAAATGCACCTGCAAATAGTTTTTTAAACTTAACTTCTAACTTTTTCTTTTAAAATGAGTTTTTGAAAAAACCTTTAGCATTATAGCCTTTCCAGTGATTAGTTACCTTCTCTAATATAAATACATGTCCCCTTTTTCCAGTTTACATTTTGTCTAGCCTCAACTTACAGCCACTGGAATATGATCCATTTCTGTCTGCCAGATTCCAGAGGTTTTGCTTCATACATTATTGTAATGTCTTTGGACATTAGGTAGTATTTTGATTACATGAGCTATAAGGATGCATAATGAGCATGAGATGAATTTTTCTGCAACATAGCTGAAGGATTTCTGCTCAACCTGTCTGTTCAGTGTCATTTCAATAATGCTATAACTGTCAGCAAATTGATAATTGAGCTAACTCCATCATAAAGGTACCCCAAACCCTTTCCTTCCAGTTCTGCTCTCCTGTCTGCTAGTTAAGTTTGTTACAGATCTCCAGAGCTTTCTTGTAGACCTGAGTGACATCATCCATATCTGTAAGGAGGGAAAAACTGCTGTCACCTGTCCGATTCCGATAGCGCTTCAGATACTGTGGTCGTGAGCGGTTTTGGAGTCCCTGGAAATCTTGGATCTGGAGGAAATTTTCAGCTGACACACAGCTCCTGATTCGAAGCTTGTTTTCTTGCAAGTCCACCAAGTCAAAAGAGTCACTGGACAGGATGCTGTCATCACTAATGACACTAGAAGGCCGGCTGTAACTTCGAGATAATCCTTCTCCAGGCAGGACTGCTTCCTCCATGGCTTCCAATGTTGGTGCATCAGGGCTAATCAAAGCTGAATCTGTGCTGCTGGTGGAATATTTGCTGCTGTGTTTTAAAATACCCTTGCGCCTGTAGGAATGGCTGTGAGACTCAATCCGTAACGTTTCAATGATGCCTGGGGATGTGTCTCCATCTGCTGCCTCCTCACTATTGTCCAAGAGTTCTGAAGATTCACTCCGCTCTGGAGATGAATAGTAGCCAGACTCTCTTTGCTGAGTTTTTTTGAGGATTCCTTTTTTTGGCATTATGGAAGACTGCTTAACACTGTATTTACCTGTTACCTCTGATTCTACAATGCTCTTAATAGATGTTCCTGTCCTACATAACTCCTGCTCCAATTTAAAAGCAGAGGGCAATGATGGATTGACTACTCCTTCAATAAATCCTGCACTATGAGATCGATGTTCACTATTGCTCCTCTTTTTCAAGATGCCTTTGGGCCTCTTGGAGTTTAATTTGCACGCATTTTCAACTCCTCCTTCCTGGATAGACTGTGCAATGTCATTTTCCTTCTTTGATTTTTTCAGGGACCGTTGTCTCTCTAATGTGACTTCAGATCCCTTTGGTTTGGAAAAGCACTTCATTTTGGTATCAGTCTCTGGCTGGAGGCCATTAGAACGATGATGCCAGTCTATGAACCTAGACAGCAGAGGGGATTCAGAGTCTTGAAGGGTATCACAATCACAAACACTGCTCTTATAGCCCCAGTTAACCCACCAATGGTTGGCTATGTCTTCAATGGTTGCTCTGCGCTCAGGATTCACCATCAGCATCCATCTGATCAGACCACGAGCATCTGCAGACAAAGGATAGTAATTAAAATAAGTATATCTTAAGACTTTTTCATTTTAATTCTAAATCAGTAATATGGCATAGACAAGATACCTCATTGTTGTCAGAGATATTGGTGGTTTATTTTTAGGAGGTACATATGTATGCTGTGCCCTGGTCAGAGTATCAATTACAAATTATCTGTCTTTTAGTAATCCAACACAGTTTAGTCCAGTGGTAGGCAACCTTTCCCCTTTAAGGGCCGAGGGACTTCAGCTCCCAGAAGCCTCAGCCATGTTGCCCAATAGTCCCATGTTGGCCAATAGCTCCTGGGATTCTGGGAGCTGAAGTCCCTCGGCCCTTAAAGGGGAAAGGTTGCCTATCCCTGGTTTAGTTGTTACTTTCCAAGTGGTTATTGCTAGAATCATGGGGTGGAGGTGGTCATTTCCTCATTTTTAAACATATATGTATGTGTCTGTGCATCACTAACACATTACCCCAAAATGTCAGTGAAAATATTACCATGATACAAAACTGATAACACTAATGCCTTTGCTATTTTACATAACAATTCCAAGCTCTGAAAAGGCCACATCTCAGGGAGAAGGATAAGTCAATATTTCTCCCTGATATCCAGCTGTTTAGTACAGACCAAATCAAGAATTAAGATGAGTGGGTCTGAATAATTATCCTTTACTTTTCATACTTTTCAAGATTTTAGCTCAAAACAACTAAATCTTGGCTCAATACAAATTTCGGTTTTGAAAAAAGTTAAAAATTTATATAACAGAGTATAAAAATGTAAATTTTAGGATCAAATGCATACAACTGTGTATATTGAAAGAAAAACACATAAATGTGGTGTTTACATTGCAATCTGATGCTGAATGAGCATGAAATAGATTTATTAAAGAAAATGGCAAAGGCTGGAAACCAATTAATTCATCTACCTATAGACCAGATACAGATTTACTACTCCAGTGAAAACCAGGTTATGTATGACAGAACTATGGCTTGCCAATGTATACTGTCCCACTGGTGAGGCAATCCCATGACAGAGATTGATTTCTCTTGTTTAGATCATAGATGGGAACCTGTAACCCTCCAAATGTTATTGGACTCCAACTCTTATCAGCATCAGTCATCATGGACAATACCCATGTCTGATGGGAGTTATAATCCAAAAATCTGGAAGATCACAGATTTCTCACCCCAGTCTAGAAAGTTTCCTCTGGATGACCTACCTATGGTTTTTATTTACTCCTAGGTTCTCTGAGACATGCACACAGGTATTTTGCATACTATCTCAATATTAAAGGTATAAGTGGTTAAGTGAATCATGCAAACTGTCACTCCAAGTCCAGTTTATGCTGTTAACACAGGGGTAGGCATCCTTTCCCCTTTAAGGGCCAAGGGACTTCAGCTCCAAGAATCCCAGGAGCTATTGGCCAACATGAGACTATTGGCCAACATGGCTGAGGCTTCTGGGAGCTGAAGTCCCTCAGCCCTTAAAGGGGAAAGGTTGCCTACCCCTGCGTTAACAGATCTGTCTTCCTCATAGGAGAGTTTCCCATTATTCTAGTTTTCACAGAATCATAGAATCATAGTTGGAAGAGATTTGCTGGTCAATGACCGAATAAAATTTTTACTTACTTACTTACTAGTTGGAAGAGACCCCAAGGGCCATCCAGTCCAACCCCATTCTGCCATACAGGAACTCAAAATCAAAGCATCCCCGACAGATGGCCATCCAGCCTCTGTTTAAAGACCTCCAAAGAAGGAGACTCCACCACTCTCTGAGGGAGTGTGTTCCACTGTCGAACAGCTCCTACTGTTAGGAAGTTCCTCCTAATATTTAGGTGGAATCTCTTTTCCTGTAGCTTGCATTCATTGTTCTATGTCTTAGGCCGTTATCACACGTGGGCCAGAAAGCGATAATAAAGTGAAAATGAGGCA
>CM034708.1:190367108-190385952 GCA_020142125.1 Phrynosoma platyrhinos | reverse complement strand
TGAATTTTCATCCTGTGTTCTGGGGTATTAGCTATTCCTCCTAATTTGATGTTATCTGTAAATATGATAAGCATGCCCCTATTCTTTCATACAAGTCATTGATAAAGATGTTGAGTAGCACTGGGCCCAGGACAGAACCCTGTGGCACCCCACTGGTCATTTCTCTCCAGGATGAAGAGAAGCCATTGCTGAGCACCCTTTGTATTCTAATGTCATTCTGTGGCTGAACCTGATCTCCCAGAGTCCTAGTTCAAAATGCAAAGCACTACACCATGCTAGTTCAATGCCGGCTAACAATGCTGAACTGAACTCATGGTAAACAAGACATCTTCAGATAAATTTAATGTTATGTTAGTGACTTTATGTTATATTATGCTCCTGATGTATTGCTGTATATTTAGCCAAAGTGCTTTTTGCTGAAACAAATAAATATTCTGTGGTGAAAAATGTTGTTCCTTGGTGATGTTCTGGTCCCCTGGCAAGACTTTTTCAGGAACACCTATTGTTATTATAAGAATTATTGTTGAACATAAAGAACCAGTAAGAGAGTGCATAAAGACAGTAAGAGCTGTTTGATAGTAGAACATGCTCCCTTGGAGTGCAGTAGAGTCTCCTTCTTTGGAGGTCTTTAAACAGAGGCTAGATGGCCATCTGTCAGGGGAGCTTTGATTGTGTATTCCTGCATGGCAGAGGGTTGGACCAGATGGCCCTTGGGGGTCTCTTCCAACTCTGATTCTATTATTCCAACCAAGGAATGCAAAATCTTGTGGTAATTAAATGGTCAGGCTAAATTGGGCATCTGATGGTCTTGGCATATGATGCATAATGAAACTTTTTGATTATTATTTGTGGTGTGTTATATATGATAACTATATTGATGTTTATAACTGTATTAATCTTTTGAAGAAATGGGATTCAGCAGGATCCCCCCGACTGTATGACTGGCTCTGAAATAAGCAGTGGAGCTCCAAATGTACAAAACCTGTTTCCACCTTTTTTCCTTTCATTACTCCAAGTAGCAGCAGAGTTCAAATGTGGTGAATTCTAGGTACCAGGTAGATTGGAAAAATAACCCATGGCTTCTAACACCCCTAAGCATGGAGTAGTTTTCCTGAAGGAAAACCTATCAAAGTGATCAAAGGGAATCTGCTAACATATCACCACCATTAGGAAAGGCTGCTCCAGAATTCCCACAAATGTCTTTTAGAAACAATGCATATTTTAACTGGGTGGGACTAGTACTAGTCAAAAATAATCTCTCCCCCCACCCTTTATTGGTCTTTTTGCTTCAGGTACTTCAGTCTTAGATAAACCAAGGATTACAAAATAGGTAAACCAAACCTTTTAAAATCCTTATCATTTTAATTCACTACTCCAGATCTCCTTGATACCTGAGGGCTGTGTTGGCTCACGATATTCTCCACTGCTGATCTGCCTGATCAGATTCTTGTGATCAAAGCCATCAAAGGGCATTGTTCCATAAACCAAAGTGTAAAGTAATACACCAAGGGCCCAGCTGTCAACCTAAACAAAGAGACAAGAAACATAAGGGCTAAAAAAGTCAACTCCCAAAACCTATGAAACTATAAGAGGCACAGAACATCCAGCTATGTTTAATAATGAACAGAGATATCCTGTGGAAAATCTGGCACTCAGTATGAAAATCAAATGAAAGAAACATTTATATGTCTTCCGTGCCCAAACATTTATTTCAGTTATCAAGAAAAGCTTGTGATCATTTAGTCAGATTCCAAACATTCACATTCACATATGAATATGTTTTCTTTCTCCCTCCTTCCTTCCTTCCTTCCTTCCTTCCTTCCTTCCTCCTTCTGCTTACCTCTGGACCTCGGTAAGGTCTTCCATTGACAATTTCAGGAGACGCATACAGTGGGCTTCCACAGAAAGTTTGGAGAAATTTGTCTTTCTGATAAAGATTTGAAAGACCAAAATCTGCAATCTATAAAAAAAATGCAACAAGGTTGTAAAGAACAGTCAACACTCAGTATCCACAGATTTTGCATACACAGATTCAACCATCCACAGCTTGAAAATATTTATTTAAGAAAAAATACAAAAAAAGCAAGCCTTGATTCTGCCATTTTGTATAAGGGACAGCATTTTACTACGCCACTGTATATGATAGGACTTGAGCATCCACTAATTCAAGACTTGACAACCTTGTCAGTGGGTAATGCCTTTACCTTTACCTTTACTCACTAATTTTGGTACCCACAGAGATCCTCAAACCAAACCATAACAGATTCCAAGGCCCATTGTATAACTTATGAAAATACACGTATACCTTATGAAAATAAGTGTGGTTTATTATTAAAGATCTGCACTAGGTATCATTCAAGAGTATCGGGTGATTTATTTCTTTTTTTAATATTGCTAAAAAAAATTATCCAGGCTCTTATTGTTCATGAATTCTCTCTCCTCTGTGTTCAGGTTTCACTAGGCAAATATCTAACATTTAGGAAGGACAGCACACAGAGTAAGCTCTGACTTTGAATTCCTTTGGTTCATTTGCATCTCCTCCATCTCCATTACCAAGGTCCAAGTACAGTTGTCCCTCAGTATCCACAGATTCCTCATCCATGGATTCAACCATCCACAGCTTAAAAATATTTTTAAAAAATTCTTACGATTTTTTTAGTTCAATGCCTCAGTAGTATGTTCCTGTGCACTGGGAAATATCAAACAAAAAGATGTACAATCACTTTGAATCCTTTTCTGCATTATTTTATAAATGACTCAAAGGCATGTGTGCACTACTAAAACACTGCACAGAACAAATCCTGATGAAGTCATGCATGCTATTACATGACGACTCTATGCAGTATTTTATCAATAAATATGTGCTCAGTAGTATTAGGGAAAGGAGAAACACAAAGCAACTAAGAGCTGTAACAAACTATTTATTTAGTTAATTTATTTATTTAATGTGCAGCACACTGTGAAGATTTTGAAATAAAAGTGAAGAGTGATACCTAAGAGGGGTTCCCCAAATATTGCTTCCACTTTATAAACAAAACTGGGCAATTTGGTACCGTATTTTCCGGCGTGTAAGACGACCCGGCGTATAAGACGACCCCCCATTTTTCCAGTCAAAATATAGAGTTCTAGCACCTCTATCCTTCTTATCGTTATACCCAGCGTATAAGACGACCCCCCCCCACTTTAACCACAGATTTTGCAGGTTAAAAAGTAGTCTTATACGCAGGAAAATAAGGTACTTCAAAATCCAAGGTGCACAATAACAGAGGGATCCTTTTTCTTAACATTTGTTGTTGTTGTTGTTGTTAGCTACCCTCAAGTCAGTTAATCTGTATTATATCTACAGAAGCATTTCCAGATTGATTTACAGCATATGAATCTTAATAAACCAGTTAATTATTAAGACCACCTCTTCTAACACTGTCTGTTAAATTCAGGAAACATTATGGGATGAGGGAATGGTTTTAACTTTGTTCTGTTTTAAAATTTATTGTACCCTGCGGGCTATAAATAAAATATTATTATTATTATTATTATATTAGTAGTAGTAGTAAAACAGTCCAGATTTGAGCAAGCAAGTCAGTTAATCCATATGCACTGGAGGAAGAAAACATTCTTTAGATTAGAATAACTAGTTAACTTGATGCATCAGATGAGGACTTCAGTTCACAAAGGTTTATAACAATAAAAATGCTGGTCGTCAAGGTGCCAGCTTTAGCTGGTGTACAACTACAGCCTGCAAATGTAGTCTTGAGGCTCAGAATGCACTTTTCTCAGATTGCCTTAAATAAATTCCACTTTCTTATCAAGTCACTCTGAAAGTCATTCTTAAAACAACACAAAAGTGTAGTGTCAGTATAAATTTAAACTCTTCAGTGTTAGTGCATCCTGGACCACAAAATTAGCTTTATGTAGAGATATCACAGCTAATGTTGGTTCTGATATTGTGCTGCATGCCTGCTTAGAACAATCTGTCCCCTTATCATCACACAATCTACAAAACACAAGGATATCTGCATGGCAATATTAATATACACAGTTCAAAACAAAACCCAGTTCCTAAAAGGCATTTGTATTTTCATTTTGGCTGTTCAGGAAAAAGTATTTCTATAACAACCAACTCCCATAATCATAGACTGATGTTTATCAGCTTTTCCCATTAAAGTTGTCATTCCCCCCCCCCCCCCACTATGGAAAAAAAGTCATAGTAGCCAAGATTCCTTCATGTTCTTGGCACTTAAGTAGAGCCAAAGTATTAACTCAAAAAAGATTTCCCAAACAGGGAGAGGTTGCAGAAAAGCCAGACTTTGTATTCCCTTGCCTTACCTTAAAGGAAACAACTGTTTCCACTACCCACAAAAAATGTGATGAAACATACTCATTGACCATGAAACTTGTACTCCTGTGAAATATTTGGGCTTAGTGTAATTTGAAATTCCTTCCTTACTTCAGTTTGAACCAGCTGAGAAACTGGACCTTTCTCTATTGGCCTTTGGTCTAGAAAACCTAGCTGAATTATTGACAAGAGAGTACAATGTTCATGAAATCCAAGATTTGCTGGTGGAGTGTACAGTTCTAAAGAAGCAGAACTATAAATATAAACAGAATTACTGAGCCGTATTAATTTCCTTTGCTGATAGTTCTATTTATCTTGTTTTCACATTCTATTATCCCAATACCCATTTGGTGCCACTGAATTTGCAGTTTTTTCTCTCCTGCTGTGATCAATTTCTGTGTGTCAAGGAGGGAGGCTGTCATTTCATTAAGAATAAATTGATAATGCCTTGACTTAGGTCTACTGGCTTTCTAGCAAAACATTGTCCAATTGCAGTAAAATGTAACACTTTCCAAATAATATGAAGAACTCATGAGAAAATGCAAAATGAGCAAAAATGAAGTGAAACTTGCTATGAGGATTGAAGTTAAAGTTCTTCCAGTTAATAAGGAGATTTGTATAAGTGCTTGTGACAGCACTGGCAGCAACAGTTTTACATTTATCTATTCACAGTGAGTTTTTCTTATTAAAAAAAGACGTATCACGTACAACATTTAGGATCACTTTCTTAGAGGAAAAAGGAGGAAAGAAGAAGAAGAAAAGAAGGAATGTAGCAGTACCTTTAAGACTTGTTGGTTATTATTTTAGCATGGGTTTCCATGGATATAAAGCCACTTCTTCAGATATAGTAGAGAGTGATAGCCAGTTTCCAAGAAATAAAGCATATTTACACATTAGTTGGATGGAATTAATAGGATCCAGAAATATGCAAATTGTGACTCTTGCCCTAAATTTTCAAAGTGCTGCATAAGGTGATACAGGTTTATCAGATCTTAACAGTGGTCAGTAGTCAGTTAGTGTTGATTTCTGAAAGCAATAAATCTACTTACCAAAACTCAGCTTCCTTATGTTCAAAACCTTCTCTGAAAAGATTCATTTAGTACATGTAGTTTGCTATGAAGACATTGCATTGGTTTATACCTCTACTAATGGATGGAACAAATCACCAGGAACAGATGATATTCCAATTGAACTGCTGCAATCTACACTGAGAGGGTCAACTCTAGTGCTAAGCAACATATGTCAACAGATATGGAAAACTAAACAATGGCCAATAGACTGGAAGTGATCAATATACATCCCCATCCACAAAAAGGGAGACAGAAGAGACTGCAGCAACTATAGAACCATATCACTGATCTCCCATGCAAGAAAAATCATGCTCAAAATTCTGCAACTTAGGGGGGATGCGGATAGATGGCCGTGGGCTGCCCTGAGAAGTGGAGGATTGGGGCCGAGGCTGCCCCATGCCTCGGCCCCAATTCACCCTTTCAGCGACTGGAAAAGGAGTGCCAAAATAGCGCTCCTTTCACAAGCCATGGAAAGGGCGCCGCAAGAGCCGCCACGCAGCTCTTTTGTGCCTCTTCCGGCGCAGTGTGTAAAAATGCTGCACCAGAAAGACGTCATCAGAGCACTCACCGTGTGCAATGGCAGGCACTCTGATGACGTCCTCAGGAAGGGGTTGGGGCGTCCGGCTGCCCCTCCCCTTCCCTGGCTCCATGACAGCACTTTGCGCCATCTGCAGAGCCTCATGGACTCCCAACCACACATGGAGAGAGAAATCCCAGAGGTCCAAGCAGGGTTCAGGAAAGGAAGAGGCACAAGGGACATTGCAAACATACGATGGCTAATGGAACACACCAGGGAATTCCAAAATAAAATCAGCATATGCTTTATAGACTATAGCAAAGCCTTTGCTTGCATAGATCTTGAAAGGCTATGGAATAGCCTTAAAGCATGGGAGTGCAAATACATGAGGAATATGTAGTCAGGACAAGAGGGTACTGTCAGAACAGAACATGGGGAAACAGAATGGTTCCCAACTGGCAAGGAAGTCAGACAAGTTCAACTTGTATGCAGAACATATTATAAGAAAAGCAGGCTTGGACACAGAAGAAGGAAGAGTGAAAATAGAAAGAAGGAATATCAACAAGCTAAGATATGCAGATGACACCATAATACTAGCAGAAAGCATCACAGACCTGGAACACCTACTAAGGAAGATCAAAGAAGAAAGTGCTAAGGCAGGCTTAATGTTGAACATAAAAGAAAGCAAAAATAATGACAATGAAGAAATAGAAATAAAAGAATTCCCATACATGGGATCAAACATTGATAGAAATGGGGACTGCAGCCAGGAAATCAGAAGAAGACTAAGAATGGGGAGAGGCTATGAAAGAACTAGAAAAGATTCTAAAATGCAAAGATGTATAACTCAGAACAAAAGTTAGAATCATACAAGCCACTGTATTCCCTATTACCATGTATGGATGTGAGAGCTGGACAGTTAAGAAAGATAGGAAGAAAATCAATTCATTTGAGATGTGGTGCTGGAGAAGAGTGCTGAAAGACAAACAAGTGGGTCCTAGAACAGATCAAACCGGAAACCTCCCTGGAAGCCAAGATGACCAAACTGAGACTGTCATATTTCAGACACATCATGAGAAGGGAGGACTCTTTGGGAAAAACAATAATGCTGGGAAAGGTGGAGGGAAATCAGAAGAGAGAAAGGCCACATGCTAGATGGATGGACTATATTAAGGAGGTCATGGGTATTAAGGGGTGGCAGGAATCAAGCAGAGCAGTGGAGGACAGAGGGTCTTGGAGATGTCTTATCCATAGGGCCACCATGAGTTGAGATCGACTCAAGGGCAGTTAACAACGATAAATAGATTGGAATTTGTGAATATAATTCAATTAAGCTGTCTCTCTTTGCAGTATTCCTTTGTAATTTCCTTGTTCAAAGACTGAGACCTTTAAATTCCGCACTGTATTCTAGGGAGGCTGAAATGCCCTGCAACTGGTTTTTGGGTATTGCCACTTCTATTGTCTGATTTTTGCCCATATATCCTCTTGCAGAGAGACTGTCCATTTGTCCAATGTATAATGTAAAGGAGCATTGCTGACATAGGATGGCATATATCATTTTTGAGGAAAGACAAGTGAATGTATCTCTGATGTTGCAGGTGACATTACTGCTCCCAGAGTAGAGTTGGCATCTGGGTTTGTGGTCTTGTCCCTGTATTACCATCCATGTTATGCATCCTGTTGGAAGTGAGTTGTTTAATATTTGGAGGTTGTCTGTAGGTCAATAAACGCTTGCCTCCCAGAGCTTGTGAGAGGGCTGTACATTTCTCCAGAACTGGTTGTAGCTTGTTATTTATGTGTTTGAGTGGACTCACCTGGGGACTGTAGGTGACCAATAGGGGTATTTTGTCATTTTGTGTTGTTGGTCTGTCCTGTAGTAAAATGTTTCTAGGTACTAATCTTTTCTTGTAGATTTGTTTCTTCACCTCCTTAGGTGGACATAGTAGTTTGAGAAATGCTTGTTGTAAATGCAAAAGTTCCAAGTCTCTGTCTTGTGGGACTCAGCTGACGTGGTTTTATTTGAGAGCTTGGCTGTAAACAATAGATTTAGTAGTGCGTTCTGGATGTAAACTGAAGGCATGTAAGTATGCATGGTAATCAGTTGTTTTTCAATAAAGTGTGGTCCTTTGAAGTCCATTGTGCAGCTGCACAATGATATCAAGACAGTGAATTTGTTGTGTAGATTGTTCCAGGCTCAGGTTAATAGTAGAGTGGAAGTTGTTGAAATCATGGTGAAACTTTTCAAATGACTGATTTCCATTGCCCAAATAATAAAGATTTCATCGAGATACTGTAGATAGAAGAGAGGTTTCTGGGTTCATGTGCTAAGAAACATTGTTCTAAGTTATTCATGAAGATGTTTGCATACTGTAGTGTCATATATGTGCCCACAGCAGTTCCCCTGGTTTGGAGGTACATGTTATTCTTAAAGGTGAAGTAGTTATGCGTAGGTACAAATTGGCAGAGTTTGGTGGCTAGGTATGCTTTAGCCTCATTCAGGATGGTATTCATGATGGCTTGTCATCCATTCTTGTATGGGATGTTGGTGTATAGTAATTCCATATCCATAATGGCTAGGATGGTGTTTTCTGAGGGTTGTGGATGAACTGAATTTACCTCAGGAGATCAGCTGTATCCTTCATGTAGCTTGAAGTGTTGATGGCATTTGACCTGGAAACCAATATCTTGGACAGTTGTGTGCCAACGCCTTATAATGTGGGGCTTCCCTTGCATATGAACTGACACCTCCTACTATTATAGAAGAGCACACCCTAAGAAGACCTCTGAATATTTTCATCAGATCCAACAGCTGGTGTGATCAGAACTGCATCACAGCCAAGAAAAAATTGATTGCCAAGCTAAAGATCCATAAGGAGAACTCTTTTGCAGCATATATAATTCTTCTTTAAAATAATACAAAACTCTTCTTAAGGCTAAAAGGAAATATGTCCAAAATGCTGAGCAGAATCATCTTATCCATGCAGTAAAATATGATGACATGGCTTCCTGGTGAAGCTTTAGGGCAGCACTCTTACCTCAGGTTCTTCATGTCTGCATTGCCACATCTCTGTAAACAGCTGGGAGACAAATTTCTCTATTCTATATGCAGAAAAGGAAGCACCTACTTTTTGTCAAACAGTATTTTAGGTTCTTTACCAAACTGGACTATTCACTCAGTTTTGAAAGCAACCAAGCTGATAAATCTACTAAAATCAGGCAAGGCTGTGAGTATATCTCCCGGAACTAATTGAAAGAAATGCTGATTAGTGGGCTCCCATTCTTGCAACTCTCTTTACCTATATTGACAACAATGCACACATTCCTTCTGACTGCATCTTGGCTGTTATCATTCCCATTTTCAAAAAGGAAAGGAAAGACAGCCCAGACAATGACCACCCAACTAGCCTACTTGCTATAATTAGTAAACTTTGTGCAAACACATCTCTACTGGAAACTCCAGGACTGGATGGAATGAGAAAGTATCTTGGGTGACAAACAAAATGGCTTTAGGTCAGGCTTATCTGTTATGGATCAGGCTTTAATTTTACAACATCAAAGGTGGAAAAATATACCAACAAACCCAAAACATCTTTATATGCACTTTTTGTGAACCTTAGAGTTGATCTTGACTCTATCTCCAGGGATAGACTGTGGTATAAGTTTAAAACTTCCATGGTGGATCACCCTAATGCCATCACCCAATACAGAAGAGCACCTGGCAGCCAAAGCTCAATAGGAGAAGGAACAACAGTTGGGCCAGATGCAAAAGAGGATAGGGGTCCTGAACCTAGCATATTTTGTGTAAACAAGGAAATTTAACTGAACTACATCTTTTGAAAATCCCTTTTCAACACAACTGTTAAAGGTGTAAGAAATTTCTTTGTTTTTCCACTTGGCCATTCTAAGTACTAGAGATGAGGTAGATATCTTCATCTTCAGAGCCAGTGATGACATTATATTCTTACTGCCACTCTCCTAAAGCCTCAAAAGATGACTCTGAAAGCTGAGGAGGGGTCTTTTCCTCAAAATCTTGTAACTATGATCTTAAGCTTTATCACATGAATATCTGCCTGAGTTACACTCTCCCTAACAATTAACAAAATATAGATTCCTTTGAAAATTGCTAGATGAAATATATTATCTAAGACAAATTAATGAGATTTTAAAAACACAAAATCAAACATATTAACTTGCAGATAAACCAATTCTGGTCTCCTAGAAATACATATTTCCCAATATATTTTCTAAGGGAGAACTTCCAGATTTGCTCAACTGAACATCAATAATTTACAATTCCAGATGTGTTTCCTTGCCAACAAATATTGTTTAGTGAAACAGTGGGGAGAGAGAAGTCCCTGAGATTAAAACAGAAACCGCACACACATGCAAAAATCTAAACCTACAGTATCGAGCATGATAACGTGATTTTGTTTTATATCAAACACTATTGATATGCCTGTGAAATATGGTGAATCAGATATAAAGGAGAGAGGGATGTTCAGTGTGACAAAATCCAGATTCTGGTAGTGTTGACTATGATGAGAATAAGGGTGGGGATAAAATGGAAACTGTCTTCAGTGTTCAGCTTAACATCTCAAAATGTTTATTAGTATCAGTATAAGAACACCTGTAATATTATCTATGTGCCAGTACACGTTTGCGCACTTCCTTGAGCACACATGGAATATCAGTATGCACATTGCTTTTTAGAGCATGTTCAGTGGTCAGGAAAGTACAGTATGAACAAAACAGTGGAAAAGGAGAGGGGTGTTTCTTCTTCCTATAGCATTAATCAAAAGAAACAATATTCAGGGGGAAGCCATTTGTGGGATTCTCCTTGCACATTTATTGTTTGTATTAAATAAATTAAGAAAAGATTAAGGAAGTTATGATGCAAGTCAAACTCATATTATTCCAGTGGGATTAAGTCTCATTTAACTCAGTGGGCCTTAACTGCTTGATAATATATGTTTTGGTCTGTGAACACATAAACACTTCAAATGGGGTTTACAGTAAATTTCCATACTCCAAGATTCCACAATGGAACAGTCTTTGGTTTTCCCAAATTATCTCCTTTGGTAACCAGGCAGGGATATGGGGATAAAATGATGTTATTGGGTGAGGGACTTCCTTTCAGTTCCTAGACTGCTCCCTTCCAGTAGGCAGGGCTCATGCAGGCCTTATCTCTGAATGCTTGTTTAGTGCCAAATCCCCATGCCTTCCTTTAACTCCCTTTCCTATTAGACACTGAATGGAATACTTCAATTTCATACATATGAGGAAAAAGGGTTCTAAATGACCAACTTCTTTCTCCTAGCCTGATCCATCACCACCCCACCAATGCTCCAGCAGGAAACCAGAACATCTGTAGCAGCAATATCAAGCTGAGAGTAGAAATTCTTAGCAACATTCCTTTTCCTCTTCACCCCACCTTCACGCCAGAGAAAAGAGATTACAAAATTGGAGAAGGAGACATAACAGCCAGAACCTCTTCACCCCACTGGCAAAAGTGGTTTTTCTTTCCCACTTTCAGTCTGGGATATAGAAAAACAGAAGCAAATTAGTGGTTTGTTATCTGTTAACCAAGAGCCTTTAAAGTGTACCGACACCATACAACAGAAGCAGGACAGTCCTAATGGCAATCACTATGGTAAGTCCCCAAAGAGATATATTTTGCCTTCTTTACTGGTGAGGGAGAGGGGCAGACCAATTTTTGTGGTTGGCTAGAAAAGATCACTACCAAGTACTGTAGTGGGCTTGGCTAAGATTTCAGGGAAAAGAGACACTTACAAAGCAAAAGATAAGTCTTAATCCAAATCACTGGGTTAAATCAGCATGGGCATCAGACCAAGAACAAGTTTTGGAATCCCAGCCACAGGAGGGAAAGTAGATACAAGTCACATGGGCAAAGTTCAACAGTGTCAATGACTGCCCTATCCTGGAAGCTCATAGGAGGGCTTAATATTTATAATGGCACTGCAAAAATATCACCATGTCCTAAAAAAAAAAAGACAAAAGACTAAAAAGGTAAAGGTAAAGGTTTTCCCTTTGACATATTATCAAGTAGTGTCCAACAGTAGGGGGGGTGGTGCTCATCTCCATTACGAAGCCAAAGAGCTAGTGTTGTCAAAGACAATTCTGTGGTCATGTGGCCAGAATGACCACATGGAACGCTGTTACCTCCCCATCAAAGTGGTACCATTTTATCTACTTGCACTTTTATATGCTTTCAAAGTGCTAGATTGGCAGAAACTGGGACTAGTGATGGGAGCTCACTCCATCACGCAGTACTTGGGTCTCAAACTGCCGACCTTGCGATCATCAGAGTCAGCATCTCAACCACTGAGCCACCACATCCCACAAAATAAAAGAGTATATGCTTAGAATTAAGTCGGAGGCGTTGCAGACCAGCCTAAAGGGCCAGCCTGGGGATGGAGTTGGGGCAGGGCAGCTGCACGCTGGCCGTCCCAACCTCACCCCGATGCCAACCTGACGCCGTGCACCCGTTTGCACACCGCATGGCATCAGGACACCCTCCTAGAGCAGTGTGTAAACACGCTGTGCCGAAAGGGCATGGAAAAGCCACAGCGCCAGCTCTTAGGGCAGTCTTTTAGGGGTGGCAAAAGGAAGGAGCAGGGCCGTGAAGTGGGGTTGCCGTGGCAGTCCAGAGCTGCCGTCTGCATAGCCCCTTAGTAACTCTAAAAGCTCCAGTTTATGTCTTATTGAGAACTTCATGGTAAATAAAACTGCATGGAAACCACACATTGCATATGAAATGTATAACAGTCAAGTTTTAGATTTTATTTGAGTTATGTCTTTGTTTAGCAAGCCTGCAGTTTCATGTGCCTTTAGACCACACCCTGGGAAATCAGCTATTAATGTAAGGAAAGTCTGTCAGATAATTAAACACTTTCTGGGTTTTAAACTGCTGAACATAAAACCAGGGAAATTTGTGCTGTTCCCAGACCAGCATCACATATCTTGTATCATAGCCATTCTTTTCTTCCAGCAAAAATGAAAAGGTCATTCCCATGCTTTCACTAAGGATTTTTGTCATAATTATGACATCACAAAAAGCCAATCTGAAAGCTATCATTGTGCTTGGAGTTCTAAGGCCACTTCCTAACGAACGACATGTGCTATGGTTGAGTTTATTTTGAAACTGGATTTGCTTATTTTTCAGTCATGATCAAAAGGATGTTCAGAGTACTCCAGAGGAGGCACTTGAACCTTATAGTCCAAGAACTTTTTCATGGTCCCAGCAGCCAGCAAAAATACCATCTGTGAAGTAAATCATCTTGTGCTGAGATTCTACTGTTTTGCCTGCTGATTGCTATTGTTCCCCCTGAAAGTGGGGGGGGACACCATATTCCCTTACTTCCAAATTATATTTTTAAAACCAAAATATGTACAAATTTTTGAGAGCTCTAGAGCTCTTCAAAATTCTTCATCAGAAACAAAACATCTTGGTGAGTAGGAGTGGGAAAGTACAAGAACTCAGTTTAATGTTGAAGTCATGGTGTCTGCATAATGTCTTCAGATGGAATGGGGGAGGCAAATTGTGCAGATAAGAAAAAATAGTCTCTTCATCCCATTTGTTCAGATCTTGAAGAGGTTTTGCATTGGCTTCTGTGACAAAGTAAAAGGTTCAAAAACTACAAAGAGACAACAGAAAAGAATTTACCTTAATATTACAATTGTCATCAAGAAGAATATTTTCCAGTTTTAGGTCCCTATGGACAACACCATTCTGAAATGTAAAAGAAAGAGAGAGAGAGAACATAAAGATAGACAGAAAGGCAATGGGGGGGCTTAATATTGAATGGATTAAAGAAGCAAACCATCAGGGTGGTCTTTGCATTTATAGTGCAGTCCTAACACTTGCAGCCTAGTAACTAGTGACAGGAGATGTATTAGTCACTTGCTGTGTGGCTAAGAGAAGAATGACTGGAATCTGTCCTCCCACAAAGCCTGTAAAACAGCAGGGGAACTCTTTTCGGAACTTAATTCCAAACCCAATCCTTCTCTTACTGTGTGAAAGTAATGTATGTTTCCTATACACCAGAAAATCACTATCACCCTCAGTGTTAAGTTAATCATTATAAAAGGTCTCAAGAATACAGCTGGCCTTTTAGGCATGATGTTATATCTTTAAAAGATTGCTCTTCCTTTCAAATATTAGAACTGAGACCTAACAAGCTATGCTTGCTACAGTTTTGTTAATATCAAAGCACACAGAAATATACCGGTACTAGTGATTTTCTGTGTTATGAAGTAGAAAATCTGCAACAGGGGAGATTATCATACAGAGGCTTACAGTTCTTAAAATGAGACTAGATCATCCCTAAAGCATCCCTAAAGCGTGAGGATATGATCACAGGTCGTGCTTGTCTCCCGTGATAAAATTGTCATGGAAGTGTCCCATCATTAAAGCATTTGTGGAGTGCCATTTCTCTGCATAATGGGAACTTCCATTATGCATAGATACGGCAGTTCCACAAATCTTTAATGAAGGCATGCCTCCATGACGATTTCATCACGGGAGACAAGCACGACCGGTAATCACACCCTCTCACTTTAGTGATGCTTTAGGGACAATCTAGCCACATTTTAAGAATGGTAAGCCTCTGTGTGATCATCTCCTTAGTCTTTAAAGAAATCAGTTAATTAAAAAAAAGATGCCATGCAAAAATATTTAAATCTATTATAGTCATGCCAAAGATCAGAGAAAATCTTTAAAGTTATGCAGATTACACCCCATTTCCAAATACAGTTGTCCCTCCCCATTCACAGACTCCGAGTCTGTGATCTCGCTCTTTGCAGGAGGGACAAACAGCTACAGATAAAATGGCGATGCGCACCCGTGCATACCATTATTTTCAATGGGGCTCAAATATTTGTGAGCCACCATTTTCACGGGGTGGGGTCCGGAACAGATCCCCCGCAAATTGGGAGGGGCAACTGTATACCATTGTCATTTAAGAGAGCTTTTTTAAAGTTGGTTTTAAATTTTTGATTTGTATGAAAGGATTTAGAACTTTAATTTTTCACTACAAAGTGAGCTCAAAGGAATGATACACACCCATTTGGAACTGCAAATATGTATATTTTTGTATGTGTTGTGGTCCTGTTGTAAATTTGAGGCAGTTTACAAAGCAATAAAGAGCCTTGCTAAGTTCTGTTAAGAAGCCACCACTAGACAACATCCATAGTATCTGATCACTTTTGAACTTAACTGTATTCCATCTTCAGCTGCTATGAAATAATTTTGGGTCTTGGCACATAATTGTTGGGGTATATAGGAAACAAGATACAACATATGAATCACAAAATGAATGTGTCATCTGTTAACATGGCTCACCTTATGGCAGTAATGCACAGCAGAGACAATTTGCCGGAAAAAGTGTCGTGTCTCCCTTTCATTCAGTCTTCGCCTTTCGCTGATATAATCATACAGTTCTCCTTTGCTTGCATATTCCATGATGATTACAATTTTATCTTTATTCTCAAATACTGCAGACAGAAAAATCCTTCACATTTAATTCAATACATTTAAGAATTAAACACACATGAACAAACATAATAAGCCTTGAAGTAATGGAGAACACTGCTGTTCTCTTTAACCCCACCCCACTGCCGCCAACATCTTCCACTTACAGGGATAGTCTATTTCTATTCTGTGTCAGTTTCAAAATTGCATAAGTCTGGTCCATTCTTATTGTGTGTTAATCTGCAGTTTTAACTCTGTCGTTTTGCATGTTCTGCACAAAAATTTATATTTGAACACATTTTGTCATAAAATGTACATTCTTTGCATTTATTATAAATACTTGCACTTTCATGATCTTCCTGTCTTATGCATGTACCCTCTGTTGCCAATTGACCTTTAATTCAGGAAAACAAATGAGTAAGGGAAGTTACCTAATGGTGACTGTTACTCACACAAGGCAAGAGATTATGTGGTTTACACTAATGACATAAGGTACTACAGGAATGTATTGAAATAGCATCCTTGATTTGTCTAGTCAAATAACCAGATTCCCAACTGAAAGCAGAAATGAGCCAATTGGAAACAAGTCACTCCCAGTTCTCCTTCAACATACAGTCATAACAGGGAGAAAACCCAGGTATTTCGTGCACAGGTATGTAATCCATATATACAAGGCATATATTGCTTGCTGATGCTTTGCATAAAAAGAAAAAAGGGAAAATTAAAAACATGCATAAATCATCTCATATTTTTAAAGCCGAGAAAAATAAAAGCAAGTTCTTACTTTTAAGCTACTGGGTGCTTTATTAAGCTATTAAGCTATTAGTGCTTTATTATTTCACATTTGACAGCCACTCCAGTAGGCCTTTGCCTGAAAAGCAGAATATATATATTTCCTAAAACAAATAAATAATCTGAAATGATCATTCAGTCTTTGATCACTTTTCAGTTGGCTTATCTACTACAAAGTATTTTTTTACTTTTATTCTACCCACAATATTCATTAGATATCTGGAGGAGGGGAAATCTTCCATAGGATATGTAAATTGTTTTTTCATGTCTGCACACATTCTCTATCACTGCATTCACATAGAGAGATGCCTCATAAAAGTAAAATTGTGTTTGGCAGGTTTTCTCAGCTAATAAGATTATCCTAAACTGATATAAGTAGCCTTATTGTAACTAGTACACTGGTTTAAAAAACAACCACAGAAGAGTTTCCCCCATGGGCATTTAAAGAATGTTAAATAAAAAGATGGAGGCCTAAAAACCGAAACTGCAGTTGCATTCTGAGTCTTTGTCATAAATCTCTTCCCACTTTATCACTATGTTATACAAGATATAGTAATGATATTCTTTCCATTCCATTCTATGTGTGTTTGTGTGTGTATAAGAAAGAGGAGGGTGAAAAAAAGCAGCCAGATAAACGCTAGCTGCTGTTGACTAGTCCACCCCCTTACTGCATATGAAGGACTGATCCGTTCCAGTAATTTCACCCTCATTAACAATGAACTTTGGAAACCTTGTGAGCTGTTTGTGGATGAATTACATTGCAGCATCCAAATATGATAGGCTAAAATTCTCTAGGATTGAATTAATATTATTAAAATAGCCTTACTCCTTACATAACAACAATGGCTTGTATAATGATAATGACATAAGCACAGATGTGTTGCATAGGGACAGAAACAGTATCTTACTTTTTCAGAATGATATATTGGCACAATGCCCAATCTAATTATTCTGAAGTATTATATTTAAATAACAAAATGTATGGCTATATTTTGTCATATGTTTATATAACAAACTCTCACTCGAAGCCAAGCAAACTAAAGTGGTGCTAATCATAATTTAGATGTATCACAAAATGACACAACTCAAGGAAAAAATACCAATAATAAATAGTAAGATAATAAACTGGAAGGCAATTAGAAAAGAGAAAGGCAGTTGGAAAAGAGAAAGACAGATAGATTGCTTCAATAAAGTAATTCATGGCCCTGAGTCTACATGATCTGAGCAGGTCAGTTGATGCTATGGCTCACTGCAGTCTGCCATTCATAAGGTTGCTGTTAGTCAAAGCTGACTTGACAGCACATAACAACAGCAAAACAAAATATATGGACAGTAGTCACAAGTTGATGGGCCTAAATACCCTAAAGACACCACATACTATCTGATATTGGAAGAAAAGCCAGGTGAGCTCTGAACAGTACTTGGATGACAGACCACCAATGAATATCAGATGCTGTGTAGACTATATTCCAGAGGAAGGAACTAGCAAAACCTCTTCTGAATATCCCTTGCATAAGAAAACCCTATGAAATTCATGAGGTGTCCATAAGTCAATATGCAACTTGAAGACACACACACACATGGTCACTGGCTGAAATATTTGGTTACTGAATCATAGAATCACAGAGTTAGAAGAGACCACAGTGACTAAGGCATGGCCATCTAAGCTTTGTTTATGGACTTGAATCTTTTACAAGCTTTGTTTATGGATCTGAATCTTTTACAAGTATAATTACTTTTTTTTACTGGAATAAATCATTGATTTAATTTATTTATTTTTAGATGTGTCTAATATGCATTATTATAGAAGGATATACTAGCAACTGCCCTAGATTTAATCAGATGATTTACCCAAGTTCTACCTGCTTAATTGGGAACAATTTTCTAAGATTTCTGGCACATACTTTTCTTGGCCCTGTTACCTGAAATCCTTCAATTGGTGACAATAAGAATCAAATGTGGAACTTGTATACATGTAAAGTGGATGCTCTACCACAGAGTTAAAGTCTCTCTCAAAAAGGCCCAAGTCTAGAGAAGCACTTCCGATTATGTAACATTAGTATAATCACATCTCTGAGATACTAGCATATCACAGCAATGCTCGTGAAATGCCATATTTTCCTAACACTGCATTGAGAGAAGTGCTGATATTGCCTGAACACAAATATGAATATATCTATACTATTATTAATTACAATAATGAGCCATATGCTCTTCCCCATTAAAGACCTAAATTTTAAGCTAACGATTTAGCTTACATTGTATGCATTTGATTTATGACCTGATAGTCCAATGCAGGTTATTCTAAAGATGGACAAGCTTCTAAAGTAGTTCTGTAAAGTTACTGCCATCACCTACTTCACAAAAAACAAATTTAATAATGTGTGTCTACTTACTAAAATGGAAATCCTAGACAAAGAAAAGCTAACCGGACTAGGGGGTCAGTGTCAGAGTGTCAGTGATTTTGACATATGGCAGATGGTTCAAAATGAGTGTTTTATGAATATTGCTTGTTCCTGTATCCCTGGAGACCTGTAAGTTCTCACAAAACTCTCTTTCACAGAGGTATTTCACTGAATGAAGACCCCTGCACACTACCGTATTTTCCGGCGTATAAGACGACTGGGCGTATAAGACGA
>CM034708.1:190332597-190367008 GCA_020142125.1 Phrynosoma platyrhinos | reverse complement strand
TTTTCCAGGTTAAAAATCCGTCTTATACGCCAGAAAATACGGTATTTCTTTTTCAGGGTGAAGTTTTGCTTTTACAGAGATTGCACATGGAGTTAGGGCAAGTCTGTAATCCCCATTTTCTAGAAATTAAATCCAGGAATCTACAGTTCTTTATTGTGGCAAGCAACTAGAACAGTAAATGATGAGGGTTAGGGGGCCACACTGGCATTTTCAAGGGAACTTGGAGAGCCCCAGCCCCAGCCCCAGCCCCAGCCCCACCACCAGGAACAATTCTGCAATGCTTCCAGCTCTTTCCAAGACATTTCTGGGAGAAGCCTAGGATTAAGTCAATATTCTATTGCAAAAAGGGCCCCTTTTAGGCATAAAGTGCCCTGCAGAAAATATGGCAAAATTACTTCTTTCCTCCCCCCATGAATGTTGGGAAGAATTCTGGATGGGAAAATGGAATGTGGTGCTCCTGGTGGGGGGCACAAAAACACATTTGGGCTGTATGTAGCCCACTCTCCCATACCTGCACTAGTTTGGGGGTATCCCCATATTTTCAGTGTCAGGAATGGTCCAATCATCTCAGGCCAAGGCATTCTCTAAGGCTGGCCACTGGGCCCTATTAGACAGAAAGGTCTATTAAAAGCTTCCTGTTTGGACTGGGCTTAGACTTTTACTTAAGAATGATCTTCCTTTGGCTCTGTCAGCTTGGGACAACTTCCCCATAAGTCTTAAGCATGCAAACAGCCTTATTTCATTTTCCAAGTCGATTCCACCTTTACTAGTCTTCTCTGTTATTCATGTGATTATGCTTACCAAAACCCAACTGGTCTTTGAAAAAACATCCTATTTGGGAGGAATAATATATTTTGCAATGTGTGTACACTCGTCCCTCACCATTCTCAGTCTTGCCATTTGCATTCCTCGCTCCTTCACGGATGACAAGCCGTGAGGGACAGAACGGTGTGCACCCCCAAGATATGCATGCCATGCTACACATGGAGCACACCTCCATTGAAACCAATGGGGCTCTAATATTGCCAATTTTCCTAATTTGCGGGGGTGGTGGTGCCCGGAACAGATCCCCCACAAACTGGGAGGGGCAACTGCAAATTTATGCAAGTCAGCTTGTTTTACTCTGACTGCAGAATGTTTTCTGTCATGCAGCCCTTGTTGAACCTATAAAATAAATATTGTGTGTGAATTGTAGTATTCAGATTATTTGCCTTTTATGTTTGAAGTAGGAAGTTATTTAATAGTAGCAGTATTTATATAGTAGTACAAATAGTAGTATTTATATAATAGTATTTTCATAAACATTACCAAGGTGATATATAGCAACTAAAAATGGTAATACAGTATATAACAATGAAACTATATGAAAGCATTGAAACAACATTAAAGCCACTCCTCACAATTTTAATCCCATACAATTTAATTAGGTTCTACCCCAACAAAGCCAGGTGAGAAAACTGTTACACTAAAGCAAAGATGGACAGAATACTCTTTCAGGATGTAATATATACATGCTGCTTCCAGTGCTACAAACTTCCCAAAATGTTCCAAACCTTTATGAGCTGGATCCAACACTAAATTCTGCTAGTGGAAACAGAACTGAAACAAAACATCTAACTCAAGCATGGGCAACTGCGCAAGGGGCAAGGGACATTTCCCCATCCTGCACCCTCCTGGTGGTCTGCGCCAGCATGTTTCAGCATGTGTGAAGTGACATATCATCACTTTCAGCCACCATATGAGCCAATTTTCAGCAGATTTTTTAGATTTATTTTGTATATGGGGAGGTTCAGGGGAGCTTTGGCGGGTCAGTGGAAGCAAGCCGCCATGATTTGGGCACATTTTGGGTGGTCTAGGTGCAAGAAAACCACAAAAATTGACCCCCCAAAATAAACAAAAATAGTCAGGGAAATTTGGGGCTGCACTTGCACATCCCAAGAGCTCAGATGGCCCATGGCTCCCATGCACCCCAAAAACTGACCATTGAAAAACTTGTACAGGAGAGCTAGTGGGAAAGGACACAAATTCCATGATTCTGGTGTTATGCTGGCAGCACCATGTTGAGCAGCAACCAGAAAAAAATATTTATATTCAGGCACTCAATGTTTTTACTTACAACCATTATCTCATAAAACCAAATGTGTTTATTCTGATACAGAGAATATGTTTTCCTTTTTTCCCTTGTTTCTAAACCGCTACTTTAAATATCTTTTGGTGAGAGATTTTATTAAAATATAAAAAAAACCTAAAGCTGGGAGGAAATGTCAGATCTTGTGGCTGAGCTGAAGAACACTTGTAACACCATCTTTCTCAGACCATTATTCTCCATTGCAGGCTGTACTACTATCATAATAACTCCTGGATGTAATCTGTCTACTTTACTATATTTAGAAGGCTTCAAATGATGAGCTCAGTTTCTATTCAGAGTTCTAAACTCTGTAGAGGACTTTACTAGCAGAGAGACTTCCTGCCTTATCTGCCTGTTCCAAGTTCTCAAACTCACATCACCCAATGAAGTAAAATAACCATTTTAAAATATTCTTGCTAATCAAAAAGGAGAAAAAATGTGAGGCATAACAAAAGGAATTCATTATTTTTTATGTTAAAACATTAAAAGTGTACATGCACATTGCTGGTAAAAACACATACTGTAAGAGAAGCAAATAAAAAAACTTTCCACATTGTTTTGCCTAGCTTTTTTTTAACTTCTTGGCTGAAATGTTTACAAGTGTTTGCATACAACTAAGATAGAATGAAAGTAAACGCACAGCCCATTTTATTTTGATGAAGTATTGAGAGATATAGTTGTACAGTATTTTTTTTTTTTAAAAAAAAAAGGAGATCCACCTTGAGAGCTGATTGTTTTCCGTTTACATGTAACCCCTAGGATAAGAATTTAGTTTGTTGTTTTAAGAGAGGCAGCCAATCTCTCCACATTGGAACCATCTGAATTCTCCTCATGCCTTTGTTCTATATCAGAGCAATCTCCTAAATTAGTTCCAGTGTGTTGACATTCCTTCCATCTGGTGTCTTTCCATAAAGTCGTATTTTTATTACCCTCCTTACAGCAGCAGACAGAAGTACCTTTGCAACAATACAAAGTGCTCTTTTATTAAAGGTCAGCCAAATCAGAGCAGTAAGTGAATTTGTCTTTAATTTTAGGGACTAGGGTAGAATAACCTTTTCATTCACTAAAATCATCTAAGGAAGCTCTTCAATTAAAGATTTTTTTTCTCCAAAATCTACTGCTTCCTATCTACTCACATCTATTTGGGAAATATTTCTATTATTAATTTGTTAAATGAATAAATAATAGAAATATTTCCCATATAGATGTGATAGGTAGGATACAGGAGATTTTAGATCTTAAGAATGGTTTCCAGTTGTGGCCAAAAAGAATATTATTTTTTGTCTTTGTGAAAATCAGTTACTGTTTCAACTAGATACTATGAAGTAAACACACACACATATACTCACTTCTCTGAGATAATTTTATCTGTTATGGTTGTGTTCAAAGTCTGAAAGAAAACCCATAATGGATCTACCATCCCATCATAGGGCTGGCAAGATCCAAACTCAGAATGTTTTGTTACATTTTAATAAACACGGAGGAAGTAAAATTCCACTCGGTACAGCTTTTCTTCTAACAGTTTGGCAGTAATCAAGATCCTTCTCTTCATGAATTTGCATTTAACTCATGAACATGTGTCCTTAAGTTCTTGGATATGGCAATCTGATCCACAATACATATATACTCAATGTCTCAAATAACCTTAGCTTTCTTCCAATGGTCGGAGAGCCACCTTCTTTAAGATAACAGTGTTGAAGGCAGTAATCGGGTGAAGAAAAATAAACCATGAGATTGGTCCACATCGTTCCCGCATTCACGAGCATATCACTGAAATCTTAGCATATCATGATAGAGCTAATCTTCTAAAAAATAACAATATATCAATCTATATATCAAGGTGTTTTGTGGCATCATATGGCCCAGTAACTTTATTCTGGCATCACCATTTCTTGACCCTGTCATTTAGAGAAGTAGACTTAGGACTTTATTACACGGGGGAAATGGGGAATTCAAAAGGCATTATCCAGGGAAAGTTGTATGATTGTGGCTAAGATTATCACACAATGTTGCAATGAGAGAAAGTTTATCCCAGGAATAACCAGGGAATAACAAGCAACAAATCATTCATGGGATTTCCCCGTGAATGATTCGTTGCAGGTTATTCCCTGGTTATCGCCAGGATAAGCCCTCTCTAATTCCGATGTGTGTGATAATCTTAGCTGTGATCACACAACTTTCCCTGGATAATGCCTTATGAATCCCCCGATCCCCATCCCCCCCCCCCCCCCCCCGGTGTGATAAAGTCCTGAGTCTCTGGAGGCTTGTGTCATAATTACTCTTTGGGAACTTTGCTACAACAGACTAACATATACAATGTTTATATAAAGCTTTCGAATCATAATGACTTCAAAATAGTTCAAACCAATAAAATCATATTTCAAGACAACTGATACTTTCTTGACATAATCCCATAAAACATAGGTGGACAAAATAATGTGGGACTGCAATTCCCAGCAACAGATAGTGAGGAATGCTGGGGATTGTGATGGTGAAGAATGCTGGGAATTCCTCATTTCCAGCAAGCAATGGTGAGAAATGCTGGAAACTGCAGACCAACATCTGGGGGGCCCACACTTTACTCAACTTTGCCATAAAAAGTATTCAGGCATTACAGAACATGCTTTCTGAATTTTATTTTACTGCTGGTTTGGGAGGATTCCTGAGGTGAAAAAAAGCAAATGTATGAGATCTGAGCAGCTCTGGCTCATAGTATATGATATCAGTTAAAATATCTAGAAAACAAACTAAATTGTCAGCTTTTCCCCACATTCATGACCTGCATTTCTGACAATAAGCAGTATTATTTAGATATTAAATTATACTGAATACACAAAAGTCAAGAATAGTGTTGTGTAAGACTCTGAAGATTAGGTTAGTTCATGCTACTTTCAGAGAGTAGTGGTGTAGTGGTTTGAGCAATGGACTTTAACTCTGGAGATCAGGGCTTGAATGCCCACTTGGCCATGGAAATCCATTGGCAAGTCACACTTTCCCAGCCACAGAGGAAGGCAAAGGCATACTCCCTTTGAAAAAAATCTTGCCAAGAAAATCCCATGAAAGATTCACCTTATAGTCACTGTAAGTCAGAAACTACTTGAAGGCACACAACAATGACAACTGTAACTTTCATTCTCAGTCACTAGCCCCTAGAAAAAAAATCTGTATTACATGTTGAATATCCCTTATCTGAAATGCATGGAACCAGAAGTGTTCTGTATTTCAGAATTTTTTTCAATTTTGGAATACATGAATTTGCATATAGGTAATAAGATGCAATGAGGCTGGAGAAAGTCTGAGGATATATGAAATGACAAGATACATGGATTCCTCTGATTTCACAGATCCTCACATTTCTCTCCAGCCAGGTCTCAAGTCTTGCAAATACAATGCAGGTACATACTATGCTGCTTGTGTTATAGCTCAAAAGGTTTTTGTTTTTGGAGTATCTGATTTTGGAATATCTGATAAGGGATACACTACCTGTAATCTTGAATGTTTACAAAATGTGAATTATTTAAAAGACAACAGTTGAAATAAAAGGTTTGAATGCTGAACTAGGATTCCGGAAGACCATTGTTCAAATCCCCACTGGGCATGGGAAACACTGGGCGATCTTGGGCAAGTCATACTTACATACATGCATACATAGCCCTCCCTCCACTCTATCTGATGTCATCTGGGGGAGAGACACCAGGCCCAGCACCACCAGGCCTAGAATAAGAGGAAGAGCCCTTACTTCTTAAAGGATGGGTGGGATTCGGGATGTTTATGTTCTGTTTAGATTGTATTAATATATCTGTATCGAAATTTTTATGTTGTAAGCTGCCCCTATTGCTCTGCAGAGGGGTGGGATATAAATAAATGTTGTTGTTGTTGTTGTTGTTGTTATACTCTCAGCTTCAGAGGAAGGCAATGACAAATGCCATCTGACAAATCATCCCAAGAAACCCCATGATAGGGTCGCCTCATGGTCACCATAAGTCAGAAATAATGTGAAAGCACAAAACCAAGAAGAGTTGTTAGATGGTTCTCATAGGCCTTAAACACATGGGCCAAAAGAAGCGGCGTCCAGATGGCACTTCCAGACAGGCCATGTAGTCACCGTGAACCCGATCAGCTTGCGGCCGGAGCAGCCTCAGACCATGCTTTCCTGGCCATCTGCTTTGCCCCTTAGTAATAGTAACCAAAAAGGTAATTCACATTTGGAATATTAAGACAAATCTCAAAACCTCTCTACATCCAGTGGTTTGGTTTTTTGGGGGTGGGGTTTTTTAGTTTTAGTTTTGGCTTTTTGCTGTATTTATATGAACATCTTAAACCTGCAGGCATCAGTGAAAAGGCTTCTGATTTAGGTTATTCTGGGAGAAATGTGTATAGATCTGCAATTTTTAACATTTAGAATAGCAACATTGGGAATTAAGTTCAATGTACCACTTTCATACACATTTACATGCTAAGTATTGTATTATAATATGCATATTCAATTCATGAGACTAGATTTCATGCTTTTCAAAAAAAAAACTTACTAATTGAAATGCAATTCATTCCCACTGTGCAAGTAAGTTCCTTTGATGTCAACATATTAATTAATGTCTCATCATTCTTCCACTATGGATCCCAAGGCAATTTACAGGGGCAGAGTCCCAGAGAGTCTCCCACTAAGGCACTGATCAGACCCAGCATCACTTTAGTAAGGTTGCTGCAATAAGCCTTTCAATCATGCCCCAGGACTTATACATTTGTGTTGTATTATATCACTTGTGGAAAAAAGTGTAATTTTCACTTGTCATGGATTCTGTCCTAATACAATGGAACTATGGAGGACATTTCCCCAACTGAAATTATTCTTAAATACTTTGTTATTTACTAGACTGATGAATCTTTTGCAGGAGCAAGAGCTTCCTGTCTCCCATTCCCTCCCCCATGTTTCTTCCATCCTTTTTCTTGCCATTGAACACTTATTAAACAGGAAAAGATGGAATGGCTGCACAATGCCTTCTGATTGGTAGTTAAATAAGCCATTCATCTGGAAGCAACATTAACTCATATAGATTTACTAGCAGGCTTGCACATGAATAAGGGTGCACAGGTTATATTCTCTTCAGGTTTTAAAGAAGTATTAAATACTGCCAGACAGGGCATTTTTTGAGATTAGCATATTCATAAATTAATATTTACTCTCCAAAGATTTAACTGTTGAACACAGGATTTTGGGAGAGGGAAAGTTTTGGAGAGGAAAGTTTTGCTTTTAAAGTTAAAAATTTTGCTCTGGAAATCAGAACACTTCTGGAAAAGTCAACTTATAATCCACCCAGCCCTCAAAAATTACTTGAAAGCAGTCCCATTCCAGCTGCAGTCAAACGGCTGCCAATTACAGTCCTGTGGAGAGGATGGAATTTCTTCTGACTCCAAGCTGGGGGTTTGCTTCTTTCAGATAATACAGGAGATAAATTCATTTTGATCAAGTTACAGAAAGAATTCTGAAACTAGAAAGCCTGTTTACATACATGGGGATTTGGCTACCATTGAAAACCGGTGGTTTCTGTTGACACTGAGTTGACAAATGCAGAGGTTAATCACCTTTAGCCAAACAAGGTCAAAAGGATACCAAAACATAGATCCTGTTTAAGGGAAGCACGTGTTTCAAATCCTGATATAAAGACCTTTCCACAAAAGAGCTGTGCTCACACCAGGAAAACTTAATGCATCCATTAACTGGTAGTCTCCCATCTTCCCAGATGGAAGACCAATCTTCAACCCGACACTTCCATATGGGATCCATAATTACCATTCTACCATGTATCAGATTTCTCCCTTTAATTTTTTTCTCCTGTCTGTTTGTTTCTTTTATTCTTTTATTCTACCCCCCCCCACCTTTATTACATCAAAATTAAAAGAAAAATTATAATGGTGATGCCACTAGTGTGATTCTATAAAACTTTTCAAGCACTGTAATGTGAGACCTTAAGTGCTGAATTAATGCTTGACATTGAACTCTTAAATGAGTCTGATTCAAAATGAGCCTGAACACTCACTATAATACAAGATGATTAAACTAAAGATGTTGTACTTTTAACATATTATAAGACAATATGGCTCATTAGATAAAAATGATAATGCTCTGTAAAGTGGGTAGTAGTAGGGAAAAAGGAAGGCTGCATTGATTCAAAGAAGGAAGCCACAGCCCTGAGTTTGCAAGGCTCTGCTGTGTCCTTAAGATCTGGTGTCAGGCATTAATTCAGCACTGAGGATCTTGCATCAGCAACACAGTTTTCCAAGCACAGTGATGCAAGACCCTCAGTATTGAATTAAAGCCTGACACCAGACCTTAAAGGCACAGTAGAACAGAAAAAAATGCATTCCCATTTGTTCATGTGTTATCACAAATTAATACTTGAGTCTTAACTCTGTGTAGGTGCATCTTTAGGGTACATGAATAAACCAGTCTTCTGTATTTTGCTTCTTTAGATCATCCCTTAATTTTCAATAGCAAAATGTTGCCAAGGTTCAATAGAGTTGTTTTGCTGATGTAACTGCTTCCATCAGTGGGACCCGTATAGAACAATCCCCCTTCTCTCTAAAACTAGGAAGACACAGCTGGATTTCAGGCAGCAGAGGGGTGCAGAGAGGAAGGGGGAAAGTTCTATCAAACTAATGAAGTGGTTCCCAAATATATGTCAACAAATGTTGGACTACAACTCCCAGAAGCCCTAACTAGCCAGTGGATAGGGCTTCTGGGAGCTGTGGTTTAATAACAGCTTAGGATCAAAATTTGGAAACTACTGTGTTAGTTGGCATGCACTACGGTGACATTAGGTACAGGCCACTATCATTTATAGAATAAAATATTTAAGAAGAAATAAGCAGAGAACAGAAATAAAGACAGCACACTGGATATACTCAAAATATCTTGAGGTTACAGAAAGCTGTCTCTGGCATTATGCAAGCATAAGAAACTGACTTATACTGAGCAGACCATTCATTTATCTAGCCTAGTATTATCAACTCTGATTGGCAAGATTCCCAGGTTTTCAGAAAGGAGTCTTTCCAAGGCCTACTTGGAGATCCCTGGAGTTTCCTGGTGGCCTCCAGCTCAATTCTAACCAGGCCCTGCTCTGTTTAGTTTCTAAAATTAGATTAGACTTAGTATGCTAAAGGCTGGTGTGGTGGCATAAAACCAATAAACAAAAATATTGACTATAATAATCAAAGATCATGTTATGTATCCATTTGAGATAATCAAAAAGCAGCAACACTGTAAGCAGATGCATTGTTACAATTAAATACACAAAAAAGAGTAATGCACATAGCTGGGCATTACTCCTTGTTATAATTTCTTATGTCCTGAAGTATGATATTGAGCAGCGTTTGAATAATTTCATGAGAATACTGCCTGAGAATTATAAATGAGTTAAGGAAAAATATTTTCTTAACACAATGAATGTAGCTATAAGATCCATTCACAATGTAATAAGAGAACTGTTCTGCACTAAAGGCAATCACAGAGATACTGGAAATATCAGAGGTACTTCCAGTATCTGATACAGAGGTACTGGAAGTAGTCGGGGAAGGGTTGCTATATGTACAATTCTGTCTGTGTACAACCCAGTCCTTTGCAGAGTTTAGCACACCACTGAAATCAATAGGCTTAAGCATGTCTAATTCTGCTGAGGTACAGGCTGCTAAGTAGTTTAACTGCTCTACAGAATAACAACAACAAGAGGCAAGACAAAAGTTTGCAGGAGACAGATTTTTGGAAGCTCCAGCTCACATTCAGAATACTTGCTCCATTTGCAATGCACATGCTGACACAGCACTCCTCCCTTTCTCTGTTTCCAAATCCTGTTAACATTTTTCTTAATAAAGGAGTCTGATACGCATCTGCTTTCAACTTTCAACAGAACATACTTTTGAATAACTCAGTATGTGATACTGTAACACTATTCCAAGTCAATCCTTTTTTCTTTTTCTTTAAATCGTATATAAGCACTGAGAATGGAGTTTCCATCAATGGTAGAAATTTTAACTGATTCAATTGGTAGGCTTACCAACTAAAGCTTTAACTGAGAAGGCCTTGTCTGCACAGGTCAAAAGGTCAATTTTTCCCCTGTTCTGTTCAGATGATGCATGGCCCAAACCCCAGTTCTGATGTGAGCAGTCCAGACAACTTCCAGCATGTTCAGCTCCAGAACCAATAATCCTTAACACACATTTTTTAAATGTACTTCTTACTCTGGATCCTCCAAGAAAATCTGGAACCCTCTGTTTTTGCACCAGAGCAGCTGTCTGCATGTGCATCCCACTGAGCAGCCTGTCACCAATTGCTTGCTCTGTGATCAGAATAAGGCCCTCTGCCATGTAAGCATTGCTAGGTGCCTCATTCTGACCTCAGAAACAAGTGACCCACATCTGCAACAGATGTGCCAGGCAGCTCAGCAGGACACTCATGCAAACAGCTGCCCTGGTAAGAACACGGAGGGCCAGGTAATGGGGGGAGGTTGAGGTAGCTCTAAGTCCAGGATACTCCAAGCTGTCCCCAGAGTATCCTGGCCAGTGTGGTCAAGGCCTAAGATCTGTCCTCTCCTCCAAATGGAGCAAGAGTCTGACAGAAAGGCCCTAATCCACAGAGGCCCCAAGGCATACCCAGCTCCCTGTTCCATGTGTTACAATTTATTAAAGCATAAGTGAAAGATGATTTTTCCTATCTGTTTACATCCAAACCTAGCAAACAGTTCACATTTCAAGAGGGGGGAAAAAACATGAAAGCTAACATTTCCTGTTAGCAAATAAGTGCAACTTTCTCCATTAAGTATGAGTTGTTGCAAGATGCCAGAGTGGGAATAGTCGCTTCCAGCCACCAGAATCCACCACCGTACCTCTTGTTCCACCCTTACTCTGGTCCCTTGCTAAGCAAGGAAGACTAAGCTCTAGGGATCCAGAGCAACACCTAGGCTGCACTACCATCCAGGCTGAATATAATCAGCAGGCTGCTGAGGTCTTTCTCTATCCAATTGCTGAATAAAGCTGAACCTTAATACTTCCTCCTCAGTCTGAGCAATGAGAATAACAGTAACTTGATTACTTTGTGGATTTGGCCCTACTTCTGCTCCCTTGGATCATGATCTGTTTTCCCCAAAACTTGACCTACAGCCTGGCAGTAACTATCCTTGTTAGTATCTTCTGGCCCAGCTTCCATGTTTCCCTTACATTTCAGCATTAGAAGCAGATCCTTGCAGAGACTCTGTAACACTCATACTGTGAAAGCATTTAGAAGCCTAAATGATGGACCTTGAATGGACTCAAAATGTGGGACTTCATATACAGTCATTTCTCATCTAAGTTCCTATTTTTAATATCTCTACTTCACATGGATTGTCACCTACTGACACTCATTTGGCATGAGGCCACAAATATTCACACAACCACACATACAGACTGTGCACATTAAAGAACCAAGACATCAATTACCATATGACTGTTGTACTCGCCCTCCAGAGGATCTGAGAAGACTTCACTGGGTTTCTACAGTATTCTGTAGTGCACAGCATTTATGACTGCTATGAACTTGATTTCTATCAAAATATTGGCGGATTCTTTCCTTTCACTATGTGTATGAAGAATATGGCCTGGATGTGAGCTTTTACTTTGGTATGCCAGTTGATATGCCTACTCAACATCTAACAGATGTTAAGTGAGTCATTCTCACTCAGAACTCTAAAAAGTTGCTTTTTTTGTTGTTGAACTACCAGTGGCCACTCTGGTTGGAAAATTCTGGAAGTTGCAGTCTAAAAAAGAATAAATTTTCAAGCTATGCTGGCTAAGGCTGATAAACGTTGCAGTCTAACAACTTCTACAGGCAACAAGTTGCCTACTCTTGAGCTGGCATGAGATCACCCTATTTGACTATGAGAAAGTGAGTTTGTTCACACATTCCTCTAATACAACAGCATATATGTTTCCAACAAGGTCTGGCATCACAGTCCCCTCACTGAGTCTTACTGGGAAAGCTGTCACTGTAGGCAACTAGTTTCCAATGAGGTATTACCATGACAACTATTTCTTCATTTCTTCTACACTAATGGGACAATTAAAAAATAAATAAGGAAATATTTCAAAATTGGGAACTACTGGTGATAAATGTTGGCAAGAAAGGTGTCCTCAATATGATCTCATTCACCCTCTTATTTAGCTCCTTGAAAACTTGATTTTATTTCTGCAGTTTCCCATAATCCATAATGGTTTAGTAGACCTCACTGTATCAACTTGGTGGGCTTAGAAACAACTTTAGTTATATCAGCAATAAAGTACTGATATAAAAACAACTTCAGTGGTAATTCCAATAAGCAGCTTTCCATACAAGTCAATAGAAAATAAATATTCAGAGTCACCTAAAGTGATAAATTTAGAAATGAATGAATAAATGGTATAGATGATGAAAATAACACCAGTCACTAACCTTCATATATAGTGATGATATGAGGATGGCTGAGAGATGACATGATCTCAATCTCCCGTCTGATGTGAACCATATCTTGTTCATCCTTAATTTTGTCCTTACGAATGGATTTTATTGCAACCTATAAATTCAGGAAATTGAGCATTACTCTTAGAACAAAGCAGATGAAAGTAATCCATTAGAATTCAGAAAATAAATACAGATGTTAGATGCTGGCAAAACATGGAATGAGCAAAATAAAGCTTTAAAATACATCTTTTTTTCTTTTTATTGCATTATAATAAATGTAGCTGATCTAGCAGGATCTAGTAGTAATATGTATGAGATATTTATTTGTATAACCATTCATTTTTAACAGATGGCATTCTAATGGACATAATTAGCCTATTTGGGTTCTAAATTATATTAAAGTGTTGTCAGCTGATGGCAACAAATTTAGACCAAGCTAACTCTTGACCTAATCCATCATTCTAAGGGTGATTTCCTGACAGATGCTAATCATGTGTGATTATTTCCAATGCATACCCAAATATTCATAAGATACAGTGTAACAAGCAGAAGAAAGGTGTTTTGAAATTAAGCAAACAGTCAATATAAGATTTCAATCCATATACAGTACAAAAGTAGTAATTGCAAAAACCAATGTCATTTGTAAAATGACCAAAGTTGTTTGTTTTAATAGAACAAAAGAATGCTTATTTCAATATAATATTAAAAATTATATATGCTTTGTTCCTGGGCTATTCAAAGCAACTGCCATTCAAAAAGTAGTGGGGAAAAAGTATAAAGTGGTACCTATGGCAAAACCAATGAGGCATCACGAAAGACGCATGCTGACACCAATTTGTGACTGTTTTCAGGAAGTGCAGCTGGTGCAGAAAATTTTTTCAGTCAGTATTATTCCAAGTGCATCACTACCTTAGTGTTTGACCTGTTGGGACTCCTGGCTTGTTTTAGACTCAGGGCGAAGCGCTGGTTATCATCTTTAAAAGCTAAATGGTTATGGTCTGAAATACCTGCTCCCACATGCTCATTCAATTTGCTCCAAAAGGACAAAACCAAAAAAACCTAGCAATATCTTGAATTGATATTGTATGTGACAGATTGTATCTGTGGGCTACTTTGTGAGCCTTCATCAAATGTCATTGAATGTCATGGTTTTCAAGACCCCTTCAATTTGAGTTCTATGGAGACATCAGTAGCTCTCTAACCTGAAAGATTATTCATAAACTCATGTGTGTAATCATCAAGATTGTTTTTTTCCTGTTCTTTCCTTGCAATATTTCATTGAGGCACAGATGCACATCAGTAACATAGAGAGGAGAACATGGGATGAACTGAAAGTTAGGGTACACTCTGTTGGCTGTCTCCCTTCCAAGTACTCACCAGGACTAAACCTGCTTAGCTTCTAAAATCACACAGGATCTGGCACCTTTAGGGTATTTAGACCCTTGATGTACATTCTACATACAACAATTCCTAAATTAATTTTATAAAAGATTACAATTAAACCAGAACTGAGTACGTACAAAATGCAAGGGAAAGTAACCATATGAACAATGTTAACTGCCCTTGATGGTGACCCTTTGGATGAGATATCTCTAAGACCCCCTGTCCTCCACTGCTCTGCTCAGGTCCTGTAGGCTCATGCCTGTGGCCTCTTTGATTGAATACAATCCAAATACTCTCTTTCTATTGCCCTCTAACCTTCCTAGCATCATTGTCTTTTCTAATTATTCATGCCTTCTCATGATGTGGCCAAATATGACAATCCTATCTTCCAGGGGTAATTCGAGCTTGATCAGTTCTAGAATCCATTTGTTTGTCTTTCTTGTCTTTCCATAGTATTCTCATCACTCTTCTCCAGCATCACATTTCAAATTAATTGATTTTCTTTCTATCAGCTTTTGTCACTGTCCAGCTCTCACATCCATACATGGTGATGGGGAATACAATGACTTGAACAATCCTCACTTTGGTGTTCAGAGTTTACACTTTACACTTTAGGATCCAGTCCAGCTATTTCATAGCTGCCCTTCCCATTCATATTTTTCAATAAAGGGAGAGAATTGCAAAGCAAATCTTGTAGCAACCTTGAGACTAAAAGAAAGAAATGTGTAGCATAATTTTTCATAGACTGGGCCTACTTCAGCGGACAGAGAATATATCTTATACATCTGAATCAGATGCAACTGTGAAATTAGCCCCTGTCTATGTCTATGAAAGATTATGTGACAAACTCTGCAGTTATAGTTCAAGTTGAAACTGAAAATAGTTCTTTCTGCTATCATTGTTCTTTAAGCTCTGCATATTCATGTCCAGCACAGCACTCATGCAATCATTCAGTAACCATATCCTTCCTGCATCCTCCCTCAGACATCTTTCCAAAAGGAACAGTGAGAACAGATGAAACAATAGAGACAAACTTGCATCACAAATTCACAGTTTAAAAGCCACATGGGAGTTTGTGTTGCCAGTGAAAGACAAGCATATAAATGGTTACTAAAATCAAAGTAGGCAATATAATAAAATATAAAACAACCATAGAGAGATTGGATGACAATAAGCACCTCTCTACATATGCATCCTTGAATACATTTTGTTTTAAAATGCAAGATGTCAAAACATACGAATAAAATCCTGATTAAGCTCTTTTAAGACCAAATTATCAGATAGTTGAAGAACATCACTCTTATACAAGGTAAGTTCCCCTTTGCTTTGTCATAGATAATATCTTTGCTCAGAGCCATGGCTGTTTATGCATTCAACAACATTATTATACAATGACCCTCTCTGCCAATAAATGTCACCGGTTTATGTGAATCCAATAAACTTTACTGATATTTGCAAAATTACTACTTTGATTACTTTAAATACTTTATAATATCAGAAGGATATTGGATACAGAATAAAATAATATCACATAAAATAATATCAAACACATATAAAATAATATCAAATTAATTCATCATACTTCACATTAAAAAATTACCAGGGCTGGGACTAATCATACATTTAATGTCTCCTAAATATTCAAGGTCCCTGAAGCCAGGGACATAATAAAAGAAGAATGCATAAAGACACTTCCAACAGACAAAAGGAAAGTGAAAAACCATGGATGACAGATAACACCCTACAAGCAATAAAGGAAAGAAGAGAAAACAAAAAGGAGATAGGAATAAACTAAGAAAATGAGCACAACAGTACAACTGCTAGTGCACAAAGATAAGGAAAATTATTGCAACGATAAATATAGAGAAATAGAAGACAACCACAAAAAGGGAAGAACGAGAGACCTATTCCACAAGATTTGAGAAATCAAGGAAAAGTTCAAACCAAGGACCAGGTCACTCTACAACAATAAAAACAAGACCTGGAAGGAATAAAAAGTCACTGGATGCAATACACAGGAGAACTATACAAAAGAGATGACAAAATAAAGGATACATGGAGCAAAGAGCCATATGAAGATGAACCCCAAATTCTAAAAACTGAGGTGGAAGCTGCAATAAAAGAAATGGCAACAAAACAAGACTCCAGGAACAGATGATACACCAATAGAACTGTTGCAATCCACACTGACAAGAGTCAACTCTAATGCTAACCAACATATCAACAGATATGTAAAACAAAATTTTGGCCAACAGATTGGAAGTGATCACTATATATTCCCATCCATAAAAAAGGAGACACAAGAGACTACAGCAATTATAGAACCATAGCACTAATCTCCCCATGCAAGCAAATACTGTAACATATGGCTGATGCATATGGCCCGTTTGGGGCAGCAGGGAGCCGCCCTGGGGAGCGGCAGATCAGAGCCACTGCAACCCCACACCATGCCCCCGATCCTCCCTTTTGCTGGCCCAAAAAGAGCGGCAAAATGTTGCTCCTTTTAGGGGCAGCAAAAGGCTGCCCTAAGAGCCGGTGCCACGGCTCTTCAGCACCCTTTCGGTGCAGCATGTTTAAACACTGCGCTGGAAGGGCATCCTGACACCACGCGCCATGCGTACAGCTGCGCGGCGTCAGGACAGTATCGGCGTGGGGTTTTGGCAGCCAGCGTGCAGCTGCCCCGCCCCAACTCTACCCCCAGGCCAGGACTTTGGGCTGATCTGCAATGGACCATAGACTCCAACCACACATGGAGAGAGAAATCCCAAAAATCCAAGCAGAGTTCAGGAAAGGAAGAAGCACCAGGGATCACATTGCAAATATACGATGGCTAAGACAAGGCTGCATCCTATCACCCTACCATTTCAACCTATATGTAGAACATATTGTAAGAAAAGCAGGCTTGGACATGGAAAAGGGAGGAGTGAAAATAGGAGGAAGAAATATCAACAATCTGAGATATGCTGATGACACCATAATACTAGCAGAGAACCTCACACACCTAGAACAACTGCTAAGGAAGATCAAAGAAGTGCAAAGGTAGGCTTACTGTTGAACGTCAAGAAAACAAAAATAATGACCACAGAGAACTTACACACATTCAAACTAGACAATGAGGAAATAGAAATAGTAAAAGAGTTCTCATATCTGGGATCAAACATTGATTGGAAGGGAGACCGCAACCAGGAAATCAAGAGAAGCTTAAGAATGGGGAGGGTGGCTATGAAAGAAATAGAAAAGATCCTAAAATTCAAAGACATACAACTCAGCACAAAAGTCAGAATCATACAAGCCATCATATTCCCTATTACCATGTATGGATGTGAGAGCTGGACAGTCAAGAAAGAAGATAGGAGGGAAATCAACACATTTGAAATGTGGTGCTGGAGAAGACTGCTGAGGAGGACAAAGAATGCCAAAAGGACAAACAAATGGGTTCTAGAGCAATGATCTCTAGAAGACAAGATAACAAGGCTTCGACTGTCATACTTTGGACACATCATGAAAAGGCATGAATCATTGGAAAAGACAATAATGTTAGGAAAGGTGGAGGGAAATAGAAAGAGAGGAAGGCCACATGCTAGATGGATGGACTTTATTGAAGAGACCATAAATATGAGTTTGCAGGAGCTGGGCAGAGCAGTAAAGGACAGGGGGGCCTGGAGATGTCTCATCCATAGGGTCACCATGGGTCGAGACCAACGCAAAGGCAGTTAACAACAAACAAACAAATATTCAAGGTATTTTTCACAATGATTGCCAAGTTATTACAAATATTTATCATGGAAACAGTTCTGGCAGTTTTCTCATTACTCAAATGGCAAAATTTGTGATTGGAAAATATAAATTGCACTGCAGTGTTGTAGGCATCTACTGGAAATACGCACATACAAACTCATTGTGATATTATTTAAATGGTATAGTGTATGTGTGCGTGTGCGTTTTTTAAAGAACAGTACTGTATACTTGTTCCCAGCACAAGGAACTTTCCATTGCTGCTAACACTGAAGAAATAATGCTATTTGACACCACTTTTACTGCCATGAGTCAATGCTATGGTATTGTGGGATTTTTAGTTTGGTAGCACACCAGAGTTCTCTGACAGGAAGGTTAAATATCTCACAAAACTACAAATTCCAGAATTCCATAGCACTGAATCATGGCAGCTTTATTGCTGCAGTGTGGCAGCAGCCAGAAAGGCTACCTCCCTTCTATTGCATGGGAAACTGGTTGAACACTTAATTACTGCCCTGGTATTAGTATCAGCAAGAAATAAGAAAAAAGCATGGCATTTTTATGAACTTGGATGGTCTAAAATATAAGACATCCCTCTATTCCCCTTCTTGTACCATAGTGTTGTCTTAAAGGATCAACGCAATGTAATTTTAGTCACAGTAAGAGAGGAACAAATGCCTAAGTAATTCCAAAGCGATGGAAATCAACATCCATTGGCAGAAAAGCCAGTCTTTTCTTTCTCTCTCACATTATTCCCTGGGAGAGGCTGAAGCGAATATATGCTCTGCATGAAAGAAGGATGTGGGTGGCTTTTGGAACCACACATACATTCCTGAGGAAAAAATAAATATAGACATTGATAAAAATATGCTTAGTCTGAAACAGCCCTGCACTTGGCTCTCAGAAAGAATGTTAAAAGGACGTTATTGTTAAACACATAAGGGAGCAAATTCTTCACCATCTAAGGCCAGTGAAGGAACTATACTATCCAGAGAAGGGAAAGCAATATATTTGGATCCTGACCTATTTGACATATAGAGCAAAGTAGCACAAATTGGGTACTGCGCCCCCTCCCCAAAAACCCTGAGAGTACTGTACAACATTTAAATTATATATCCACAAAAATGTTAATTAACAGTCCCTCTGAAGTCTTTTCTAATGCTACTTGGCTATGGTCCTAGGTCTCATTAAGAATCTCTTTATACTTTTTTTTCATAAATTACACAGCTACATGCTTTATTTATTTATTTTAAAATACAGAGCAACCAGGCTACCCTTCTTGTTTACAAAGCTCGCAATGTAGCTCATACAGAACTCATTACAATGAAATCAACAGAAGAAGCACAACAAAGCCTAAAAACACTTTCAGAAATTTCATTATGCACAGGGAAGGACCAAACAAACAAAAAGACCCTTTTCATGGCATCTCTTATCTGTGGGAAAGGCATTTCCACAGATGTCAGGTGAGACTACCAGCACTGAATGTGCACTGCAGAAATAATGCAGTTTCACACCATTTTAACTGCCATGGTTCAGTGTTAAGGAATTCTAGGATTTGTAGCTTTGTGAGATATGTGGCCTTCTCTGCCAGAGAGCTCTGGTGTTACAACAAACTACAAATCCCAAGATTCCATAGCATGGAGCCATGGCATTGAAGCAGTGTCAAACTGCGTCCTTTCAGTAGTGCAGATTCAGCCCAAGAAGACTTTCTTTACAGATATTCCCTATATATACCTTAAGAAAGGGGCACTTGGCTATTTGAGATGAGGTACGAAAGGAATCAGAAGCCAGTATAATTCTTTAAGAATTGGAGAGACATATTGTCTCCAAACAGTCACACTTCGTAGGCTATTCAGGGTGTTTCAAAGTCTCTACAGAAGCACCACATACAAGTGCATGGGCAATAATCTGCATGTTACTGGGTGATGGAGTACTGTAACAAGGCCACCCCTGTTCAGGAGGGCAGGCAGCTGATTCACTGTTGTTAGTGTTGTTACGTACCACAACTTCAAGTTTCAGTGACACAATTAAATCTATGTACATTCCCAGACTTCTGAAATCTTAAGAACAATAAGCAGGATCACAATCTCCTAACTTCCATTGTCTTAACAATCAATTTTCCCCAACCAAGCAAGGAAAACATGTTAAGAATGTAACAATCTACAGTGTACCAGTACACTATCATTGAGTCCAAGCTATTCTCCTGGATAACTGGCAATAAGACAGCAGGTTGTCTATGATCTTTCATGACCAAAAAATCCCAGCTGGATGTAATTGCGAGAAGCAGCATATCGTAGTGACGGAAAAAGAGAACTGTGAGCAACAAAGTCCACACTCAATTTTCATTCCTGCCATGCACCTAAGATGTTGTTCTGGGCAATCAACTCCAGTCTCAGCCTCAGACCCAACCCAGCATCTGCTTTCTGGAGATAATAATATTGGCTTACCTTAGGTTGTAAGGATTACTGAAGAAATGTATGTGCAGCACTCTGAACGCTCAAGAACATTATATAAATGTCAAACAATATTAGCATGCACAGGTGTACAGTGGCACCCATACTATCATAAAAGAAAATTATGTCACTTGGCTGCCAATCATGACTTCTTATTTCATATACTCTAAGCAAACTTGCCATGTGAAATGAACTACAGAAAGTTGTAGAACTAATATATAGCTGAAGATATGAAATCCTGCTATTCAAAATAATTTTGTTTTGAGACATTTAAACATGTTCACCTATAAGTCTAATAGTTGTTCTTCAGAGTAACACATGGTTAACAATAAGATCCATTTTATTACAGTATCACAACAATAAAGGACTTTTTAATAAGCACTATAAATACCCCTGACAGAGTTCTGTTTATGAATGAATTTCAAACACAGCTTTGTTCACACAAGTATAAAGAATGTTTTAAAAATGTGTTTATACTTTTAGTACTAAGGTTCAGTAGCCTTCATTTGTTGACATCTCAGTTATGGGATGAATGCCAGAAATTATGTGTTATGAGCCTGTACAGTATAAACCTACATAGCTATTATTTTATTTGAGGAAGACTTCTTACAGAACCGTATCTTCATCAAACATACTCCTTTGTTAGAGAAAAAATAATTTGTACTGGTTATCATCACTTGTTTAAAAAGCTGAAGTGTATACAAATTTGGTAAAAGACATGGTTGGCATGGTTGAGATCCTGCATCATCATTACAACTATAACAACAGAGTTCCTTTGTCATAATTACATCTGATAATGCCATCCTCCCCAAATCTACATTTGCAACCTGGTAGCACCCCAACCAAACTGTTTCTGAGGCACTGCATATCAGCGTTCTGGAGAATGATGCCTGCAGAACTCCCCCATTCATGAAGCATATTGAAACAAGCAGTTGGGGAAGTCTCTTCAAGCTATCTGTTCTCGATGAACCCCACAACCAGGAAAACACTGCAGGTATCATTTCCCAGCACACTGAACCCCAGTGTCTCAGAAATGCTTCTGTTCGGCTGCTGCCAGGTTGCAAAGCCAGGTTTTTCGGGTCACATTAAGTAATTCCCAACCATAAATTGAAACCCCAGGAGTTACAAGAGCTCAGGTCCAGTTTACAATCTCATTACTGCCGAACAAGATGTGTTTGTTATGACACCCATATTAGATGTTCCAGACATTTATCTTTTTAGAAAAATGCTGTTTAACCTTGTAGAAAGCATATCATGCCACACTCTACTTTCTTGTAGATACAAGAAACTCTGTCTTCTAGAAACTCAACTATTCATCAGAACAAAAGCATCACTTCTTAACCTTTTTTTTTATTTTAGCTAAGTGAATATCAAAACCCTAGGAAGAGCAAAAATCCCACCTGACAAAATAGCCAAATGCCAAGTTGGCAAACTGGTGCTGTGCTGAATCCAAATGTACCCAGTCTGGAGATGCTGGGAATTTTTAGGCCTACTCTCACCCATTTATAACTTTGTGTTGGTATTGGTATGATCTGAAAGAAAAATGGATTGGCCCAGCTCTGCTCCTCCCTTGCCTCACCTTTTTAATGTTTTTGTTTTCACCAGCAGATCTTTCCTAGCAAAGCAGCTGCTTTCTAAGAACATTCAAAAGAACATGGTTCTGCTTGCAAAGAGGTTAGTACTTTGTCCTTTGTCCCCTAGAATCAGTGCATCATTGAATTAGATTTGCCTTAAAAATTTTGATGCACTGAGTAGCACAGATGTGTGTGTAGACATGTCTTCAAGTCACCTGTCAACATATGGTGACCCCATGAATTTCATACTTTTCTTAGGCAAGTACTCAGAGGTTTCGACAGTTTCTTCCTCTGGAATATTGCCTACAGCACCTGGTATTCATTGGCAGTCTCCCATCCACATACTAACTAGAGTTGACCATGCTTAGCTTCCAAAATCAGATGGGATTTGGTGCCTTAAGAGTTTTTAGGCACATATAACCAAGCATAAACTAGATGGCAGAAATGCTACCCTTTCCAAACTTTGATTTGGTTCATTTTCATCCTGTATCCATTGTTTATTGAACAAATAGTAGTTTGAGTGTTGGAGCAAGACTCTGAAAGATTCAAATGCTTGCTCAGCCATGGAAACTTGCTGCATGACCTTGAGCAAGCCTTAAAGAAAGGGAATGACAAATCCCCTCTATATAAATCTTATCAACAAAACTCTGTGATAGGAGTTCTCTAAGTTCAGGATAACAAATGTCCTCCTTTCACAGGATTTGTCCTACACTTCAACATTCTATCCAGGAGGAATTCCAAAATGTCCTCCATTTTGAGCACGACTAAGAAGCATGAATTTACATGTATGTGTCATATCCTACATTTTTCTTGACTGTCCTACATTTTGTGGTGCCTTGTCTTCCTTGGAGGCAAATGACAACCACCACATCCAAAAGGGGGAGGGCGGGAGGTCCCTGGAAGTATTGAGATTTCCCCATTCTTTTTAGACATACTGGATTGCAAAAGAGGGGTCCCTATTGAGATGCAAATGGATTTTAAATTTCCTGGACTTTACAAATCTCCCAAAAGGATGAAGAGCCTGCAAAAGATATCCTCCCCACCATATACCATCTTAACTAAAGACTGAAACAACATGTAGGCATCTGACTAACATCGCCAATTGTTTTTCTCCTGTTTGGTTTGTAACATCTTACCTGATGAAGAAGCCCATGGAGCTTTGAAAGCTTTCAACAAATATATTGTGCATTCTGGTTGGCCAATAAAGGTATCACTGATGGATTTTTGTTTGAATTTGCTTAAAGGCCAACACAGCTAACCCTGAAAGTTAGTTAAATCTGGGTCCTGGAAAAAAGCACTGCATTTCCTGGTGGCCACCATCTTAGCTAGTTCTAGTATAACATAAATAGACAACTATGGAGGTGTGTATTTCCTTTTGGGAAAGACTGTTAATTTAACTCGACCTTGAGAATGGGAATGAAAAGTCCTTGTTAATGTCAGGAGTTCCCAGAGAATGCTACAGGATGGGGGATTCAAGTAGAGTTCCAAAATAAAATTTTGTACAGGAACAAAACCTTTTGTACAGGAACAAAACCTGGGACTTTCAAAGACTTTTTCTTGTCTGGAGAGGCTCAAAATGATTGCTAAACATTGATCTGCAAAGTTTATCCTAAAGTAGTTCTTTAAGATAACATACTTATAAAAGAATGATCTCTCAGTATGCTATCCAAGACCAGTGATCAAACAACCTCAAAAATAGTTGACTGCAGTTTGAAAAGTCTTTGTCTAGCCCAGAGATGGGAAGCAAGCAGCCTCCAGATGCTGTCAGACTGCAACGTTTATCATCCTTAACCAGTATAACCCTGATCTAGCCAACTCATCCCATTGGCTATACCAGGATGGTCTATCAGTGGGAAAGCATTCACTCATTCAACCTTATTGGGACATAGCATCATTGTTATTTTCTTAAGAGACAGAAATGTCCTCGAGTTTATGAGAAGCTGAAGAGGCAAATATAATGCTAAACCAGGTGATGGTTCTCTATATGATTTCCAACAAATGCAGGTCAGGGAGGAACCTGCTTTGCAATACCGTTTCTCTTTCTATGTCTCAGTCTTGCCTACTTCACACTTAGGGCCTTTATAGACTGCCAGAAATAATGCAGCTTGAGGCCACTTTAACTGTCCTGGCTCAGTGTTAAGGAATCATGGGAACTGTAGTTTATTGTGGCACCAGAGCTCTCTGACAGAGAAGGCTCAATGTCCCAGAAAAAAATACAATTCCCATGATTCACTAACACTGAGCCAGGACGTTAAAATGGCCTCAAGCTGCATTATTTCTGGCAGTCTGTAAAAGCCCTATGTTGTAAAAAATAAAGTACAACAACCTCATGTGTATTGCTTTTAGAAGAAAAATTTTGGAACAACGGGCGAATTTCACACAGATGACATATCTCTTAGTAATTTTAATTTTTGGACTGAATTACTGCTATACTATGATGTGATTTTCTTGGTTTATAACAGAGATTTTGGAAATCCCGAATATATTTCACACTTGCTACATTTTTGTTTATAGCTATAAAGGGTTTGCACCGTTATAAATAATACATAGCTAGCTCAAGGCACTTTAAAAGTTTATATACATTTGGGGGTACTGCAGTGAGATACATTCTTTTTAAAAAAAAAAACTTTCCATATCACAAATCAGGAATAAACAGATTTTAACCTTGAAAACATTATAGTGGGGAAAAGATTTAATTTTTTCTTCATTTGTCTGACATTCTGCCCAACTAGCAGTATTAAGCTGTAAATTTTAAGCCAATCTGACTTGCAATTAAAAAATAATGGTTGTGATCCAATGGCAATTCCAGTATGCATTTGCAGTAATTTTTTTTAGACTGGAATGGGGGAAAATTATGTAAAACAAAGAACATAATCCCCTGATGGAAGCAAGCACCCTGCTGTTATCAGGAAATATGTAAAAAGGAATCAGACAATGGGCTTAAAAGCAAATCAGTATTAATAACAGATCTGGTCAACATATATGGATATTCATGTTTATGTATATGAGTTTACTTATACTACTCATTCACTCAATTCTTTCATCAGTTAACGTTACAGAAATATGGTCATCTTAGCAACATAATGTCTAAGTCAAGCCCAAAGTCATGTATGGTTTTAACATCAAGAAAATTCAGTTTTCTACCTTGATGAAGAAAGGCAGGGCTTTGACAGTTAAGACTAGGACCATACTTGAAAATAGTTACTGTTCCCACCCTCTAAGCCAGATCATCTCCATGGCAGTACAGCCTCAGAGAGAATCATGCAGCTAAAGTCAAATTAATTATTTATAAATGAGCCAATCCCATTGTTTACAACAAAAATCAAGGCTGTTGCTTCGGTGTTTCACACCAAGCAATCAATGCAGCAATTTGTACCAACACAATCCTGCTGTTTTAAACCTCTGGCTCCTGCCCTTCAAATTTATCCTTCTTTTTTTTCCCAGTTGTATAGTCAAGAACTTTACTTTAATTTAGCAACCTGCAATTATATAATTATATACCATGTATTTGTTCCAGTTATTACATCTAATATCATCTTCTGATAAAACTGACAAGAAATAGTGCAGATTAGAATATATGAAAATTTTAGAATTAATTGTAAACTTTAGAATTAAGCTTTTAGAATGCTTAATTTTCCTGTTTTGTCGTGTAACCTACCTTGAGAATGCTTTTGTCAAAAAAAAATGCATATATCTAAATAAATAACAGTGGAGTTTCCAAAGATTTTCCAAAGGTACCAACAAGCAAAAAAATATCACTCAGTATACATATGTAAGATCAGTATACCACCTCCTTGAAAACACCTCCTTTCCTCTTGGGCAACAACCCTGGTGCCCTCAATGATTATTTCTTGATATTAGATGTTTGTGCAGCAGCCAGCCAGCCAACATCTACCTCAGCTGTACCCAGCTTGCTACCGCTGCCTCCTCTGCCTCAGCCTCTCATATGTGATACAGCAGCAGCAGTGGTCCTGACCTCCCTCTCTCCTGCCTTACAGCAAATGTATAGCTGGATGGCTACTTGGTTGCTGCTCCCAGGGTGACTGGTTGCAAAGGGAACAGTGACCAAGAAACCTGTCGAGTAGCAAAAGAAGCTGGCCTTGCGGCAAGGACCACCATGAAGAGGCTTCTCGTCAGCTGTTCAAATGGCCGCTCAGTTGCTGCTCCCAAGATGATTGGGTGCAAAGGGAGAAGCTTCTCCCAATGAGGAAGGACTCTTAATTTTTCTTTACCAAGACAGAGAGGGGCACATCCAACTTCCTACTATTCTCTCTGGTGAGGCAGGATGGTCAATCCTAGAGAGGCAAAATACACTTTTGAAAAAGAAACCCCAGACACTCGTCCCTCTCTTTCCCTAGAAATGTGCCTTTCCAACGCAGCTTCAAGTCACTTTACCACCACCACCACCACCATACAATCATTGTTTATTCTGCTACCTCTCCCCTTGGCTTGTCCAATGAAAGAAAGCAAAAGCAGCAGTATAGATCAAACCTGCCAGCCAGGTCCCAGCAAAGCTCACAAAGCTTAAGAAGGGCCCTGAATGTGAAAGCTCCTTTTTGATATTGTTTCTCTACCACCACCACCACTACCACCACCACATGGGTCCTAAAGACCACTGTTTCCCTTGTATTTCATGCATGCCAGTACTTTGTGGGAATCACTATACTAGAGAAAGTGATTCAAGCATCCTGATTTTACTTTTATACTAGTTGCAGTGCCTAAAAAATAAAATGAAATGATTGCATAAAACACAAAGAAACAACTATCTAGTTCAGTGTTCAAATTCCCTATCTCACATAAAAACAACACATTTCCTAAAACTAAACCTGATTTATAGCAACTGTGTCACAGCTTGTTGAAGGGAAATGGAGATGGAAAGCGCTCTTCTCTCAGACACCAAAAGACACATAATAAATGTCAAACCAAAGTTTTATTTGCATAAACTGATATACTATGTGCTTCTTCTTCTGAGAACTAGGATGCTTCCAAGTGTATTTCAGTTTTGCATTGCCAATTTCTCTGGCTGTAAGTAACATAATCTTATCAACACTGGTGGCTCAGCAACAGAAGAAGAATTAGTGACTGAATAAAATTTTCATCCTCGCTATTATACACAAATTAAAAAGCCAAACTGTGAAACCAAACCAAGCAATAACAATAAGGGATACATGCTGCACTTACATAAGCCAAATGATGGAAGGACATATGCAACACCCTTCCTACCCTCTATCCTCACCTTTATGGGGTTATAGGATTTGCATGCGTATTTCCTAAGCACGGCACTGCTGCCAAATTACATCCTCTCATTGTTTGGTATTTGCCATATATTGCTTTGTGAACAAAGCATGGCGTTTTTTCCCTTACAACATATCCTCTTGGGTAGACTAATCATATTTTGACATTTCAGGAAGGATTATATTTTAGCATCCACTTGATGTTTCACTGAATTCCAGGTAACCCTATCAGGACAGAGTCTTGTTTAAAGGACTCTAGCAGAATACAAAATAGATGCAGGAAGCAGCTCTGTTTTATGTCAGATTACTGGTCCATCTAGCCCGGTATCATCAACTCTGACCAGTAGTCAGTTTATGTAGGGTTTATGTGAATAATTTATGAAAACAGTATGTAAATAAATGTAGGTCTTCTTCTAAGTAAACATGATAGGATCTCAGTGAACAGTAAGCACCTAATCCATTCCCTCAAACTGGTAATAACTAGCTGAAATTCAACAGCAGTTTTTGGTCTCTGATTGTTTTATCCTGGTTTATGACATATAAATTTGGAAGTTTGAGGCCAGCTCCCAGTAGACTACATAATACTTATATACATCAACACAAAACTATTCTGTAACAAAGCCCAGCATCTGAAACATTACCTTACCCAAGAGGAGCAATGTTGTAAACTTCCTGGATTTTAGTAAAAACAACAATTTTAAAACCCCACACTGTCATTTTTATGCCACATCTTTAGGCCATTTGAGCCAGGACATTTTGATTTATTAATATGACTACTCTAGAGTATGCAACTGAAGAAACGTGACATTTGCATTTTCATATCCTAAACTTTTATTGCAACAACTGCGTTCAGAATCTTGAAGAATATGGAGATGATTCCCAATAACTACAACTATTCTAGATCATCATAGAAGGGAGGAAACAGTTTATGACATAATTGCACAATAACACAAATAGAATTAAATTATATCCCCACACCTTCCAACTCTCCCCTGAAATTGCCCTCCTAAGGGCAGTGTTCATGTTATAAGAACAAACAGTGTTAGGAACCCCATGTTTTTCTTCCAACATTCACTGTTCCAAACAAAACCACTGCTGGAAACACAGATGAGTTGACTTCAATCTAGTAGAGTTTATAGTTGTTTCCCATGATCCATCAATGTCTTCTAAATGTACAGAGCAAAAACATGCACAATCAAAATATCTTAAATGTATGGCAAATATAAATATATACCTAATGTAAGAAACACCTTGCCTAGGTGTTTTTGCAACAAATCCAGCAATCAGAGGCACAAGACGCTCCAATGGCAATTGTCTAGTAGTCTAGCTTACAGTTGTCCCTCCCCATTTGCGGACTCTGAGTCCACGGTCTCGCTCTTCATGGGAGGGACAAGTGGTTATAGATAAAATGGAGGTGCGCACCCATGCATACCACTACTTTCAATGGGGCTCGAATATTTGTGAACTGCCATTTTTGCAGGGTGGGTCCAGAATGGATCCCCCATAAATTGGGAGGGGCAACTGTATTCTATTCTATTCGCTTTGTAGATCCTCTACCATGATTCAATGGTCAGCTTCTGGCAGAAGCTAACAACAGAATTGTGCTGGAAATGTTCTCTCAGGTTATTAAAACAGTGGGCCTATATCTGCAGGTTCCCCCCGACTTTTGCAGGGATCCCTGCATCCCTAACCCCTGCAAAAGTTGTGGGCCAACTGTAGTCACTTCCAAGTTCTGCAAATAAGGTAGGTTCAGCCAGGAGACAGATATTACACAATGCTATCCAGTGAGACATAGCCACACAAGACATTAAATATATTTCACTGTGATAGAGAGCATATAGCATGCTCTCTATCACAAGATAGAATAAGCAGAGTAGGATGCAGCAAATGCTTCTGATGAAGAGGATCAGAGTCTACAAAATCTTATGCTATAAATTTCTTTCTCTCAGTTGATCTCAAAAGGTACTACAAAATTACTTTATATCTTTTATAGCAATGTTTTTGAACTCAAGCATGTTAGAAGCTCCTGGCTGCTGATATATTTCTTATGTCAATAGGATAGGAGTGAGAGATATTTTAACAATTTGAGCACGACGTGATTGTTTAAACATTTACTTTTCATGTCACAAAGCATCTCTGCCAGAATATCCAAATATTCAATTCTTTCATATAAACCTGGGGAGAAGCAGCTGGGGAGGGGGAGTAAAACTCTGGAAGAACTCTAAGCAGAATATAAAGAGAGAAAACTATTTTCAGAATTTTTTTCCAACTATTTATATCTTCCAAACACATCTGGATAAAGAAATTTCATTCATAAAGTAGATGAAATGGTCCAAAGCTCTCTACTGGAATGGAAATGATAACTTTCACAGCTTTGAACATGAAGCTGTAATTCTGAATTTAGTAGGGTTTTGACCAATACCATGTCCAAAAAAGGACAAGAGCTGCCATTATATTTAACTGTTAATAAATTTCAAAGCAGATGTTTATTTTTGGCCTTCACTTTCACTTGGTCCTAATACAACGTCAAACTGGAATTCCATAAAGTGTAGTCTCCATCCAAGTCACAGTTTCTGAGAGCATAAAAGCAGTGACTGACATTTCTTATTTTGTGACTGTGAGTTGCACAGTGGCTGCTACTCATCAGCTTCCAAAAGCACCAGATACCACATGCAGAAAAAAATGAAGTGTCAGTCTAATGTAATTATGATCACAAGAACAAAAATTAAGGTACTGGCAAAGAAAAGTGGAAGAACTCAAAGATTCAGAATCATATTGTTCTGGTTTACACAACTACTGCACAACTTTCCCCAAATGCTGAAATAAAATTCCCTCAGCAACTATAAGCTCTGGTTTCACCATATAACTATGATTCTAATGACTATGTGTGCATAAAACACTAAGCCAGAACTCCTCAAACTACTTGAAGGCAGACAACAACAACAAATGATAAATCTTCCTGTAGCTCAGATCTAGTTTATGGATGCAACAAAACAAGGTTCAATTAAGTTACAAAGGATTTTTTGGTAATAGCATTCCAGTTACAGAAAATCATCTTCAGAGGCAGATGTCTACATCAACTTTGCTTTATTTTGGATAACCAAGCAGAAATACTTTTATGTTCCCAGGCTTTTAAAAAGAGTTTAAATATTTAAAATATTTTAAACCTTCTATCTATTAATAGTACTTTCCTCTGCTGCTTACATTTAGGTTTTGCAAACTTGCATTTAGGTTTTGCAAGGATTCATCAATAAAAGCAGCATATAAATGGGTTAAAACAGCAACCCCCATCTGCACCTTGAAGTAGTGCAGTCCACTCTAGCTGTCTGCTATCTCAATTCTACCAGACTCAGTATCAGTCATGAACCAATATCTGCAGGCTGTGGATTTTTGTTGTTAGCTTTGACAGATTATACTAATCCTTGTGGGTATTTTTAGAAGCACTGCTGAGGAAGAAGATTCTGCCCAGTTAATAGTTTCCCATCTCTCCTACACCCACCTTCAAGAGTGAAAACAAACTAGAGTTGAAAGAGAACCTCCTAATATTCTTTCTAAGTATCAGGCAGTACCAGGACCACCATAATGGTGTGAATGAAGTAAGAAAGGAGGATATGGGGACAGCTTGGCATTTTGCAAGCGTATACCAAGGCCAAGATCAATCGAACAGGGGGAGTCAGTAGTCCAATGCTTCAGATCTCTCTGCCAATCCCTCTCTCCCATCCACCCACAGCATCCAAAGTCAGGCAGAACAGCAGCAGCAACTCAGGCATCCCACTTCAACCTGCCAATTACCTTAACACAGACTTGGATGTTCCACCTTCCCCAGAGAGCAGAACAATTCTCTGCTCTGGTTATTCCAGCCAGAATCTCATTTTAAAAAATACCACAAATCATGTCATACTGTGGAGAAGTATTTAAAAGTGAGGTTGTGCAATCTGAGCTCCTCCACTGCATGGGAATGAGCCAGCATCTGCCTAAATTAGGCTTTTTAACTGTTTTTTTCATTTAAATTATCCTAAAAGAGGCTGTTTCTTTGGAATGCAGAACGACTTCCCGCTAATTGGAGATTGAGCATAAATGGCAAAAATAATTTAATACTAAAATCAGAGAATGGTTTAGACATTTTTTCCACATGAGTTATCAGCTCTGTTTCCTAGAAAGAAATAGTAAGCCCCTAGCTCAGATAAAATGAAACCAAATCTATTATGTGTAATGGAGTTACAACACATTTTATTATTTCTGTAGACTGTGATAGAGTGTGCATTTTCTTGCATTACCTTTTACATTCTTCTTATGAGCACACAGAAGTAAAGCAATAAATAATACTGATCGCTTACAATACAATAAATTAACTTGTAAAAACTGTATAAAATTTTTGACTGTGTTTGATAACCCAATCTTAGTATCTCTCTTTTGGCTTCTTTAACTACTGACTTATTTCTACAGTGTGCTCTTTAATGTGCATACCAATTTAAAAAGCATGCCAGTGTTTGAATTAGCTTATATAACAGGATATAAAATGTCATAGCAGGTTTTGCTGGAATGATAATGAGAAGAATTTGTATGCACAATGAAACAAAGATGCTGACTCCTGTGCCAAACATTCATTTGATGGCAATACTTCAAATAAATTATTCCTTATAACAACTGGACTGTCATATCCTACAGCCACATCCCAAGCAACCACCCAGCTGGGCTCAATAAAGCTATTTTCCAATGTGCTGTGTACACACACAAACACCCATACTTCCCAGATGTTCTCTGTGTAAAACATTTGGTTTCAAATGCATAGCAAGTCTTTCCAAAAAGCCATTACATTTGTTTAATGGACTCATACAGTTCAGCTAAAATATCCTGGAGCAGACATCTGACTGCATTTCTACTCTATGAGCTCCATCTGCAAAAAGCACAAAGAGCAAATGAGAATGCTTTACATGATTTATGTTGCCTTTATGATCAGCCAGTTCATAAAGCACAAGATTTGCTCAACAGACAATAACACAGACTGCTTTCAAGTGTGTCATTAAGCCATTTTTCTGTTTTAAGAAATACTTTCCACGAACCAATGGGCCCAATTCTGAAGTAATGGGATCACTGCAACTAGGAGCAGAATTTGACCCAAAAAGCACCACCAGGAAAACAATTTCCTGTTTTCCTCTCCTGAGGATGTCCAAGACAGATAAATCCATAATGTCCATCGGAAGAAACTGAAGGAAAGCAAGTCAAATTACATAATGAGTTATTACTGTTAATCTCATTCATCCCCACAGCAACTATATGTGAGGTAAATTACTGGTATTACATTACAGCTGGAGAATGAAATATAGGGACAGTTATTTGTTCCAATAAGCACAAGTAAGAGTTCTGCTTCAGCATCCCCTACTTTCCATGATACACATCACATATTTATTTTAATATATATCTATGTATATCTATGAGAACCAGAGTTAAGTAGTGGTTTAAGCACTGGACTACAACTCTGGAGACCAGAACTCAAACCCCTGCATGGCCATGGAAACCCATTAAGTAACCTTGGGGAAGTCACGCTCTCAGCCTCAGGGGAAGACAATGGCAAACTTTCTCTGAACAAGCCTTCCCACGAACCCCTATGATACAGTTTGCCTTAGGGTCACCATAAGTTGGAAACAACTTGAAGGCACACAACACCAACATGTATTTCTATATATCTATACTTGTATCTATAGCTATAGAAGCATATTTCATAGCAGTTAGGAAATCCTTTAAACTTCAACCCTTAATTTATTTGTTAATTACATTTCTTTCTCACCTTTTCTGCAATGCCCTCAAGGCAGCATACTCGGCATTTCACCTCCCCATTCTATTCTCCCAACAATCCAATGAGACTGACTAATCTCAAGTTCACCCAGTGGCTTTCATAATGCAGTGGGTCCAAGAATCAGGATCTCCCATGTCCAAATCCAAAATAGTTCACTGAAATGAAGAGATACATTTTAAAACTTTTCACATTATATAAAACCACTTCTAAAAGTGTTGATATGCCATGGCATTGTCTTATAGTTTTAGGGAAATCGATGGAATGAATAAAATAAAATTGGTACAGTGGTCCCTCCGGATTCGCGGGGGATACATTCCAGGGGCCCCATGAATCTAAAATTTCACAAACAGTCAAGTCCCATTGTCCCCAATGGCATCATTGGGGACAATGGGACTTGACTATTTGTGAAAGTCCCTCCCTCCCTCCCTTACGAAAGCAAAGCAAAGCAAAGCAAAGGAAAGCAGCTTAATTTATATACTGCTTCATATCGCGCTATGGGATGTCTAAGCAGTTTACAACTGTAAGCTCATTGCCCCACAACAGTTGGGTACTCATTTTAGCAACCTCGGAAGGATGCAGGCCTGAGTCTAGCCTGAGCCCTGGCTAGTATTGAACTCGCAACCTTGTGGTCTATGAGTGAGTGGCTGCAGTACAGGCATTTAACCACTGTGCCACCAGGGCTCCCCTGGTGGCGCCACCAAGCATCCCCCCCCCCCAAGTGCTGGGGACTTTAATCGGAGCCCAGGCCACTGGGCCTTGTAATCGGCCCTGGAAGCCATCAAGACTCACTTTCCCAGCAGTGTTTGAGACCTGCCATACACACGCTCTGCCTCTTCCACTGCAGTCAATGGGTGTGTGATATGTCAATTAGCTGCAACGAAGGGTCAGGGCATGCATACCCTGGGCCCTGAGCGCTGCTGAGAAAGCGAGTCCTGATGGCTGCCATGGCCAATTACATGCTCCAGTGGGCCGGACTCCGATTAAAGTCCGCAGCACCAGGGGGGATGCTGGGAGGGAGGGGGGAAGGAGGAAGCCGTAGCCTTGTCCTAGCAAATGATTGAAAGCATGAGTGTCAAGGCCACAAATCCAGAGGGAGCACTGTAGTTATAAAAATTAAAAGAAACCTAAGTAGCTAGCTGCTTATTTTACCAGCCATAAGCAGGATGTTACTCTCTCTTAAGGTGTGTAATCACTCAAATACTCAGATGTGAAGATGATGACTTTTCTTTAAAGGACAACCCTTCCAAATGGTATCCTGTGCAATCCTCATGTCTAGGTCCCAACATGAGCCAAATCATGAACCTCTTGTGTGTGGTGAAACACAGAGATGGAATTTCTACATATGTGTGTAGCATTCTGCTTTGAAGTAAGTGGGCCTCCACACAGGTTGCAGAGTTCCAGCCATAAAAATAACAAAGCAGCAGCTTCATTTATATACCACTTCATATCACGCATGGGATGTCTAAGCGATTTACAACTGTGAGCTGATTGCCCCCCAACAAGCTGGGTACTCATTTTAGCAACCTCGGAAGGATGCAGGCCTGAGTCAAGCCTCAGCCCTGGCTGGTAATAAACTCGCAACCTTGTGGTCTAGGGACCTTATCACACGCGGGCCACAAAGCGATAAGAAAGCAAAATA